>CM042384.1:32595923-32775923 GCA_023634145.1 Thymallus thymallus
GGGATATTTTTGTATTTCCTTTGACTTTCAAATAGGCTGCATTCCAACCAAAACAAAGAAATAAAAGTTAGTCTCCTCAGTCTACCCATAGAGACACGCCCCATCAGAGATACATTTCTTATGTCTCTGGCCCCATACAGCTGCTACCAGACCCCATAATGCTTTGCGGGTGTCTTTCACACAGAGTGAGATTATTTTACACTTTTGTAATGGGTACCTATTAATGTCAGATTTTTGTATTTATTTGTTCACTTGCTTTGGCAATTCCAATAAAGCCCTTTGAATTGAATTGAGAGAGAGGAGGGGAGGGAGGGGCGGTTGGTTGGTTGGTTGGTTGGTTGGCTTCAATGGTTGGCTTCAATGGTTGGCTTGGCTCGAAAGCACAATGACGTCATGTGCAAACTCCAGCGAGCGGCGTGCCAGGAAGGGAGGAGTCTGACGTCAGTGGTTTCGAGTCACCGAGAGATAGATACTATATAAATCCTTTTCACAGGCTACTCTAAGAACAACCTCTGGAAGGAAAAGGAAAACGTCTTTAGACAAGAAACAACAAAGGAATATACACCCAACAAGAGGGACGGATTGTTTATATGTGTTATTCCAAATCTATTAATTGTTAGGCCTACTGATCTTTTTATTTCTCAAATTACCTTCATTTTGGGAAAAACTCAAATAAGATAAGGAGAACAAAAGAACATACAACTATTTTAAGAATAAATCTACAGCCTATGTATTTGGATTTGGTATTTTCCGCCCGCCGCCCTTCTACTATGGTGATAATGGAAGTCCCCAGCATCGACGCCGTGGCCGTCCGCGGGCTGCTGGAGGGGGAACACCCGGCCTGCCTGGTCCTGGACTGCCGCTCATTCTTCTCCTTCAACTCCTCTCACATCTCCGGGTCCACCAACGTCCGCTTCAGTACTATAGTCCGCCGGAGGGCCAGAGGGGGGCTGGGGGTGGGACACATCGTGCCCAACGAGGACACGCGGAACCGGCTTCTCTCGGGGGAGTATCAGTCGGTCGTGTTCCTAGATGATCGGAGTTTAGACCTCGGCCAAGTGAAGCAGGACGGGACTCTAATGCTCGCTGTGACAGCTCTGTGCCGAGACCCGTGTGGAGCCAGTGTCTTCTTTCTCAAAGGTCATTTGATGTATTATTAACGTGTTATAGTAGCCTATTTCTATATAGTAGCCTATTTCTATATTGAACACACACTCATGGTGATAACGAACGGCGCACAGCAAATATGCCATAGTGCAGGCCTACTACAGCTGTTACTGTTTATAACTGTTTATAGCCGAGATGGTGACGGCACTGGTGTACAGTATCCTTACTTCCTGTCTTGTCATTGTTTAGGTGGTTTTGACACGTTCTCCTCGGAGTATCCAGAGATGTGCACCAAGCCCTCAGCTCCACAGGGACTCCGTCTGCCCCTCAGCGCCCGGCCAGACAGCGCCGACCCCGGCTGCAGTCCATGCAGTACACCGCTCTATGACCAGGTTGGTTTTCTTTGAAACATGCATGTTGTATGTTATTACTGTGTAACAGCACTTTCACCTTTATAATAAATAAACCAATGTCATTGTGTCATCAAACTATAGATTCTGCCATCTTAAACTGACCTCAATTTGGTAAACTACAGGCCTAAGTATGTATAGGCTTGGATTTGGTAAACTACAGGCCTAAGTATGTATAGGCTTGGATTTGGTAAACTACAGGCCTAAGTATTTATAGGCTTGGATTTGGTAAACTACAGGCCTAAGTATGTATAGGCTTGGATTTGGTAAACTACAGGCCTAAGTATTTATAGGCTTGGATTTGACATTGTTTTCAGGTTCATATCTTCATCTCCAATAACACTTTATTACTCTCAAAACGTAATTATAGCCTAAATCTTCATGGATGGTGGTTGACTGTTCTGTCCTGTTCCTCCCCTCCTCCAGGGTGGTCCAGTGGAGATCCTTCCCTTCCTCTACCTGGGCAGTGCCTACCATGCCTCCAGAAAGGACATGTTAGACATGCTGGGTATCACTGCTCTCATCAACGTATCAGCTAACTGCCCCAACCACTTTGAAGAGTCCTTCCAGTACAAGAGTATCCCTGTAGAGGACAACCACAAGGCTGATATCTCCTCCTGGTTCAATGAGGCCATAGAGTTTATCGGTGAGTGTCTGAACTGTCTTAGGCTACATGTACTTTACTTTTAGGTAATTAAACAGACACGTCTATCCAGAGCGTCTAACAGTCAGTGTATTCAACTTCAGGTAGCTGGTAAGAAAACATATATAGACCTTCGGGACTATAAGGTTTTATGTGACATGTTTGTCAAAAATGAGTTATTCACATATAATTGATATTTAGTTGGTTCTTCATAAGTGAAAGAACTTGGTGCTCTAAGGTTCTATCTGCAATCCAATCACAAGCCTGAACGAATAGTATGTTCTAGGCTAATCTAGCAGAAATACAACACTGGTAGAAATCTTAAAGTAAATGATGTTATCACATGGTTGTTCAGTGGTTCAAGGTATTTGTCTGATGATCATAATACATTTCCTAATGTATTTGATGATGTGTTCTGATAGTGTTATTCTATCATTTATTTATTTAAATAGCTACGGAACATTTCTAATTCAGAAGTGTAAGATAGAACCTTATGGCTGAACCCAGATTAATATTTCAGAGACATAAGGTTCTATGTGTGATTGCACCCCCTAAAAAATGGGATTTGGGGATTTTGATGCTCTGTACTTTAGGTACCTTTAAAGCGAGGACTTTAAAATGGGTTATGAAAAAATAATTCACTACAAAACAGTTCTAAGATCTGGGATGGGAAAACTTTGATGCTTTGTGCATGTCACGATATCACAAAAAAGTTCCCTCCAAAACCCAGAGCAGCTGTCTGAGCCAGGGCTCCTTGCTCCACCACAATGGTGGTGACATCATCACACGCACCCCCCATCCAGCCCGCTAATATACCCCCCTTTTAAAGAGGTGGTCCCTTTTCATGTGTGAGCCACAAAGCAGACCCAGCAGAACCAGACCTTACTCTGCTTTTGTAGTAGCAGGCAGCCAGAAAGAGGCCGCGTCCCAAACGGCATCCTGTTCCCTTTATAGTGCACTGCCCTGGTCAGAAGTAGTGCACTATGAAGGGAACAGGATGCCGTTTGGGACGCGGCCAGAGAGAGGCTGATGGTTGGATGCAGCTCCCTCCTCTCCCCTCCATCTCTTTGTTCTGTCGGGACAAAAGGCAGTTTTCTCCACCAGGCTCACGGCCGGCCTTTCTCCCAGATTAATAACCCCAGCAGAGGGGCAGCCAACCCTCCTTTCACCCCTTCTGCCCCCCTCTCCTTGGGGAATAGCCCCCCTGATCACCCCCCCCCCCCCCCCCCAGACCTGTCTAACTGCCCCCTTCCTGGATGAATGAGATGGGTCCGTTAGCAACACCATTAGTTAGCAACACTATGGTGGTTGATTTGCAACTGAAAATAACCAACTTTTCGATTGGGCACTTCCTGCTGTGGCTTTGTAGGCCTACTGACTAAGCAAAGAGGATGTTGGTCACATCCTGCTGTGGCTTAAGACTTCCGCATGCTTCAGTTTGGCTGACGCCTAGCCGAAGTCGGCTAGGGGAACCGAACGAGTGTGCTCGCATACTCCCTTAAAAGACTTTCGGTTGAAAAACTAGAAAAAAGTAGCAATAGTACTGTTTGTCCATCTTGAGATGCCGTAGCCAGTATACAATTCTTCAAAATAGTCAGAATTAATGTAAGATAACTCAAGAAATCTGTCATTAATTTGGATGTTTTTGCCGAGGAGATCTTAGTTGCACAATTTTACAAACTAAGATGTTTGGTGCAGTATTTATCAATGAAAAAATGTGCATGAAAACGAGTCGTCTCTGAATGACAACAAATACTTTATTGAAGAATCCCTACTGTTGACCAACAAAGGGGTGTAGACTTCGGCTACCAACTTCAGCTTGCCTTGAGAAAAAAAAATAGTGTGCCTGAACAGCCAAAAAAACCCTTACCGAAGTCCAAACGAACAAAAACGTCACAATGTTGCCATAATATATGCCAAACTGTTCCGGCTGGGAAGCATGTGGACGCCTTTAGTAGGTCTA
Source organism: Thymallus thymallus (assembly GCA_023634145.1). Lineage (NCBI taxonomy): Eukaryota > Metazoa > Chordata > Actinopteri > Salmoniformes > Salmonidae > Thymallus > Thymallus thymallus. Next base: position 32,600,047 of record CM042384.1, read on the forward strand.
CTGACTGAGCAAGGAGGACAGTGTAGACAGATTTATGACATACTTGTTAGTCTAACTGCTGTAGCAATAGCTAGGCAATGGTAATATTTGCCACTTAGCAGCCACTTTCATCCAAAGAGATATACAGTCATGCATGTATACATTTTACATACGTGTGGTCCCAGGTATCGAACCCACTACTCTGTCATTACAAGCGCCATGCTCTACCAACTGAGCTACAAAGGACCAACGTTATTCTAACACAGTCAAGAGAAACCTTTCAGAATCTGGCAACAACTTACACAACTGTCCCACACTTACACCATAACTAAGTTGAATGTGTTGTATCGACACACAGTTGAACATTGTACTAATCTCCCCTCTCCTTCTCTCTCTCCTATAGACGCCATCCGTAATAAAGGCGGCCGTGTGTTTGTCCACTGCCAAGCCGGCATCTCCCGCTCCGCCACCATCTGTCTGGCCTACCTGATGAGGACCAACCGTGTGAAGCTGGACGAGGCCTTTGAGTTCGTCAAGCAGCGTCGCAGCATCATCAGTCCTAACTTCAGCTTCATGGGCCAACTGCTGCGGTTTGAGTCTCAGGTCCTGGCTACATCATCCTGTTCCTCGGAGGCCGGGAGTCCTGCCCTGGGGAAGAGCAGTACTGTCTTTAACTTCCCGGTGTCTATCCCCGTCCACGGCTCTGCTGGACACGGACAGCTCTCCTTCCTCCACAGCCCCATCACCACCTCACCCAGCTGCTAAGGTGGAGAGTAAGATCATATCGAGGGTTGTCTGTCTTAGCCTGGACTTGAACTGTACTGTCACTGTTGGTGTTGAGTTATTGTGACTGTACTGTCACAATACTAGTAGTGTCACTCAACTACAGGTGATTAATCATTGAGTCCTGGCATCACTAGACAAAAGGGCTAACTTTTGGAGAGACAAGCCAAGTGGCCTAGTTTATTGGTTAAATCCACAGGTCTGACCATCGCCTTGAAAGGAGTTTCTTTGTCTACCAATATGGCAGTATGGTTATCACAACATCCTCTGTAGACGGGGAATGACACCCACAGATCTACCTAGAATACCCTCAACTTCTAGGAAGAGACAGAGAATCAGTGGTGGAAGGTGACTGGGGGAAGGGTCAATCCTTTAAAGGAAGTTAGAAGTATTTTAATGGGATGAAGAGAAGAGATTGTAGTCAAAGAACATTGTCAAAGATGCAACAATTATTTAACGAGAGTGGTCAGCTTTTGATAATCACAATAATTTTTGGGACCTGCCACAACTCTGAACAAAATGTAAACGTAAACCCTCCCTTGGTCACTGACAGACAGTGGTCATATTTATTGCTACCAACCAGACTCTCAGGAATCATGAATTACTTTCAATGTCCCTCAGCTTCCTTCACACAGAGACAATCTGTCTTCCTAAGGGAATCCCGCTATTGCCTCGTACAACGACGCAGGTTTGGATAAATCACTCCTCAGACTCTTTATTGTTGACGAACAATGAATGTATCTCTGATCTCTGGCCAATCAGCCAGCTCGGCTCGGAGAGCACCAGAGGGTTTAGTTTAAAGTGGACAGGAAAGCCCCATTCAAATGCAAATGGTGCCTTTTATAAAACCCCATGAGACCCTGACGATCCTGACAACAACCAACCATCAGATACCTCTGAAACACCACAATGCCTCTGTAGTGCTAGCAGCTGTTAGCTAACGCAAGCTCTGTTAGCATCATGTACTGTTAGCAGCTGCTAGCTCTGTTAGCATTATTACCCTGCTAGCTCTGTTAGCATCATGTACTGTTAGCAGCTGCTAGCTCTGTTAGCATTATTAGCCTGCTAGCTCTGTTAGCATCATGTACTGTTAGCAGCTGCTAGCTCTGTTAGCATTATTAGCCTGCTAGCTCTGTTAGCATCATGTACTGTTAGCAGCTGCTAGCTCTGTTAGCATTATTAGCCTGCTAGCTCTGTTAGCATCATGTACTGTTAATAGCAGCTAGCTCTGCATCTTGTACTATTAACAGCTCTGGGAGAGAGTCAGAACCCCTAAAGCACTAAGACGGGGGGAACAGACTCACCAGAGACTGATGTCTGTCTGATAACCTATGTGATATTTATTGAACTAAAGTAATATATTTCTTATCATATATCTATTTTTGAATGTGTTTGTTAGTAGTTGTTTTTGATACCACTGAATAAAACCTATTTGTCTTTTCTACTTCATTGCAGAACTTTGTCTTAGATATAGTAGACCCACAATCTATGTTATATACATAAAGATAGTATAGGTATGATGACTATACACAGTCCTACATCATCAATATTACAGTGTAGCAGTGTTGGACCTGGTCTTTCAGGATAAATATTACAGTGTTGGGCCTGGTCTTTCAGGACAAATATTACAGTGTTGGGCCTGGTCTTTCAGGATAAATATTACAGTGTAGCAGTGTTGGACCTGGTCTTTCAGGATAAATATTATAGAAAAAAGCAACATTTATCTTGAAATTCTCCTGAAACATCTGAAAAATAAGTTTTATCAAGACCATATTTCATAAAAATCTAGATAGACCCTGAACCCATACAACATGTCGGAAGCACAAATGATTTAGAACCTGAACCCACACAATGTGTCAGAAGAACAAATCGGTTAGACCCTGAACACATACAACGTGGTTCTTGAACAAAAGCGGTTAGACTCTCAATCCATACAACAAAGAGGCAAGACCCTGAATCCTACAGTTCCCTTACCTAATAGTTCCCACGTCTAGTACAGTTCCCATACCTAATAGTTCCCACGTCTAGTACAGTTCCCATACCTAATAGTTCCCACGTCTAGTACAGTTCCCATGCCTAATAGTTCCCACGTCTAGTACAGTTCCCATACCTAATAGTTCCCACGTCTAGTACAGTTCCCATACCTAATAGTTCCCACGTCTAGTACAGTTCCCATACCTAATAGTTCCCACGTCTAGTACAGTTCCCATACCTAATACAGTTCCCACGTCTAGTACAGTTCCCATACCTAATAGTTCCCACGTCTAGTACAGTTCCCATACCTAATAGTTCCCACGTCTAGTACAGTTCCCATGCCTAATAGTTCCCACGTCTAGTACAGTTCCCATACCTAATAGTTCCCACGTCTAGTACAGTTCCCATACCTAATAGTTCCCACGTCTAGTACAGTTCCCATACCTAATACAGTTCCCACGTCTAGTACAGTTCCCATACCTAATAGTTCCCACGTCTAGTACAGTTCCCATACCTAATAGCTCCCACGTCTAGTACAATTGTGATTGAGCCCACTCCCTTGGCTGAGAAGCAACCCCACACATGAATGGTCTCAGGATGCTTTACTGTTGGCATGACACAGGACTGATGGTAGCACTGACCTTGTCTTCTCCAGACAAGGTGTTTTCCGGATGGCCCAAACAATCGGAAAGGGGATTCATCAGAGAAAATGACCTACCTCAGTCCTCAGCAGTCCAATCCCTGTACCCTTTGCAGAATATCAGTCTGTCCCTGATGTTTTTCCTGGAGAGAAGTGGCTTCTTTGCTGCCCTTCTTGACACCAGGCCATCCTCCAAAAGTCTTCGCCTCACTCTGCGTGCAGATGCACTCACACCTGCCTGCTGCCATTCCTTAGCAAGCTGCCCCTGTCAAACCTCTGACCTCGTCATACTCCTATGAATGGTCAACAAATGTTTACAAGCCTTACACACTAATTCACCATATGTACCTCAGAAGAACCATAACACCTGTTTGAAAACCGTTGTCATGGGGTCTCCTGATGTGTACTGAGGGGTATGTCTCTATAAAAGATAGTCCTTACAATTTCTCAGTTCACCCAAGAAAACAGAAGGCCTGAAGACACTCTAAAGAGACTGAATTCTTCCTTCCTCATGGAGCTTTATGAAGGTGAGTTGAATTTCCATTATGATGAAGACTTTTATATCTAACTATGCATGTTTATATATATGCTTATATTGTATATTATAAAACAAATGTTTTTAATAATGTATTATATTATTATAATAATTGTATTATATCGCCTGCGTTCGCAATGGGTCAGCGGTCAAACGACCACCCCTTATCACTGTCAAACGCTCCCTAAAACACTTCAGTGAGCAGGCCTTTCTAATCGATCTGGCCCAGGTATCCTGGAAGGATATTGACCTCATCCCGTCAGTAGAGGATGCCTGGTTGTTCTTTAAAAGTGCTTTCCTCACCATCTTAAATAAGCATGCCCCTTTCAAAAAACTTAGAACTAAGAACAGATATAGCCCTTGGTTCACCCCAGACTTGACTGCACTTGACCAACACAAAAACATCCTGTGGCGCACTGCATTAGCATCGAATAGCCCCCGCGATATGCAGCTATTCAGGGAAGTCAGGAACAAGTACACACAGTCAGTTAGAAAAGCAAAGGCCAGCTTTTTCAAACAGAAATTTGCTTCCTGTAGTACTAACTCCAAAAAGTTGGGACACTGTAAAGTCCATGGAGAATAAGAGCATCTCCTCCCAGTTGCCCACTGCATTGAGGCTAGGAAACACTGTCACCACCGATAAATTCACGATTATCGAACATTTCAATAAGCATTTTGCTACGGCTGGCCATACTTTCCACCTGGCTACCCCTACCCCGGTCAACAGCTCTGCACCCCCGGCAGCTACTTGCCCAAGCCCCCCCCGCTTCTCCTTCACCCAAATCCAGACGGATGATGTTCTGAAAGAGCTGCTAAGTCTGGACCCCTACAAATCTGCTGGGCTAGATAATCTGGATCCTCTCTTTCTGAAATTATCAGCCAAAATTGTTGCAACACCTATCACTAGCCTGTTCAACCTCTCTTTCGTATCGTCTGAGATCCCTAGAGATTGGAAAGCTGCCGCGGTCATCCCCCTCTTCAAAGGAGGAGACACTCTAGACCCAAACTATTACAGACCTATATCCATCCTGCCCTGCCTTTCTAAAGTTTTCGAAAGCCAAGTTAACAAACAGATAACTGACCACTTCGAATCCCACCGTACCTTCTCTGCTATGCAATCTGGTTTCCGAGCTGGTCATGGGTGCACCTCAGCTACGCTCAAGGTACTGAACGATATCATAACCGCCATCGATAAAAGACAGTACTGTGCAGCCGTCTTCATCGACCTGGCCAAGGCTTTAGACTCTGTCAATCACTGCATTCTTATTGGCAGACTCAACAGCCTTGGTTTCTCAAGTGACTGCCTTGCCTGGTTCTCCAACTACTTCTCAGATAGAGTTCAGTGTGTCAAATCGGAGGGCCTGTTGTCCGATCCTCTGGCAGTTTCTATGGGGGTGCCACAGGGTTCAATTCTTGGGCCAACCCTTTTCTCTATATACATCAATGATGTCGCTCTCGCTGCTGGTGACTCTCTGATCCATCTCTACGCAGACAACACCTGTATACATCTGGCCCCTCTTTGGACACTGTGTTTACTAACCTTCAAACAAGCTTCAATGCCATACAACACTCCTTCCGTGGCCTCCAACTGCTCTTAAATGCTAGTAAAACTAAATGCATGCTTTTCTAATCGAACACTGCCTGCACCCGCCCACCGGACTATCATCACTACTCTGGACGGGTCTGACTTAGAATACGTGGACACCTACAAATACCTAGGCATCTGGTTAGACTGTAAACTCAACTTCCAGACTCACATCAACCATCTCCAATCCAAAATTAAATCTAGAATCGGCTTTCTATCCCGCAACAAAGCCTCCTTCACTCATGCTGCCAAACATGCCCTTGTAAAACTGACTATCCTACCGATCCGATCCTATCTTCCTCACTAACTTTAAGCATCAGTTGTCAAAGCTGCTTATCGATCACTGCACCTGTATATAGCCCTTCTGTAAATAGCCCACCCTACTACCTCATCCCCATATTTATTTTTATTATTTTTCGCTAATCTTGCACTCCAGTATCTCTATTTGCACATCATAATTTGCACATCCTTCATTCCTGTGTTAATGATGATAATCTGTAATTTATTTCACCACTATGGTCTATTTATTGTCCTACCTTCCTAACCTTACTGCATTTTGCACTACATTTTGCACTCTGTATATAGATTTTTCTATTGTGTTTTTGACTGTTTGTTTACTGTGTAACTCTGTGTTGTTTTTGTCGCACTGCTTTGCTTTGTCTTGGTCAGGTCACAGTTGCAAATGAGAACTTGTTCTCAACTGACCTACCTGGTTAAATAAAGGTGAAAAAAAAAATATATATATATATATATATAACCATATATATATAATGAATGAGATGTTGTGATATTGATTATTTTTTAAACGAGAATGGACTAGGCCTACATATGTATTTATCAAAATGTTTTTACCATACACATTTCAATTTATAAGGTGTTCTAAGACAACCTAAGACCTGTAAAACAACGCTGTACATGAGAGTGGAACACTGGCTCCACCTAGTGGATGTTCAGTTACATAGCCTCTATTTACACATTTCTAGACAATTTATGTGTGCTGTATCTAAAACGTTAGTATTAGATACAGTTAATATTATACATCTCTCTCAAAGTATTCAACAGTTTTTGTTTTGTTTTGTTTTCATATCTGATTTATGCAGACAGACATACATAACATTTTCAGGTAATTAATATTATTATTATATGGTATTTTATGTCAAATGTATGTGTTAAGTCATTATTATTATTATTTCAATATATACATGTATTTTAATATTGTTTTAAAACGTCTATAGGTTACCCTACATTTACCCAGGTGTTATCCTCAATAATAGATGTGGATCATGAACCATCACCCCCAACAGAAGTGATCGTTATAGAGGATGATGATGTTGAGGAAGAGCAGACAGAAGGTGTATCTTTACTCCGTCCCACGCCATCAAGATATTTTACACTAAAGCAATAAACAAATGGTTGACGATTTTTACAGCTGACGTTCCACAAGAGTTCAACCCAAGGCCTTATGGACTCTACCAATGAATGACTTCAACGGTCTTCTACCGTTCTGTAAAGCCGGCTTTGACAAAACTCAAAACACCCCCAGAACAGAGGAATTGACATATCTGTACCCCCTCCCTCCCCAAGCCCCCGGTATATAATAGTCCAAGTTCACAGAACTGCTTCACCGTTGACCGAGGAGAACGATTGGTCTGGAAACAACTGGATTGAAGAACATGCTCTTTATGGTTACGGTAAGGCCTGTTTTATTATAGTTACAACTTTTAAAGACTATGTTAAAACAATGTAAATTATTTTATTTGTATTTTTCAGACTCTGACAGTGCCTATCGAGTATATACAAGAAGAGGAAATCTGTGGAGAAAACACGCCCTCCAGTCAACAGACAACAAACAGCTATTTACCTAAAACCCAAGGCCGAACAGTGAGAAACACAAACCGCGAGTTATATATTTTAAATATTTATTTTATTGTTTTCAGACTCCTCCCAGGCCTTTACAAACATAGCAGAAACAATACATCAAGAGGAAGAGGAGGAAGAGGAAGAAGACAATGTAGCTCAGATGGTGTGTGAAAAGCCAGTGTTGTGGGTTCGATTCCCATGGGGGACCAGTATGAAAAAAGTATGAACATGTCTGTATTAACTAACTGTGAGTTGCTCTGGATAAGATGGTCTGATAAATGACTGAAATGCAATGATACTCTGAGTACAACATCTAAACTGTTTGATACAATCAATTCTGAGGTATCAGTCTATACTGATTGAAGATAGCAGCAGTGAGGATTGGGAAAGGTCTAAAAGTCAGAGATGTCCAGAGACATAAACGTATGGATGCTTTGCTAAGATGTCAAGATCTTACCGTGTGGAAGAAAAACATTCCGAACTTGATAAGCAGCAATCTGATTAAAACACACCCAAACAATATAGATGTAATTAATAAGAGTACCCCCTCTTTTAAATCATGCACATGATGATGCATTATCACACGTACCCCAAGAACGTATCTCGTTAATTAATACAATTAACGAAACCATGGCACCTACATCCCCTGCAGGATGTGAGGACATTGAACAACCACATTTTGATTGTGATGTATTGGAGAATTGTATAATAAATCAGATGGGGGACGGTGTTGATAGAAGTGTCCGTATTTCATACCGCAATAAATTTAACAATACAGAGATTTTTAATTTCACATGTATGAATCAGAGCCATGATTACGCATTCTTTTCTGTGAGGATTTTGGATACTCTAGGAGAACCTTTAGAGTGTGCTACAGATCTTGCTGAACCTACAGCTTGAAATATGTGGTGATAGTCTTTAAAACACAGTATCTCGTTTTACCTAATGGCGAAGCGAATCTTGAACAATTTATAGCCCTGCTGGAACGTTTTGTTCAATCTAATTTATCCATTATAGCTGATAGGACCTTAGAACTTGTTGTACAAATAGTCCTTCAACCCATAGGAGAAGGTCAAAGAAGGAAACTTGATAGTCTCATGCAATCAGAAATCATAAAAAATAAGCAGGCATATCTCATAAACGTTAACAATCCCGGTAATCAGTTATGTTTTTCAATATGTATATCCCATTTACTCAACCCGGGATGTACTGATCTAGAGGCTTTATTAAAGGCTGTAGGTCCATGTATACAGGGTAGTCTATGACAAGAGATTGCTTTTACCTGACGGAACCACCCTACCCTTTGGCTACTGACATTATGTTACAATCCTTGTGTGTCTTAACCCTTAAGATACAATGAATGCTGGTTTTGATCCCAGGTTGCAAATACTAAAACTTGTTTTGTAAAAAGTATTTTAGAGAATTCTGAACATGTATTATCTCAGAAACCTGACAACATTGTGTGGTGTCATTCATTATGCTGAGTTGTTGAAGAAAATAACTATTTAGTTTGTTGAAGGAATACCGGCATCCCTGTTCCTCCTCATAAAAACTATCTGCTGGTTATGGATGAGATGCTTTTTGCCAGTAGTGAACATCCTGAAATAACTCAAGCTTTTACTCAATATACTCAGCAGCGAAACCTGTCAGTGCTTTACTTGGTAAGTTTGAACGCCAATTACTTGGTTTTATTCAAAAACCCTAGAGACAACCTATAAATAAACCTTCTAGCTGAGCCGATGCACCCTAGACGGAAAGCTATGAGGACGCTACCAAAGCACCATTATCGTATTTAATCCTGGTTTTAAAATCAAATACTTCAGAACACCTGAGGCTCAGAACAGGATTGTTTCCGTGGGAGTGGCCGAAAGTTTACATTCCGAAAAAGTAAAAATGTCTCTGCGTTTAAAAAGAAAGCTACCTCTCTTGAGATCCCTAGTTGGGGCTCCCCATAAAGAACGTAAGGCCATCTTGGTTCATTGTTCTTCAGATCTCATGTGAGATTGCTTTGAATCTTCTCAAAGGAGGCTTTCCACTCACCCGACCCAATTAAACACATTCATTTGACAAAAGACCTAATCCTATAACAATGAAGCGGGGTAACATGCCTAAAACAGGTTTTCCTGTTTGTACTGCAGATTGTACTCCACAGGTACGCTGAATGTTTTCATGGTAATTCTTTGGAGAGGTGAAGGGCATTTCCTTTCATCAAAGCCTGTGTGACCCAAACCAACGGCTGGAGATTAATATTCCTGAGCAAGCTCTGCACTGGTGGTGCCCCGATCCCGCAGCTGAATCAACTTTAGGAGACGGTCCTGGCGCTTGCTGGACTTTCTTGGGCGCCCTGACGCCTTCTTCACAACAATTGAACCTCTCTCCTTGAAGTTCTTGATGATCCGATAAATGGTTGATTTAGGTGCAATCTTACCAGCAGCAATATCTTTGCCTGTGAAGCGCTTTTTGTGCAAAGCAATGATGAAGGCACGTGTTTCCTTGCAGGTAACCATGTTTGACAGCGGAAGAACAATGATTTCAAGCACCACCCTACTTTTAAAGCTTCCAGTCTGTTATTCTGACTCAATCAGCATGACAGAGTGATCTCCAGCCTTGTCCTCGTCAACACTCTCACCTGTGTTAACGAGACAATCACTGACATGATGGCAGCTGGTCCTTTTGTGGCAGGGCTGAAATGCAGTGGAAAGGTTTTTTGGGGATTAAGTTCATTTTCATGGCAAAGAGGGACTTTGCAATTAATTGCAATTCATCTGATCACTCTTCATGACATTCTGGAGTATATGCAAATTGCCATAATCAACACTGAGGCAGCAAACTTTTGGCCACGACTGTACTGTTGTGTTTGATCCTCACTTCAAATTCTTCAGAATGAAATCCTTCGCTAGCGCTGGTTCTGAGAAGCTTTTCCGAACGCCATCTGAGGTTGTCATCTTGAAATCCGCAGGGTACCACAGGCCATAACGGGTTCCCTCACACTCACAGTCACAGTCCCGGAGCATGGCCTTCACCTCCCTGGAGGAAGCCCTCTGCTTGGTAACTGCCGGAGTGTAGTCAGGTTAAAGTCGGATCTGGTCTCCAAGTGTGGAGATCACTTGTTTGACCTCGGCTGCTTTGCGGAGGATTGCTTCTTTCTCTTGGTAGTAGTGGCATCGTATCATGCTCGTGATGGCTGGTCATCCCCGGTCTATGTGCCCGGTCTAGCCGCGGGTGTTTGTCCAGGCCGAGTGCCTGTTGTAGCATCTCTGCGTTGAACTCTGTAGGCCGCTTGCCATCCTCTCGTCTCTCTCACACCCGTCACGCGTAAATTCCAACGACCGGATCTAGCCTCCAAATATTCGTTTTTCTCTTTAAGTTCCTTCATTTCCTTTCCAGTGTGGTGATCGAGTCAGAGTAGCCGTTAGCCGCGGTCTCCAGGCTGGTCATGCGGATGTCCAGTGCCTCATGGTTGGATCTAGCCTGTTCAGTGACAGTTTTCAGCTCTTCTCTCAGCTGGCTAACCTGGTTTCGTAGTTTTGCCGACTGCATCTCTGCCTTTTCGTCCATTTTATCAATTCATTCCTGCTTCATTTCAGTTCATCCCCGTAGGACAGCTTCTTGTCCAGTCGCGTCGGCTGTATATTGTTCGGCCGTTGGTGTAGCCTCACGGTCAATGGCTAGGCTAGTTGGTCTGTTAGCGTTAGCCCTAGACTGATTCTTGCGGTTGGTGCCTGACATCTCAACAAAAATGACAAAAACATGACAGTAAACCTTTTAAATGGAATCTCAGGTTGTAGAGTGGTATTTATCAAAATTACAATCTGGCCATATGTTTTGGAAAAAACGAATCAAATAATTAAATTGTTCAGGCAAGGAGCTCAGAAAAGTCCATCCTCACATGCCGCCACTACGTAACCGTCCTAACTCAGCCGCCACTACGTAACCGTCCTAACTCAGCCGCCACTACGTAACCGTCCTAACTCAGCCGCCACTACATAACCGTCCTAACTCAGCCGCCACTACGTAACCGTCCTAACTCAGCCGCCACTACGTAACCGTCCTAACTCAGCCGCCACTACGTAACCGTCCTAACTCAGCCGCCACTACGTAACCGTCCTAACTCAGCCGCCACTACGTAACCGTCCTAACTCAGCCGTCACTACGTAACCGTCCTAACTCAACAGCCACTACGTAACCGTCCTAACTCAACAGCCACTACGTAACCGTCCTAACTCAACAGCCACTACGTAACCGTCCTAACTCAACAGCCACTACGTAACCGTCCTAACTCAACAGCCACTACGTAACCGTCCTAACTCAACAGCCACTACGTAACCGTCCTAACTCAACAGCCACTACGTAACCCTCCTAACTCAGCCGCACGACAATCACCACATTTCACTTGACCTTTGAAAGGACTTTGTGTTCCATTCCAACTGTACCTTTGTATGAATCATAATGACTTAACAAGATGTCATGGGTACAGCTGAACCAGTTCCTCCACATTTCAACCATTCATCCAGACCCTTCCAGTTAAAAAGGAAACCAGTGACTTTGCTAAAATAGTTTTAATTACAGATAAAAGGTGGACAAGTAAAGCACACACGATGAAGACTAATCAATTTAAAAGAAGCCCATTTTACCACCAGGAAGCACGCTACACAAGCCTTAAAGACTAGCTAGTGAAGGGTTACGTGCTCTATGGAAGACTGACAAACAGGGAGCCCATTAGGTTTGGAGAAGGAAACGTGTTGAGGAAATGGTTCAAAGTCTATTGAGGAACCTGAGACAGGTTGCTTACTGACTCCACAGCGTTTAGAAGGCAACAGGAAATAAGTCATAGTGTTTAGAAGGCAACAGGAAATAAGTCATAGTGTTTCGTAGGCAACAGGAAATGGTTGAGAGTAATGTTGAGGGCCAGGTGTTGCTGAGACAATGGATGGTCATGTCTTGTTCAGCATTCTCCTTTACTCATGATGTGGATGTTACTCTTCTGCTCCCTGAAAACACACAGCACAATTAGAGACACATGCAGACAGAGAACGAGACAGAGGCAGACAGACAGAGAAGCAGACAGACAGAACGAGACAGAGGCAGACAGACAGAACGAGGCAGAGGCAGACAGAACGAGGCAGACAGAACGAGACAGAGGCACAAAAAGACAGAACGAGGCAGAGGCAGACAGAACGAACGAGGCAGAGGCAGAACGAGACAGAGGCAGGCAGACAGAATGAGACAGAGAGGCAGACAGACAGACAGACAGACAGACAGACAGACAGACAGACAGACACAGGCACAGCGCCAGATAGAAAGACAAGACAGTTGTTGAAAGCTTTAGTTGGTTACTTACATGTTTTCAAAGCACAGCATGCATTCGTTAGAGTAGCTGGTGCCATCGCTTCCACACACTGGCTCGTAGTTACGGGGACACATGGGCATGTTGTAATGGGAACAGTCAGCCTGTTGGACAAAACAGAGAGAACCGATAACACGGTGGTCATATAGTGTTCTGGTATAACACCATATGAAGAGAACAGATAACAGGGTGGTCATATAGTGTTCTGGTATAACACCATATGAAGAGAACAGATAACAGGGTGGTCATATAGTGTTCTGGTATAACACCATATGAAGAGAACAGATAACAGGGTGGTCATATAGTGTTCTGGTATAACACCATATGAAGAGAACAGATAACAGGGTGGTCATATAGTGTTCTGGTATAACACCATATGAAGAGAACAGATAACAGGGAACAAACCATACGTTTCCTTCCACAGTGCGCCTGGGGTGTATTCATTAGTCACATTCTATTGCAAAACATTAAACAATAGAAACCATTTAGCAAAAACAGGGAATATGTCCATTAGAAATTATTGTTATTTGCAAAACGTTTTACAAGGGAATCAGAGTAATGAATACACCCGACTGTCATGTCAACTAATAGTTGACCAGGAAGTGACTGTATCCATACAGGTGTAGAATGTAAACGTTGTCCTGAGGAAGACCAATACAAGTGTCCTACATGACGAACTACAGCACATAGGACAACGTGTTTTATGAATGTGCATAACCTGCTTACCTCTGTGGTGCCGTCAGGGAGACTCGCTCCTCGGGCCAGAACTAAAATACAGAAACATGTCAAGCCTTAGACTAATTATGATTTCATTTCATTTCCAGTAGTTCTAATCTAAACCACAGATGGTGCATGTTGCCTCTAGTCATATATTTGCGGTGCGCCAACAAAGGCTGTTCGCCGGTAGTATAGACTGTCTAAACTGCTCTTAGAAGTTAATGTACCGCTTTTTAGTCTTATTTAATACAACTATTAGACTTCCACTGGAAAGTTCTTTAGTCAAATTGAACAATACTCACCGGCAACACAGAGAAGTGCGAGAGTCAGTCGTGTAACGTTCAACATTGTATCGGTTGTGACAGTATGTAGGCACGTGACGCTATCTGTATTATCTTCTTCTTCTTCTTCTTCTTCTTCTTCCTCCTTGGTGTTGTAGGGCGGTTGGCATCCAACTTCAATAGTGCATTACTGCCACCTACTGGACTGGAGTACAACCCCCTTATACGTTGCTTGAAAAATACAAACATGTAATAAAGAAATACCCTACCATCTAACACTACACTCACTAATATCTAAATTAAATTAAATAAACTTAACACCACCCTAATCCACTAATTAATTAATTCCTAATTCATGCCATCATTCTGAAAGGATGGGACATCAACCCTTAACACCCTGTAACTCTTCTGATGTCAAGTCTGTCACACGCAAATATCTCTCTGCAGCTGAATACCTCTAATACCTCTCTGCAGCTGAATATCTCTCTGCAGCTGAATACCTCTCTGCAGCTGAATACCTCTCTGCAGCTGAATACCTCTCTGCAGCTGAATACCTCTCTGCAGCTGAACACCTCTCTGCAGCTGAATACCTCTCTGCAGTGAATACCTCTCTGCAGTGAATACCTCTCTGCAGCTGAATACCTCTCTGCAGCTGAATACCTCTCTGCAGCTGAACTTCATCCAGAAGGTACAGTATTTTACATTCTGAACAAATAGAGCAAAAACTGAAACGTCAACCAGCAAAAGTTCAAACCAAGTTAATTCTACCCACAAGCATAGATTTATACCTTCCGACTAGGCAGAGTCACCGCCTCGCATGTCTAATATAAACACTCCTTCTCTGTAGTTAGGCAGAAACACACTAGGTTCCTCTCACTGGTGTTGTCACAGCCTGCCTAACCCTAACCCTAACCCTAACCCATGGGTGTGGAAGTGTGTGTGTATGGAATAGGACGGTAGTCAGATGGTTTTTGGAATGGGCTCCTATGGCAGGATGACAGGAATATTTCAATCCAGAATACAACATGTAGAAAAGTGAATGTTTCTCTGTCTCTCAATTTCATAATTGCATTGATGTCAGTGGAGTCATGTTTGTAACTTGCTCTGTGTTTGACAGACGGGGCCGACGGGGCAGACAGACGGGGCAGACAGACGGGGCAGACAGACGGGGCAGACTAGGCATCTCCAGAAGATGGAGGGGCTTACCGTCTAATCACTCATTTTTATTCAGACGGTAACAAGAGAAGGCATCAGATTCTGAGAAAAATGGTTGACGACAAGTCAGCCTTGACAGCTGCCATTGTTCAACTTCACCAGCAGCAGGCAGAGTGGTTGAAATGTGACTGGCTATATGCCTACACCATAGAACATCTACATACACCATAGAACATCTACATACACCATAGAACATCTACATACACCATAGAACATCTACATACACCATAGAACATCTACATACACCATAGAACATCTACATACACCATAGAACATCTACATACATCATAGGAATTTGAAATACTAGTGATGCCACTGTGATTCTGGGAAAAATGTAAAAGGCTAAAATGACAAACCCAGATCCATAACTGTAGACGGAGATTCTGGCACTCTCCTGGTGCTTACAGTATTACAACAAAGATGTCATTTCAGAATAGTTTGTTCATTCATTTGAATAGAAATGTAACACATTTAAGGGTGGTTCACACCAAAAAATAGATACAACTTCTGCCAATATTTGGTCACTATAGATTAGATATATTTGAAGTGTCTTTGTTATAGGTGAGTACATGATCCACTCCAAACATGTGAGAATTCCAACCGTTAAATCAACTGTTGTTTACGACCATTCACACCTGGGTCAAGCATTAGAATCTCATTTTCAGTTTTGAAATAACCAATTCTGACATTCAATCCAATCGCCGAAATCTGATTAGAAAAGTTTTGAAAAACTTGGTCCTGTTTAAAACCCCACAGTCTCCTCCTCTGACAGTTCCCTAGAAGTGGTGAGGACCTGGGCTTTAAAACCCCACCGTCTCCTCCTCTGACAGGACCTGGGCTGTGGTCCCTAGAGCCCAGGTCCTCACCACCACTAGGGACCTGGGCTGTGGTCCCTAGAGCCCAGGTCCTCACCACCTCTAGGGACCTGGGCTGTGGTCCCTAGAGCCCAGGTCCTCACCACCTCTAGGGACCTGGGCTGTGGTCCCTAGAGCCCAGGTCCTCACCACCTCTAGGGACCTGGGCTGTGGCACAGTTTGAACAGGTTTTTTTGGTAGATCTCAGCATTTCTGAAATTGAGGACAATGTGCATCTTTATAATCTGTCAATATGAACACAAAATCAAAGGCTAATGGTTTCAGAATGAGGTAGTATGTAGAAGGTTATTTTAGATATTAAATTGTCCACATCAGGAACAAGATCAATAAACTGAATAAGAAGGCTGATTCAGTGAATGGAGTTACTTATTGGCCTGACTCCAGACTCTCTGGAGGTCATGATAGAACAGAGAACCAGACAGAAACTGGATATCTGTATAGTACTTCCAATGACCCTAGGAATACTTTTAAACAACTGGCTTGAAATGCCAAAGTGCTCAACAGAAAGTAAAAAAGACATTTAGGAGGTCAGTTTTTATGTTTTATTTCTATGGCCGTACTTGAGGGGTAGCCTACTTAGACTGGGTTCCTCCATGATTGTAAAATGGTGTAGGCCTATATTTTATTGTATAGGTGCTATATATTGATAATAAGATATGATTATTAGGCTCCCACTTCTGCCCTACAAATGTCAAACGCAGTAACTTCTCAATTAACTTTACTGCAAAATCTGATTTATTATTTTTCTGTCTAGACAGACAGCAATTTCAGATAATCCATTATATATTCTGATCAACTGGCTTGTTCTTGTGTCAGAAAACCATTACAACAGATCAAATGTCAAATGTTTTACCAAATTCATAGTTAAGGCATTTTGCCTTTGTAGGCCAGTCTTGCTAAAGTAGTTTATTTGTATTGGTTGCACTGTTGCCGTGTCAAATCCCTGGTGCCCTGTAGACTTTGACAGTAAGCCTTCCTAGTCTAGTCCACTGATGCTGTCCTACTGATGCTGTCCCACTGATGCTGTCCCACTGATGCTGTCCCACTGATGATGTCCCACTGATGCTGTCCCACTGATGCTGTCCTACATATGATGTCCCACTGATGCTGTCCCACTGATGCTGTCCCACTGATGCTGTCCTACTGATGCTGTCCCACTGATGCTGTCCCACTGATGCTGTCCCACTGATGCTGTCCTACTTATGCTGTCCCACTGATGCTGTCCCACTGATGCTGTCCCACTGATGATGTCCCACTGATGCTGTCCCACTGATGATGTCCCACTGATGATGTCCCACTGATGCTGTCCCACTGATGCTGTCCCACTGATGCTGTCCTACTGATGCTGTCCTACTGATGCTGTCCCACTGATGCTGTCCCACTGATGCTGTCCCACTGATGCTGTCCTAGCGCACAAATTTAGGCTACAACAGTCATTCTGTTTTACCTGATTGTCAATATAGACGGTGAGCTGTGTGAATAATCTACTCTCAGAAAGCGTTTTATCTGATCTTAAATGGTTCTATCTGGAACCTTTTTGTTAGGGTTGCGCTACAGACACAAATGGTACCCCAAACAACTCTTATTTGTTCTGCAACTACTAAAACTCAAAGGATTGTCTCATTTTTTCCTCTATGATCATTTTAACGGTTGTACAGACAGGACATACCAGTTTCTATTGGAGACAAATAAACAACTTAGATACACTATCACAGATCTAATTAAAATACATTATATGCAGAGTCATTGTTTTGGTGCAGAATACAAGATGAATTGATTAATTATATGGTCATTTCCGGTACTACGGAATCATAGGAGATTGGGTTTCACTCACAGCCAATTAAATCAGGAGTCTGAAATAAATAAATAAATCACTAAAAAGTAGTTCCATGTGCTTACGCGATTTATATTATGTATTTTCTTTTTACATAAATCATAACAGCGATTAGAGTTGAAAACGTTACACACTCCGGGAACCAACAAGTTAAGGCGTTACAACAATGTTGGCCAGAGCGAATACAGATCACGTCCTGTAATATACAAGATGGTAAAGCAACACACATAACTGATTAAAATACAATAATAGTCTAGAATTATGCCGAAATACTGAAACTACTAGATTATTGGTCATTTCTTATCCGATAATTTATCTCGCTTTCACTTTAAAAAAGCTAGCTAGCTACGTCCAAAAAATCAGTTGTGATTATTTGTAGTAATATCACAAACTCAGATTCAGAAGGGATGTGACATTGATGGAGTTTGATGCGCCAAGAGTTTGTGCTATTTGTACATAAACACATTGTGCTATTTGTACATAATACATGAGAGACTGGGTTGGCCTGGTAGATGCTCTGACCTGGGTCTTTGTGAAGTCTGACCACACTGATCTGACCAGCCTCAGGTAGTGAGCTGCTCTGGGGTCCGGTGGTGATGGAAGGCCTGGGGTCTGTTTGCACCTGATCTGCATGTTTGTGCTTCTTTAAAAAGAAGTCTGACATTTCTCCCTTTCTTTTCATGTTTAATTGACTCTATGCAGAAATAAGACAGTCTATGGTCACATCTTATCATCCAATTACCCGCATTTTAGTCCTTAATTACAAATAATCCCCATTATCACAACTCTACCTTAAAATCAACTACCAGCCTAAGTTACTAGTTAGATCATGGCTAGCCCGACTCTGCAGTAAGTAACTTTTTCTTACACCTTTACGATAACAAACAGGCTACCTGCAAATTGTGGTAATCTTTTGAGTAACTTTAACAGACTGATAATAACAATTGTTAGTTTTGAGTTCAAGTACGAAGATCTAACTGAGTTGATGGATTTAAAATATCTGAATGTTCCTGTAACTTACGACACTGCACTGTATATGGTTGTATTACTAGATCAGATGGAAACATCATGTTAGGATAAATTAGGAACCGATGTCTCTTATCTGTTTAACTGTCTGTTAATGGAGACAAAGGTCTGACGTTAACTTACACAGCGACTCAAATTTCATAAAAGTTGTTCAGGAAACCTGAACCTGATGCTAAACCTTAAAACGTACTTCAAATATGATGCTTTCACCAACCGTGAAAAGAGCTGGTGGAGCTGTGGGAATATTCTCTCTTCTTCTTCTGTATGTTCAGGTTCTTCTGTATGCTCTTCTTCTTCTTCTTCTTCTTCTTCTTCATCTCTCTTCCTCATCCTCCATTTATGAAATGTACAGCTGAACGTCAAAATAAATGCTTCTTTCAACAAGAGGTGAAATTAGATGTCAATCAGCATCAAACTTCCAGCAGCGAATGAAATGTTGGGGTGGCATCCGGGGTGGCCAACCAGATGTCAGACAGCCCTCTGGCTCCGCCCCTGCGTGGGTTGTGTGGGTGGTGGTATATCGCTGGGGAGGTTTGGGTTGTGTATCGCTGGGGGGGTTTGGGTTGTGTATCGCTGGGGGGGTTTGGGTTGTGTATCGCTGGGGAGGTTTGGGTTGTGTGGGTGGTGGTGTATCGCTGGGGAGGTTTGGGTTGTGTGGGTGGTGGTGTATCGCTGGGGAGGTTTGGGTTGTGTGTCGCTGGGGGGGTTTGGGTTGTGTATCTATGGGGAGGTTTGGGTTGTGTATCGCTGGGGAGGTTTGGGTTGTGTGGGTGGTGGTGTATCTCTGGGGAGGTTTGGGTTGTGTGGGTGGTAGTGTATTGCTGGGGGGGGTTTGGGTTGTGTGGGTGGTGATGTATCGCTGGGGGGGGGGGTTGTGTGGGTGGTAGTGTATCGCTGGGGGGGTTGGGTTGTATGGGTGGTGGTGGTGGTGGTGTATCGCTGGGGGGGTTGGGTTGTGTGGGTGGTGGTGTATGGCTGGGGGGGTTGGATTGTGTGGGTGGTGGTGTATGGCTGGGGGGGTTGGGTTGTATGGGTGGTGGTGGTGGTGTATGGCTGGGGGGTTGGGTTGTGTGGGTGGTGGTGTATCTCTGGGGGGGGTTAAGGGTTGTGTGGGTGGTGGTGTATCGCTAGGGGGTTTGGGTTGTATGGGTGGTGGTGGTGGTGTATGGCTGGGGGGTTGGGTGGGCCGGTCTGAGTCAAACAGTCCAGGCACATTTTTAATTCTGAGATGTGTCTCACTGCATGAAGCCAATAGCAGTCACACCAGATACTGACTGGTTTTCTGATCCATGCCCCTCATTTTTTATTTTATTTGTGACCAACAGATGCATATCATGTAAAATCCATAGATTAGCGCCTAATGAATGTATTTAATTGACTGATTCCCTTTAAATGTCTGTTTCCGACAGTGTGCGCTCCGAACACTCCAAGAGCAAAACGCTCAACGTATTAATGACCCAGAGCACACTGACACACTGGAGGTAATTTACCAACGCACCCAGCCTTTCAGCCAGGCCGCCATTAAAGCCCAGAGGTTTCCAATCACCTGGCATGCTGTCAGGATCAAGTCGAACATATGTGGTGGAGTTGAGCTGCAGCGGGACAGACAGACAGACAGACAGACAGTCTGACCAGTCACCATAATGCAGAGTCCAGTGTGGCGTCACACCGACCTCAATGTCACCAAAAGATGTCTCATGTACAAACTGCTCGTCTTGGAGAACGCCAGGACTTCACTGGACAAACAAATACGACATTTAACCGAAAAGGTAATTGACTAAAACAGCTAGTTAAATAACTAACTAGTCCTACAATTGTCTCCACATCGGTAAACCGCATGTCAAGGCATGATCTAGCTGGCTGGACCTCTGGGAACGGTAGATTGAGCCAAAGATGCTGGTACATTTCCCCGTTAGTCTGTGATTTAACTTTCAATCATGATTGACTCTGCAGGATAACTACCTAGCAAGGTAATGAATATGGTAGCTGGTTAGTGAACTTTAGGCAGTGTTGAGGAGTAGTGAACTAACAACTAGTGGTGTGCCGATCTCGTCAATAAATCAGATTTACTCGTGATTGGAAACCCGGTAGCGCGCGTTAAATGCCGGTAAAGACTATACTTCATGCTACTCTATCGTCGCACTACTCGATATTGCGATACTACTCTATCGTGATACTTGGACAGGTAATGTATCGTTTGTAAAATGTTGGTATTTTGATTAGTCTAATACAGCTCACTAGTCCTTACTACAAGCTAACTAGCAAGTTTTATGCAAAGTGATTTACCAGTGAAGTGCTTGAACACAATGTATAGAGTAACCGGAAACCACTTCTTCATCACTACTAATCGCCTGAAACCATGAGGTTCTTCATCATCACTGCTAATCGCCTGAAACCATGAGGTTCTTCATCATCACTGCTAATCGCCTGAAACCATGAGGTTCTTCATCATCACTGCTAATCGCCTGAAACCATGAGGTTCTTCATCATCACTGCTAATCGCCTGAAACCATGAGGTTCTTCATCATCACTGCTAATCGCCTGAAACCATGAGGTTCTTCATCATCACTGCTAATCGCCTGAAACCATGAGGTTCTTCATCACTGCTAATCGCCTGAAACCATGAGGTTCTTCATCACTGCTAATCGCCTGAAACCATGAGGTTCTTCATCATCACTGCTAATCGCCTGAAACCATGAGGTTCTTCATCACTGCTAATCGCCTGAAACCATGAGGTTCTTCATCATCACTGCTAATCGCCTGAAACCATGAGGTTCTTCATCATCACTGCTAATAGCCTGAAACCATGAGGTTCTTCATCACTGCTAATCGCCTGAAACCATGAGGTTCTTCATCACTGCTAATCGCCTGAAACCATGAGGTTCTTCATCACTGCTAATCGCCTGAAACCATGAGGTTCTTCATCACTGCTAATCGCCTGAAACCATGAGGTTCTTCTTCATCACTGCTAATCGCCTGAAACCATGAGGTTCTTCATCATCACTGCTAATCGCCTGAAACCATGAGGTTCTTCATCACTGCTAATCGCCTGAAACCATGAGGTTCTTCTTCATCACTACTAATCGCCTGAAACCATGAGGTTCTTCATCACTGCTAATCGCCTGAAACCATGAGGTTCTTCATCACTGCTAATCGCCTGAAACCATGAGGTTTGTCTAACCTGATCCTTGGGCAGTTGATTAGACTTCCTTTGGTGGTCTTTTCTCCTACTATTTTCAATAAAACGGGCATCTTAAAATCAGGGCTAGTTAGCTAATTGAAGAAGTCTGTTGAAATCAGCTGTTAGGCTGATAACCATGAAGTACATTCCATGCAACAGTCTGTTCATGCTAACATTGTGTTTAGAATGAATGTGTTTTTAGGTTTGATGTAGTTTGTTGATTAAGACGGTATGCTTGGTTGGTCATTTCTAACATCCAAAATGTTTATAGAATAATAAAAAAGAGCCATTGTTATGCGTTAAGTAGGCTGGACCGTACTCCGACGCGTTAGGCCACGCCACGCAGTGTGTATTGCAAAAACGGTTTGAATGTTCCGTTTGCCCTCAGAGGCATGATTTTGATTGGATGGGGTGCGTTCGTTGTGTTTACGTCACTGTTTACCGTCCAGGTAATTGTAGTTAAATTTATTGCATTTTGGATTACGCTGGTAAAGTCCCATTCTAAACCGCTATGGTGACAAACCCTTTTATCCTTGTCTCCATTCGTCCACATGGCTGCTGGGATCTCGGTCCCGCAACTGGCCATTTAACCTTTAATGTTACAGATCACCACCTAATATTTAAAAGTCCAAATTGTTACTAGAAAGGGTACGACGCCAGGCTACCACCGAAAACCATTATTATTATATTGTAAGGACCCCAAAAACGGAGGCTGTGGGAGAAGTTATTTAAGTAAGTAAATACATTTTTGTAATGTTTTTTTAAAAATGCAATGTAATCATTGTACATTTAAAAACAGCCTCCCAATGCATTTCTAGATAAGTCATGGAAAAGGTGAAATTTCAGCTTCAGCTGTCATGTTGTGGGAGGACATTATGAAAAGGTTCTCCAGTTCCAGCCCATAGAGGGGAAAACTTGTCAACATAATATTCAGGTTGTCTAATTTGAGTATAATGAAGCCTGTTTCTTTTATGTTTTCTGTCCTCAAAATATAGAAAGCTGTAAAAGCCTGTTTGCTGCTGGCCCCACCTGTTTTGAGGCCCACCTGTTTTGAGGCCCACCTGTTTTGAGGCCCACCTGTTTTGAGGCCCACCTGTTTTGAGGCCCACATGAGACCCACATTTGTTGCAGAAATATTTAATTTTTGGGGGTCTTACCTGTTTAGCATGTTATTTTGGCATTCATACGTGTCACATCAGTTTGCAAACAATGTAAACAAATATACAAACATGGTCTCTTTTTTTTTGTTTTCTTGAGGCAGCTCCAAAATGCAGGTGTTTCAGCCTGGCTCAGTGCTTTCTGTGGTGGTGGTGGTGGTGGTGGTGGTGGGGCGGGCCAGCAGAAAATAGGAGCATTGCGCCGTGATTGGCTCAGTGTTGTGTCACTCATGGGGACAATGTGCAATCGCATATTTTAAGTTCTTAGTAAAGGTGGACATCCAACATTTCAGCCCTTTGGGTCCAGCCATAGAGTTTTATATTAGAGCAGTTCCAAGAAGGCTCAAGGTCATTGGCCACAGAAATGACGTCAAATCACGTTATATGTACAGTAGCTTTGATTGGACTGATCATGTCAACATCTTACTTTTACAACCTTAGCCAGCAGTCATCATCATGAATCAAGTCTACTGGCTAATCCTTGTCATATGAAGAGAGAACGTATCTGTACGAAATACTATTGTGAGTAAATATCAGAGGTGTTGCTCTGCCCACCGGTGATGTGGAGCAGAGCATGTTGGGAGATCTCTGAGGAGAAGGCAGTAAATAGAGAAAGTACACAAGCCGTGATGAAGTCCAAGGCCAGTGTGCGTCCTTCAGAAATGTGTGTTCATATTTCTTTCAATTAATGTCTTGTGGACTCACTCCTGTGTTATGCTAATTAGTGTTTTTACCGCGAGCTAGCAACTGTTAGCTTGCTAACCCTGTTGTTTCTGTCATCTCATTTCAGTCATTCAGCATTCCAGTGTCTAGTCTTACAGTATATGTCCTGTGGTTATATGGATGTATACTGTATACAGTAGATGATGTGGGTATTTTGTTAGCAATGAGCCTTGTGGATGCATTATACATTCAAGTTCATGCAGTTGTGTGAGGATGATGGTGCTACTCAGTAGTGCTGTGTAGGGTGACTGTTGTCAATGTGTGCAGAGGGTCCCTGGTTCGAGCCCAGGTAGAGGCTAGGAGAGGGACGAAGCAAAACTGTTTCATAAATTATGAAGGATGCCAGAGAGATATGTATACCGTAGTCTGGCGGTTTTGGAGCAGTGGCTTCTTCCTTGCTGAGCGGCCTTTCAGGTTATGTCGATACAGAACTAGTTTTACTGTGGATATAGATACTTTTGTACCTGTTGCCTCCAGCATCTTCACAAGGTCCTTTGCTGTTGTTCTGGGATTGATTTGTACTTTACGCACCAAAGTACGTTCATCTCTAGGAGATGGAACGTGTCTCCTTCCTGAGCGGTATGACGGCTGCGTGGTCCCATGGTGTTTATACTTGCATACTATTGTTTGTACAGATGAACGTGGTACCTTCAGGTGTTTGGAAATTGCTCCCAAGGAAGAATCAGACTTGTGGAGGTCTACAATTCTACTCTGGTTAAATAGTAAATGTGTCTACTCTGGTTAAATAGTAAATGTGTCTACTCTGGTTAAATTGTAAATGTGTCTACTCTGGTTAAATAGTAAATGTGTCTACTCTGGTTAAATAGTAAATGTGTCTACTCTGGTTAAATTGTAAATGTGTCTACTCTGGTTAAATAGTAAATGTGTCTACTCTGGTTAAATAGTAAATGTGTCTACTCTGGTTAAATAGTAAATGTGTCTACTCTGGTTAAATAGTAAATGTGTCTACTCTGGTTAAATAGTAAATGTGTCTACTCTGGTTAAATAGTAAATGTGTCTACTCTGGTTAAATAGTAAATGTGTCTACTCTGGTTAAATAGTAAATGTGTCTACTCTGGTTAAATAGTAAATGTGTCTACTCTGGTTAAATAGTAAATGTGTCTACTCTGGTTAAATAGTAAATGTGTCTACTCTGGTTAAATAGTAAATGTGTCTACTCTGGTTAAATAGTAAATGTGTCTACTCTGGTTAAATAGTAAATGTGTCTACTCTGGTTAAATAGTAGATGTGTCTACTCTGGTTAAATAGCACATGTACCTACTCTGGTCTTGGCACATGCTCTCTAGCCAACAGCTTGCAGGTACAGTGAGGTCAGGCTGGTCTACATGATGAGATTACTGTGGATAAGAGTGAGAATATTGGTATTTGTCAAACGGCTGCCAAGCATCGATCATCGTGTCATCAGAAAAAGACCCTCCATATTTACTGTAAAGTAGCATCAAGCATCATCACTGTGGACTTTCACCACCCTGTGAAGTTCATGACTTGTTAAATCTGTAGCCTAATAAGTTGCATGGTTTCCCTAGTCGTAGTGGGAGGACCACACACCATATCATTGTGTGACTCCAAATTTACTTTGATTCGATGGTTATTATATCAATATTTGCAAATGAATGTTTTTCCACAGCCATTTCCCCCATAATACATTTTACAGACACAAAAAGATCCCACCATGTCGAACTAACAAATGATCTGTCGATATTTATAACATTGTACCGAAGCGTCCTGTTTCCATCATAGCTGTCCATTTTTCTTTTCCTTTTATACGGTATGACTTTACTTAACATAAAAATGTGTCTTGAAACATATTTTATGACATTTTAAATGTAGTTCATACAGTGCCTTCAGAAAGTATTCAACCCCTTGACTTTCTCCACATTTTGTTGTTACAGACAGAATTTTAAAGTGATTTTTTTTTTTTTTTGTCACTGGCCTGCCACATAATGCCACTGGAATGATGTTTACGGTCACACCCTGATCTGTTTCACCTGTCTGTGTTCTTGTCTCCACCTCCTCCAGGTGTCACACCCTGATCTGTTTCACCTGTCTGTGTTCTTGTCTCCACCTCCTCCAGGTGTCTCCATCTTCCTCATTATCCCTAGTGTATTTATACCTGTGTTCTCTGTTTGGCTGTTGCCAGTTTATCTTGTCTCGTCAAGCCTACCAGCGATTTCCTGTACTCCTGTTCTGCTCTACTTCCGGTTTTGACCTTTCTGTCTGCCCTGACCCTGCCTGCCGTTCTGGACCTTTTGGACTCTGATCTGGATTACTGACCTCTGCCTGCCCTTGACCTGTCGTTTGCCTGCCCCCTGTTGTTGTAATAAACGTTTGTTACTTCGACACTGTCTGCATCTGGAACTTCTCCTGAACTGTGATATTTACAAATTAATAAATAATGAAAAGCTGAAATGTCTTGAGTCAATACGTATTCAACCCCTTTGTTATGGCAAGACTAAAGTCATATGTTGCATGGACTCACTCTTGTGCTGTTTTACTAGTGATTAACATGACGACCTCACCTCTGTTCTCCACACATACAATAATCTGGAAGGTCCATCAGTTGAGCAGTGAATTTCAAACATAGATTCAACCACAAAACCAGGGAGGTTTTCCAATGCGTTTCAACAGGACGATAACCTAAAACCCAAGGCCAAATATACACTGCAGTTGGTTACCAAGACGACACTGAATGTTCCTAAGTGGCCTATTTACAGTTTTGACTTAAATCGACTTGACAATTTTCAACAAGACATGAAAATGGCTGTCTAGCGTTGATGATCTTGAATAATATTTTAAAGAATGTGCAAATATTGTACAATCCAGTTGTGCAAAGCTCTTAGACTTACCCAGAAAGACTCTCAGCTGTAATCGCTGTGAAAGGTGATTCTAACATGTATTGACAGGTGTGAATAATTATGTAAATTAATATTTCTGTCAAATGTTCTACAAACATGTTTTCACTTTGTCATTGTGTGTAGATGGGTGAGAGGAAAAAATATATATTTAAATCAATTTTGAATTCCGGCTGTAACACAACAGTGTGGAATAAGTCAAGGGGAGTGAATACTTTCTGAAGGCACTGTTACGTTTTTCACTAAGACGTTTGGATGTAGGGAACTACTTTTTCAAAGTAACTTGAGTTCAGTAAACTATACTGTATGTCTCTTAAGGTAGCTTTAGTGTTACTGAACTTCTTCCAGTGTGGAGGAATGTGTACCATGGTGAACTATATGTTCAGACTATCTTCCCCAAAACTGACTTTGTGGGATAGTTTGTTCATTAGAGCTATATTTTGTAATGAAAGATCCCAAGACTGATGCATTTCTAACTTCCTACAGGCCAACTTAGAGGTCCAAAGCTTCCTGAGCGCTCATCATCCTACCAATGGGCTGGACTGTGACAACCTCATCAGGTCTTTGGATGCTAAATGTTACGCCATTGAGAAACTTTCAGCTGCATTCAAAAACCTGACGACGGGTAAGTTCGATTTGAGTGATTTTGTTATGCCATTATGACTAGAAACACTAAGCATTCTGAAACAACTTACGTAGCTGTTATTCGTGGCACAATCCCAAATGGACCAGAGACCCTATGGATTTGTGAGAGGATTTGATTGGTTGAAGCAATATGGTGAAACTTCCACTTAGCCTATCAGAGGGCAAGGTGGAGCTATTACCATATTGATTGCACATCTGGTTGGAGGGTATCCAGACTCAGGATGTATGGTAGTACCGTATGAATACTGCACCTACCCCAACAGTAATGTCCATGGCTTCTAGCTAACTTTGCAGACAAAAATATACATTTCCGAGCAAATGTGAACGAGATACCTTGTGCAAATGATCAGTTTGTGTGGAGTCTTGAGTCGCTAGGGCAACAGGCATGCCTACACGGAAAAGAGGGGGAGGAGCAGACTGGCCATAAAAAGAAGGAAATCAAAATGGCTGTAGTAGCTGTACAGAGAACTCATCCAAAGGGCTTTGACTTCTCAAACACGGCAGATAGCCAACACAATATGATGCCCCGTCACCTTCAATTCAGCCACTTACTTAGATAGGAAGTGAAACTTAGGGGTCGCGTCACGCAGGAAGAAAAGATCAAACGAATAAGAACTATCTTGCTGCATTTTGTAAACGCAGATCTAAACCGCTTATTGTAATTTCTGCTCTGCATCAGACAAATGTTGAACTTCTAAACTCAGATGGGAATTCACCAACGGGCGTTCTGTCAGCAGACAACGCTCTGACTGTGGACCTACTTCTCTCAGTGTAGCCAGCCTACTTTTCTCAGTGTAGCCAGCCTACTTCTCTCAGTGTAGCCAGCCTACTTCTCTCAGTGTAGCCAGCCTACTTCTCTCAGTGTAGCCAGCCTACTTCTCTCAGTGTAGCCAGCCTACTTCTCTCAGTGTAGCCAGCCTACTTCTCTCAGTGTAGCCAGCCTACTTCTCTCAGTGTAGCCAGCCTACTTCTCTCAGTGTAGCCAGCCTACTTCTCTCAGTGTAGCCAGCCTACTTCTCTCAGTGTAGCCAGCCTACTTCTCTCAGTGTAGCCAGCCTACTTCTCTCAGTGTAGCCAGCCTACTTCTCTCAGTGTAGCCAGCCTACTTCTCTCAGTGTAGCCAGCCTACTTCTCTCAGTGTAGCCAGCCTACTTTTCTCCTGTAAAATGCAAGTAACTTTCAGCAAAACATTAGGAAATGTAGTTGGCTTCTTTCTTTCTACGACAGGCCTAAACAAATTATGGCCATACATTGTTTTTGCAAAATACAAATTCATTGTAAGCTCATTTAAGAGAAGGGATAGGGGAGATACTAGTCTGTGTGGCTGCACATCTGTTGCTTTTTTCTGCCATATTTGTTGCTCTAATGTGTTTTACTGTAAAGGTAAAGGATAGTTGCACGTCTCTGATCACTATTGACGCAAAAAAACACTGACTCTCAATATAAAACACAAGTCCATCTGTGTATTGAAGGGGTCGTCTGCTCCCACTTTCTCCCATTGTGTTATCAAACAAACACCTGACTGGCTCAACTGTTCTGGTGAACTACAGTAAGCTTCATAATGTAAAATGATGTGACTGGATGAATGAATGTCCTTGAGTGGCCCAGCCAGAGCCACTCTGGAGAGACCTGAAAATAGCTGTGCAGCAACGCTCCCCATCCAACCTGACAGAGCTTGAGAAAATCTACAGAGAAGAATGAGACAAACTCCCCAAATAGAGGTGTGCCAAGCTTATAGCGCCATACCTAATAAAGGGGTCTGAATACTTTCCGAATGCGCTATGATCACACTAATGTGTTGTATTACTTGTGAGGCCCAGCTGAGTGAGCATAATACTTCGCTTGTTTTATTTTACTGGACTGATTGTCAGTTGCCTCTCACCCAACTCACCGTCTCTCCGCTCTCCTTGATGGCATTATTTCTGCCTGATGCATCAATTCATGTTGTTACTCCTATGACCAGAGAAAGTGAAATATTCCTCAATATTAAAAAAGACACAAGCGTCTAATAATAACAAGGCAAGCTTATCGGAAAACTTTGCTATACTCATTCAGCTGCAGTGCTGGTTGTAGTGTGAGTGGAAGTAGGCAGAACACTGCTATACTCATTCATTACAGCTGCAGTGCTGGTTGTAGCATGAGTGGAAGTAGGTAGAAGTGTTGAACAAAGTGTTGACAGTGCTTAGTAAGAACTTATAGAAACAGCAGCTCTTTCCTGTATTTGTTGAGTCACTCTCAACTTTGCTGTGCGCTCGAGGCTTCTTTGTACAGCCTATTGCTTGAGGAAACTGCTGATATGGCAATCTGATTGGCCAGCAGTAGTCCTATAGGTGCACTTGATTTGCCCTCTGGGCCTGCTGGGTAGGCGGAAATCTACCTTCAGATACATGAAATGGTTCAACACTTTGCCTTCCCGGCTCTAGTGCTGTTGAATCAAGTGCACCTACTGCCAACAACGTTTTAGTTTTTGCCCAAGCACTACACAGCTGATTTTAAAATAATCCAAGCTTGATTAGTTAGTTATTCGAATCGGCTGTGTAGTTCTAGGGCAACAACTCAAACGTGCACCCATTGGCGAATCCCTGGTCCAAGGGAACATTTGGGATTGTCTGTATTTTCTCCTCCCCACCATAGGCTCCACAGATCCACAATTCAGTGTCCAAGCTTCCACCAGACCACTCAACTGCCTGTCCCAGCCAGAGCTATCCAGAGACCGAGGCTTCATGACATCGTCAGACGTGCTGAAGTTTGGTCCCATGCTGCAGAACATCCTCATAGCAGGACAGATGCTGGGAGCCTCGTCTCTACAGCAACTCAAACTGTTCTGCTCCTCTTCCTCCTCTCAAGATGAGGTGTTCCAGAAGGATCAGGTCTTCATATGTAGCATCTCCTCCTCCAACAAAGTGGCAAAGCTCCCAGTCCCCAGCTCCTCAACAAGCTCAGCCAGTCTGACTCTGACCAAAGACAGAGAAACAAAGAATGGGTTCTTCATCTGCAAGGAGAAGATGCCGCAGCAGCCAAATACAACGATGGTTACAACCACACCAATCAAAGAGAACAACCGCCACATCACACAAACACCTGGAACAACAAATCTAGGCCTACCTGCTCCACTTAAGCTCCTCCCAGGGTTCAGTAACCCAGCCAACCAGATGACAGCCCTGGCTCCTCCCCCTCTAGATCCAAGAAGTGACATCAGAGTGCAGCACCAGAAGCAAACTTCCTCTCAGCTGATGCAATTCCTGCGAACCAACCGCAGGAACGAGACATTCATGGAGTTTGCTGCTTTCTTCCAGAAGACCAGCGACTACCAGTACTCCTCCTCTGGTTCCATAGTCACCACCTCTGACCCCCTCACGGAAACCAAGAATGCCCTGGAAACTAAGAATGCTGTAGAAACTAAGAACAACAACGTCAGCGTCCTGAAGAAGAAGCTGTTCTCAGAGATGAACCAATATGTATGTATTATGTTGTTTTTAATGTAGTCTTTTATATACAGCACTACTGGGCGTCAAACTATTACCTCTGAGACGTTCAAGTTAATCATCTCCTTTTCTGCCCTTACCATCTATACTGCCATTTCCTGCCCTACCATCTATACTACCCTCTCCTACCCTACCATCTATACTGCCATTTCCTACCCTACCCTCTCCTACCCTACCATCTATACTACCATTTCCTGCCCTACCATCTATACTACCCTCTCCTACCCTACCATCTATACTACCATTTCCTACCCTACCATCTATACTGCCATTTCCTACCTCTCCTACCCTACCATCTATACTACCATTTCCTGCCCTACCATCTATACTACCCTACCATCTATACTACCCTCTCCTACCCTACCATCTATACTACCATCTATACTACCCTCTCCTACCCTACCATCTATACTGCCATTTCCTGCCCTACCATCTATACTACCCTCTCCTACCCTACCATCTATACTGCCATTTCCTGCCCTACCATCTATACTACCCTCTCCTACCCTACCATCTATACTGCCATTTCCTGCCCTACCATCTATACTACCCTCTCCTACCCTACCATCTATACTACCCTCTCCTACCCTACCATCTATACTACCCTCTCCTACCTTACCATCTATACTGCCATTTCCTACCCTACCCTCTCCTACCCTACCATCTATACTACCATTTCCTGCCCTACCATCTATACTACCCTCTCCTACCCTACCATCTATACTGCCATTTCCTACCTCTCCTACCCTACCATCTATACTACCATTTTCTGCCCTTACCATCTATACTACCCTCTCCTACCCTACCATCTATACTACCCTCTCCTACCCTACCATCTATACTACCCTCTCCTACCTTACCATCTATACTACCATTTCCTATACTACCCTCTCCTACCCTACCATCTATACTACCATTTCCTATACTACCCTCTCCTACCCTACCATCTATACTACCATTTCCTATACTACCCTCTCCTACCCTACCATCTATACTACCATTTCCTATACTACCCTCTCCTACCCTACCATCTATACTACCATTTCCTATACTACCCTCTCCTACCCTACCATCTATACTACCATTTCCTATACTACCCTCTCCTACCCTACCATCTATACTACCATTTCCTGCCCTCTCCTACCCTACCATCTATACTACCATTTCCTATACTACCCTCTCCTACCCTACCATTTCCTATACTACCTTACCATCTATACTGCCCTCTCCTACCCTACCATCTATACTACCCTCTCCTACCCTACCATCTATACTACCCTACCATCTATACTGCCCTCTCCTACCCTACCACCTATACTACCCTACCATCTATACTGCCCTCTCCTACCCTACCACCTATACTACCCTACCATCTATACTGCCCTCTCCTACCCTCTTCTCTCCTACCCTCCCATTTCCTCTCCTACCCTACCATCTATACTGCCCTCTCCTACCCTCTTCTCTCCTACCCTCCCATTTCCTCTCCTACCCTACCATCTATACTGCCCTCTCCTACCCTCTTCTCTCCTACCCTACCATCTATACTGCCCTCTCCTACCCTCTTCTCTCCTACCCTCCCAGGCCCCGGTGTTCACAGTAAAGCGTGTGGAGTCTGGAGGCTCTCTGATCTTCAGCTGTATAATTGCCACGGAGACAGAGCTCTGGGATATAGGAGACGTCTTTACTGAGGTGACAAAGAGCGGTCCTTCCTCTGATGTCATCACCACCTCAGAGAACAAGATGTCTCGTGCTAGTCTCCACTGTCAGAGTGTAGATCTCTCTAATATGACCCTCCCCCCAGCTCCATCCATCCACAGCCTACAGAACAAAGAGGGAAATGTGAAGGGGGAGGTTCAGGATGAGATCAACAATATCAGTCTGACTCCAGAACTCCAGAGTTTCCAGAACTGTTGTTCCTTCGTTGCCCCAGGCACCAAGGGTCTGAGCATTCCGGAGTTCCAGATCCGTAAGTTTGAGGAGATTGCAGTGGTGGTGAGTCACCTGGTGCATCCTGGGAACTTCTACATCCAACAGGTCGACGCCACCCTCCAGGTGGAGGACCTCAACACTGAGTGAGTTATATTGGGTGTCCCAAAAGGTACCCTATTCCCTATATAGTGCACTACTTCCGACCAAGTCCCATATGGTGCCACATTGATCTAAATGTTTACTCCGTAGTACCTTTCTCCCCAAAGTGTACTCTTGTTCACTCCCCCTCAAGAAGCACTGGATTGGTGTTAGAAATATAGCAGACACACTCAGGATGGGTCATAAATGGCACCCTATTTCTGATGTAGTGCACTACTTTTAAGTGCAAGTCTACAACCAGACTTTACCCAAGTCATTTTCTCTCAACTCTGTCACTGGCTGGTTGTCTTGCAGCAGTTTGAAAGGCAGCAGTAGTTTAGCAGAGCTGAAGTGTATTCCAGACATTGGGACCTACGTCATGGCCTGGTTCCCCCAACCGGAGAGGTGGTGTCGGGCACAGGTGACCAAGATATGTGGCATGAGTGAAGGTAAGATATGTTTCATGATGAGTGGGGGTTAGAGTGTTGGGCCAGTAACCGAAAGGTTGATATCCCCGAGCCGATAAGGTGATACATCTGTTGATGTGCTCTTGTCTGTAAGTCGCTCTGGATCAGAGCATCTGCTAAATTACTCATATGTAAACCGTGAGGTAAGATATGTTTCATTATGAGTGGAGGTAAGATATGTTTCATTATGAGTGGAGGTAAGATATGTTTCATTATGAGTGGAGGTAAGATATGTTTCATTATGAGTGGAGGTAAGATATGTTTCATTATGAGTGGAGGTAAGATATGTTTCATTAGGAGTGGAGGTAAGATATGTTTCATTAGGAGTGGAGGTAAGATATGTTTCATTATGAGTGGAGGTAAGATATGTTTCATTATGAGTGGAGGTAAGATATGTCTTCTAAATGTTAATAATCCCTAGAACACTACAGAATGGGATCATGATATGATGCCAGAGCTAATCTGCCAACGTCAGTGCTCGACCTCACTAATGCTCTTGTGGCTGAATGGAAGCAAGTCCCTGCAGAAATGTCCCAAAGCCTTCCCAGGAGAGTGGAGACTGTTATAGCAGCTAAGAGGGGACCAACTCCATATTAATGCCCATGGTTTTAGAATGAGATGTTCGACAAGCAGGTGTCCACATACTATTGGTCATGTAGTGTATTTTTCCTCGCTCTGTTATACAACAAGGCTGGTTCTGCCAGCTCTGTGAACAATGAGTTTACATACACTTAGGTTGAAGTCATTAAAACTCATTTTTCAAATCACTCCACAGATTTCATGTTAACAATCTATAGTTTTGGCAAGTTGGTTAGGACATCTACTTTGTGCATGACACAAGTAATTCTTCCAACAATTGTTTACAGACAGATTATTTCACTTATAATTCACTATATCACAATTACAGTGGGTCAGAAGTTTACATACACTAAGTTGACTGTGCCTTTAAACAGATTAGAAAATTCCAGAAAATAACCATTTGAGTCAATTGGAGGTGTACCTATGGATGTATTTCAAGGCCTACCTTCAAACTCAGTGCCTCTTTGATCGACATCATGGGAAAATCAAAAGAAGTCAGCCAAGACCTTAGAAAGAAAATTGTAGACCTCCACAAGTCTGATTCTTCCTTGGGAGCAATTTCCAAACACCTGAAGGTACCAAGTTCATCTGTACAAACAATAGTACGCAAGTATAAACACCATGGGACCACGCAGCCGTCATACCGCTCAGGAAAGAGACGCGTTCTGTCTCCTAGAGATGAACGTACTTTGGTGCAAAAAGTGCAAATCAATCCCAGAACAACAGCAAAGGACCCTGTGAAGATGCTGGAGGCAACGGGTACAAAAGTATCCATATCCACAGTAAAACGAGTCCTATATCGACATAACCTGAAAGGCCGCTCAGCAAGGAAGAAGCCACTGCTCCAAAACCGCCATAAAAAAGCCAGACTACGGTTTGCAACTGCACATGGGGACAAAGATCATACATTTGGAGAAATGTCCCCTGGTCTGATGAAACTAAAATATAACTGTTTGGCCATAATGACCATCGTTATGTTTGGAGGAAAAAGGGGGAGGATTGCAAGCTGAAGAACACCATCCCAACCGTGAAGCACGGGGGTGGCAGCATCATGTTGTGGGGGTGCTTTGCTGCAGGAGGGACTGGTGCACTTCACAAAATAGATGGCATCATGAGGAAGGAAAATTATGTGGATATATTGAAGCAACATCTCAAGACATCAGTCAGGAAGTTAATGCTTGGTCTTCGAAATGGACAATGACCCCAAGCATACTTCCAAAGTTGTGGCAAAATGGCTTAAGGACTACAAAGTCAAGGTATTGGAGTGGCCATCACAAAGCCCTGACCTCAATCCTATAGAACATTTGTGGGCAGAACTGAAAAAGCGTGTGATCAAGGAGGCCTACAAACCTGACTCAGTTACACCAGTTCTGTCAGGAGGAATGGGCCAAAATTCACCCAACTTATTGTGGGAAGCTTGTGGAAGGCTACCTGAAACGTTTGACCCAAGTTAAACAATTTAAAGGCAATGCTACCAAATACTAATTGAGTGTATGTCAACTTCTGACCCACTGGGAATGTGATGAAAGAAATAAAAGCTGAAATATAATTCTCTCTACTATTATTCTGACATTTCACATTCTTAAAATAGTGGTGATCCTAACTGACCTAAAACAGGGAATTATTACTAGGATTAAATGTCAGGAATTGTGATTGTGAACAGAGTTTAAATGTATTTGGCTGAGGTGTATGTAAACTTCCCACTTGTATATATTTCTCCTCTGTCTGCCAGACAACAATGCGTTGGAGGTGGAGGTGAGGAGGCTGGACTACGGAGACACTTCCTGTCTGTCTCTATGGAACATCAAGGAACTCAGTGCTGTGATGACATCACTTCCTCTACAGGCCATACAGGTCTCCCTGGCTAATGTGAGTGGTTGTCATGTTCTACTGTGGCTAATACTTAACCATACCACAACTTCCTCTCATCCTAGGTCATATCTTTTACTGTATTATATGGCCTAATAAAAGCTCTTCCTCTCATCCCAGGTGCGCCCAGTGGATGGGTGTGGCTGGACCCAGCAGTCAGTATCTTGGTTCAGAGACATGGTGGCCAACAGGACGCTGTACGCACGGCTCTACCCTCAGGGAGAGCGAGACAACACCATGGTGGAACTCTTCATAGAGAAAGGCAAACTGGGGGCCATGAGGTATTAGGTTATTCTGAAAGTCAACCTGAGCACCAGCATGCACTACACTGTACAACTTGATTTGGAGTCCACCTGTGATAAATTCAATTGATTGGATATGATTTGGAAAGGCACACACCTGTCTATATAAGGTCCCACAGTTGACAGTGCATGTCAGAGCAAAAACCAAGCCATAAGGTCGAAGGAATTGTCCCTAGAGCTCAGAGACAGGATTGTGTCGAGGCACAGATCTGGGGAAGGATACCAAAACATTTCTGCACCATTGAAGGTCCCCAAGAACACAGTGGCCTCCATTATTCTTAAATGGAAGAAGTTTGGAACCACCAAGACTCTTCCTAGAGCTGGGCGCCCGGCTAAACTGAGCAATCGGGGGCAAAAAGCCTCGATCAGGGAGGTGACCAAGAACCCGATTGGTCACTGACAGAGCTCCAGAGTTCCTCTGAGGAGATGAGAGAACCTTCTAGAAGGACAACCAGGCCTTTATGGTAGAGTGGCCAGACGGTAGCCACTCCTCAGTAAAAGGCACGACAGCCCGCTTGGAGCCAAAAGGAACCCTCAGACCATGAGATTCTCTGGTCTGATGAAACCAAGATTGAACTCTTTGGCAAGCGTCATGTCTGGAGGAAACCTGGCACCAACCTGGCACCAAGCATGGTGGTGGCAACATCATGCTTTGGGGATATTTTTCAGCGGCAGGGACTGGAGGACTAGTCATTTTTTATTTAACTAGGCAAGTCAGTTAAGAACAATTTCTTATTTACAATGACGGCCTAGGAACAGTGGGTTAACTGCCTTGTTCAGGGGCAGAACTAGAGATTTTTACCTTGTCAGCTCTGGGATTCGATCCGGCAACCTTTCGGTTATGGGCCCAACGCTCTAACCACTCGGCTACCTGCCGCCCCAAATGATGATCGAGGGAAAGATGAAAGGAGCAAAGTACAGAGAGATTATTGATGAAAACCTGCTCATGACCTCAGACTGAGGTGAAGGTTCACCTTCCAACAGGACAACAACCCTAAGCACACAGCCAAGACAATACAGGACTGGCTTTGGGACAAGTCTCTGAATGTCCTTGAGTGTCCCAGCCAGATCCTGGACATGAACCTGATCTAACATCTCTGGAGAGACCTGAAAATCGCTGTGCAGCGACGCTCCCCATCCAACATCACATTGTTTGAGAAGATTGGGGGAAAATCTAATTGCGATGTTTTAAATTTTTTATAAATTTGATAACCTTTCTATAAACCTGTTTTTGCTTTGTCATTATGGTATTGTGTGTAGATTGATGAGGGAAAAACAACAATTTAATCCATTTTCTGTAACGTAACAAAATGTGGAAAAAGTAAAGGGGTCTGAATACTTTGCGAATGCAATGTATATGTTTATCTCACATAGCAAATGAACTGGAATGTTGGGTTGCTAAGCAATGAGTGATTCTGGAATGAAGTGTTTTATCCTTTTCAGGAGAGGAGCCTCTCTGTCTCTGAGACTGGCTCAGAATGGACACGCTACACATGACCAGCTGAGGGACCTGGGTATCAAGAGAAGTAGGTGCCATCTAGTGTTGCCAGGTGATCATTCTGAGATTTCCCACTAGAGAGCAGCAGCCTATATACAGTACAGCAGTCTTGAAGCCCAACTCATTATGGTTGTCTCCTCTCGCTCTCTCTCTGCCTCTCTCTCTCTGCCTCTCTCTCTCTGCCTCTCTCGCTCTCTCTCTGTCTCTTTCTCTCACTGTTGTAGGTGGTGCACAGGAGCGAACCAATAAACAGGAGTTTGCCTGGAAGAAGTATCTAATTTCCTATTACACCCAGAATAAAAAGTAATCAGTCTGTTTTAGTCCATTCCAGCTCTCTCACCTGCCTGACCCATCTGCATCCATCACATTAACCAGCCTTGATACCGTCCTCACTATCTGGCCAAATGGGAAGCCCAAACTCTGCTTAAGAGTTTGTATATATTGTTTAGTATATTGTTTATTGTTAAAAGGATCCCCATTAGCTGTCACCAAAGTAAACAAGCTAGTCTTCCTGGGGTCCACAAAAATAAATCACACAACAATGTCAAAACGAAAACAGCACAAAATTATAAACATCATTACCACATCATAAATTAATTCAAACAATTCAATACAACCATTTTTACACATACATACATACATACATACATACACCTTAGCCAAATACATTTAAACTCAGTTTTTCACAATTCCTAACATTTAATCCTAGTAAATATTCCCTGTTTTAGGTCAGTTAGGATCACCACTTTATTTTAAGAATGTGAAATGTCAGAATAATAGTAGAGAGAATGATTTATTTCAGCTTTTATTTCTTTCATCACATTCCCAGTGGGTCAGAAGTTTACATACACTCAATTAGTATTTGGTAGCATTGCCTTTAAATTGTTTAACTTGGGTCGACCGTTTCAGGTAGCCTTCCACAAGCTTCCCCCACAATAAGTTGGGTGAATTTTGGCCCATTCCTCCTGACAGAACTGGTGTAACTGAGTCAGGTTTGTAGGCCTCCTTGCTCGCACACGCTTTTTCAGTTCTGCCCACAAATGTTCTATAGGATTGAGGTCAGGGCTTTGTGATGGCCACTCCAATACCTTGACTTTGTTGTCCTTAATCCATTTTACCACAACTTTGGAAGTATGCTTGGGGTCATTGTCCATTTGGAAGACCAAGCTTTAACTTCCTGACTGATGTCTTGAGATGTTGCTTCAATATATCCACATAATTTTCCTTCCTCATGATGCCATCTATTTTGTGAAGTGCACCAGTCCCTCCTGCAGCAAAGCACCCCCACAACATGATGCTGCCACCCCCGTGCTTCACGGTTGGGATGGTGTTCTTCGGCTTCCAATCCTCCCCCTTTTTCCTCCAAACATAACGATGGTCATTATGGCCAAACAGTTCTATTTTTGTTTCATCAGACCAGAGGACGTTTCTCCAAAAAGTACGATCTTTGTCCCCATGTGCAAACCGTAGTCTGGCTTTTTTTATGGCGGTTTTGGAGCAGTGGCTTCTTCCTTGCTGAGCGGCCTTTCAGGTTATGTCGATATAGGACCAGTTTTACTGTGGATATAGATACTTTTGTACCCGTTTCCTCCAGCATCTTCACAAGGTCCTTTGCTGTTGTTCTGGGATTGATTTGCACCAAAGTACGTTCATCTCTAGGAGTCAGAACGCGTCTCCTTCCTGAGCGGTATGATGGCTGCGTGGTCCCTTGGTGTTTATACTTGCGTACTATTGTTTGTACAGATGAACGTGGTACCTTCAGGTGTTTGGAAATTGCTCCCAAGGAAGAATCAGACTTGTGGAGGTCTACGATTTATGGTCTTGGCTGATTTTCTTTAGATTTTCCCATGATGTAGTCATCAAGGTAGGCCTTGAAATACATCCACAGGTACACCTCAAATTGACTCAAATGTTGTCAATTAGCCTATCAGAAGCTTCTAAAGCCATGTCATCATTTTCTGGAATTTTCCAAGCTGTTTAAAGGCACAGTCAACTTAGTTTATGTAAACTTCTGACCCACTGGAATTGTGTGATGAACAAACTAAAAGCAGATAAAGTATGTATGAAAAGATCAATATGCTACACAGTTCTTTATATAATCTTTCAGAACTAAGTCACCTCAAAAAAAGCTGGACAGTCAGTGAGAATTGTAATTCCCAAAACAATGGAAGAACTATTTAACATTATTGATTTTGTTTGCGCAAAATAACACGTTAGCCTGTCAGCTAACAGACTAGCTGTCGTTAGCCATGGTAAAATGAATAACATGTTAGCCGTGGTAAAATGCATAACATGTTAGCCGTGGTAAAATGCATAACATGTTAGCCGTGGTAAAATGCATAACATGTTAGCCGTGGTAAAATGCATAACATGTTAGCCGTGGTAAAATGCATAACATGTTAGCCGTGGTAAAATGCATAACACGTTAGCCGTGGTAAAATGCATAACACGTTAGCCGTGGTAAAATGCATAACACGTTAGCCGTGGTAAAATGCATAGAATTGCAGGACATTTTCCTCTTCCAAGATGGGGCTTGATTTTTCTCTCCGATGCCACAAGGCAGGGCTTTGAAATGTTCCTTCCCAGGGCCCATAGTCCCTTGGAAGCCCTAGTGCACTATATAGGGAATAGGGTACTATTTGGGA
Organism: Thymallus thymallus; assembly: GCA_023634145.1. Taxonomy (NCBI): domain Eukaryota; kingdom Metazoa; phylum Chordata; class Actinopteri; order Salmoniformes; family Salmonidae; genus Thymallus; species Thymallus thymallus. Next base: position 32,640,189 of record CM042384.1, read on the forward strand.
AGCACACAATGACTTTCAGCTGCTGCAGACTTTACTGTTTTAATGTGTGAATTTATTTGAGGCACTTTGACTGTCAGCTAACAGACTAGCTGTCTTTAGTCAGCCCTCATATTGCATGTAAATGACTGTCAGATAACAGACTAGCTGTCTTTAGTCAGCCCTCATATTGCATGTAAATGGAGGATGATCCATTGTTTATTTCCCAACAGAGTTCCTCACTGTGAACGTTCCTTATAGTACTTTAACCTAAATGATGCTGGGCTTGTTATTTTCCCTTCAGTTTGCAATGTGAAAAGTTATGTTTTGCTTTCTGTCAAATTATTAGCTACTTTTCTGACCATGACATATTTGATATGTGTGTTTAATAATAAATGGTTGCTTCATTACAGGATCTCTCATTGGTCTTCATTTGTATTTGACAGAACAATTTACGTTTCTCAAGCCATCATAACTCATAATGATCTGTATTCTCTCAAGCCATCATAACTCATAATGATCTGTATTCTCTCAAGCCATCATAACTCATAATGATCTGTATTCTCTCAAGCCATCATAACTCATAATGATCTGTATTCTCTCAAGCCATCATAACTCATAATGATCTTTATTCTCTCAAGCCATCATAACTCATAGTGATCTGTATTCTCTCAAGCCATCATAACTCATAGTGATCTGTATTCTCTCAAGTGTCCATAACATGTAGTTCCAGTAGTAACCAACAACGGATGAACCTGACCACCCAATCCTCCCACCTCTTTGTCACAACTGATGCAGGAACAGCCCTGGGCATTGAGATGTAGAACAATGGTACAGTAAACTGATTCGGGGTCATCTGATATCACAGGACAAACAGGTGTTTCTGTAGCCTGTTTCTACTGTCATGCCAACTCCTTGGTCTGTTTCTACTGTCATGCCAACTCCTTGGTTGTTTCTACTGTCATGCCAACTCCTTGGTCTGTTTCTACTGTCATGCCAACTCCTTGGTCTGTTTCTACTGTCATGCCAACTCCATGGTCTGTTTCTACTGTCATGCCAACTCCATGGTCTGTTTCTACTGTCATGCCAACTCCATGGTCTGTTTCTACTGTCATACCAACCATAAAATTAACCCTAAGCTCATTTGAACCAATTCTGAAATAAAATATTGGTTTGCCGGTCAGGAATGTCCTTATAGCCTTTTCAGTCTGTCTCTGCATCTGTCATGTTGAGGATTTATGGCTGAGTCCAGAATGGAACCATATTCCTTACAAGGTACCATTTTGCCTGGAGCCTTGCTGTGTGTCCTCTTGGGGCTCAGCAGAACGGTTTACCACCTCTGTCTGACATCAGACCAGGAGTCACTGGGATATTCCATTCTAACACCAGATCGGGTAAGAGGTGTGAATGTTGTTTTTAGTGAAAAATAGACAGAAATAACATTTAGAGATTTGAGCAATGAATGCAGTGAGATCTAATGGACAGATCAGGGGTCAAGCCAATCAGAACCATCTAATGGACAGATCAGGGGAACAAGCCAATCAGAACCATCTAATGGACAGATCAGGGGTCAAGCCAATCAGAACCATCTAATGGACAGATCAGGGGTCAAGCCAATCAGAACCCTCTAATGGACAGATCAGGGGTCAAGCCAATCAGAACCATCTAATGGAAAGATCAGGGGTCAAGCCAATCAGAACCATCTAATGGACAGATCAGGGGTCAAGCCAATCAGAACCATCTAATGGAAAGATCAGGGGAACAAGCCAATCAGAACCATCTAATGGAAAGATCAGGGGAACAAGCCAATCAGAACCATCTAATGGAAAGATCAGGGGAACAAGCCAATCAGAACCATCTAATGGATAGATCAGGGGTCAAGCCAATCAGAACCATCTAATGGAAAGATCAGGGGTCAAGCCAATCAGAACCCTCTAATGGACAGATCAGGGGAACAAGCCAATCAGAACCATCTAATGGACAGATCAGGGGTCAAGCCAATCAGAACCATCTAATGGAAAGATCAGGGGAACAAGCCAATCAGAACCATCTAATGGAAAGATCAGGGGAACAAGCCAATCAGAACCATCTAATCCCTGAATAAACACCCAGTATATAACACAAAGACATTGACTGTCCACTTCTGGAAATGTTTCAGATGTATAGTTTCTTGAATGATTCTGAAGCATGTCATTTTTCCCACTGCTCACTTCTTTCTCCTCTGTTCTGTTGCTCAGTGGTTCGGGTCAGAAGCTCCCTCTCCTGCCCTCCCCTCCCAACACAATAAATAATGTGGCATGGGGCTCGGGCATTTTGTGTCCACACAGATTCTTTCGTCTGCTGGTGGTAGGCAGAAACCAGGGCGTTTAATCTGAATAACACAGTGTTGTTGGGGCTCTGATAAAGGGCAGCATTGTATGGTAATAGTTTATATAAGACGGTAATGACCGCTGGGCAGCGCTGGACTCTGTTACGGTGCAGGGTAGTGGCTAGTGTTGCAGGAATGATTAGCATTTTACCAACGCATCGTGTTCACAAGCCAAGAGCCTTCTGGTTCCATGATCAAATAAACACTCATTTTAATTTAACCCTTTGTACACATTCTGTGTACCAACACAGCTGAAGGTAAAATGCATCACAATATCTCTGATTGTCTTTATTAACCGTTTGTATGATGATGTGTTGAGATTCATGAGGAAGAGAAGAGGGTCTGACTATCTGAGGGTTGAGGTGTTCTGGAGTTCTCTGGGAATTCTAGAATTCCAGATTAGATTCTAGAATGGTTCTGCAGAAAGAGGGTAGTTACTGACATGAAACATCTGTTCACTTGAATACAATAACTTCTCTTGGTTGGATCTGGGTGTATTTTATTATATGCATAGTTTAAAGACTGTTTCAAGACGGCTATATTTTTTCAGTTACAATAGTAGTGTTAGACGGTGTTGGTCTGAAGTTAGTTGTAAGATTCTTCTAGTGAGATGGATGTTTGAGTCGTTGCTTGGAGAATATATCTTGGCCTCTGTCTGGTGTAGCCGTGTATGTTTTTCCGTATGTCTGAAGGTCAGGTCGTGAGGTCAGTCAGTATTAATACTTGCTGAATGGATCACGTGTCTCCGTTATCGTTTCACTATTGGCTATCGGAGCGTTACGTGGCGTGACGCTGCGCCGTGTTAGGCCATCTCCCAAGGTTCTTAAAGCGCAGGCCAGGGATTGGCTGAGTCTTGTTTGCCGTTGCTGTGACCCGACCGCTCAAGCTCCATGGCCCGGCTACACCTGACGGTGGTGGTTTACGGACCCGGTGCTGCCGACACCGCCGGCTGAGACTGGTAGGATCAACAGCTCAGGGAATACTGGGGCTGCTTCCTAAATCACACCCTATTTGTGGGCCCTGGTTGAAAGTAGTGCACTTTATATTGATAAAGGGTGCCATTTGAAACGCAGACAGGGTGTGTTAGGTTGGGGGTTGTTGACTGTAGGAGGAAAGTTCTATTTTAGTCTGCATTAGTACGTTTGTGAATGTTTTTCTGTCCGTTGTGTTTGGTGGTTTATGTGAGGAGCAGGATTTGAGCTCAAGCATTTCTGATGGTTGTTGGTTGGATACAAACATATCCATCTTTAAGAACTCTTTCTTCCTCACTACAGATTTGATTGATTGCCTACCTTTATTAACGATTGACTCAGAGATTGTACAGTTTCAATGATTTTATCAATACGTTACCAACATGTTATGTACTTTGATATGTCCCCTAATTCCTTCATTACATGTTTCCTTGACATAGTCGTTGTTATAAAGAACGGCCACCCTTCCGAGTATGATCGAACGTCAGCTTGTCTCAATACCTTGTCAACATGTTATCAATACCTTGTCAACATGTTATCAATACCTTGTCAACATGTTATCAATACCTTGTCAACATGTTATCAATACCTTGTCAACATGTTATCAATACCTTGTCAACATGTTATCAATACCTTGTCAACATGTTATCAATACCTTGTCAACATAAAGAACAGTTATTCTCTGTGTGATCACCTCCTTTCCAGACTGGGTCTGAGAGAGGCTGTAGATCTGAAACGTTGACATTAAACAGTCTGAACTCTATCCCTCCTTGTTTCTCCTCTCCAGACCTGGAATCCAAAATGAACTGGGGGTCGTTTTACGCCGTGATCAGCGGTGTTAACAGACATTCCACCGGCATCGGCCGCATCTGGCTGTCTGTCATCTTCATCTTCAGAATCCTGGTCCTCGTGGTGGCGGCCGAGTCGGTCTGGGGCGACGAGAAGTCTGGCTTTACCTGCAACACCCAGCAGCCCGGCTGCAACTCTGTCTGCTACGACCAGTTCTTTCCCATCTCACACATCCGCCTGTGGGCCTTGCAGCTCATCCTGGTGTCCACGCCTGCTCTTCTAGTGGCCATGCATGTAGCCCATCGCAGACACATCAACAAGAAGATCCTGAAGAAGTCCGGGCGCGGTTCCCCTAAGGAGCTGGAACAACTGAAGAACCAGAAGTTTGCGATCACAGGCGCCCTCTGGTGGACCTATATGATCAGTGTACTGTTTAGAATCGTTCTGGAAGTCTGCTTCCTCTATATATTCTACCTGATCTACCCTGACTTCAAGATGTTCCGTCTGGTCAAGTGTGACTCGTACCCCTGCCCCAACACTGTGGACTGCTTCGTGTCGCGACCCACGGAGAAAACCATCTTCACCGTGTTCATGCTCTCTGTGTCGGGGGTATGTGTTCTCCTCAACCTGGCCGAGGTGGCCTACCTGATTGGCCGAGCCTGTCTGAGGTGTATCCATGGTAACCAGGAAGAGACTAAGGTAGCATGGATCGGTCAAAAACTGTCCTCCTACAAACAGAATGAAATCAACCAGATGATCGCTGACCAGTCGAAGTTCAAGTTCAACGTGGGAGCTAGGAAGACCTCTATGGAGAAGGGAGAGAGGTGCTCTGCTTTCTGATAGGCTGCCCTGGAGGGAGAGAGGTGCTCTGCTTTCTGATAGGCTGCCCTGGAGGGAGAGAGGTGCTCTGCTTTCTGATAGGCTGCCCTGGAGGGAGAGAGGTGCTCTGCTTTCTGATAGGCTGCCCTGGAGGGAGAGAGGTGCTCTGCTTTCTGATAGGCTGCCCTGGAGGGAGAGAGGTGCTCTGCTTTCTGATAGGCTGCCAAGTACTAGTTCCTACTAATTTTCACTGCTTCAAGCTAAAGAACTAACCAGCTTGGAACCATACTGTATGGAAATCCTCATACAATGGAACCATACTGTATGGAAATCCTCATACAATGGAACCATACTGTATGGAAATCCTCATACAATGGAACCATACTGTATGGAAATCCTCATACAATGGAACCATACTGTATGGAAATCCTCATACAATGGAACCATACTGTATGGAAATCCTCATACAATGGAACCATACTGTATGGAAATCCTCATACAATGGAACCATACTGTATGGAAATCCTCATACAATGGAACCATACTGTATGGAAATCCTCATACAATGGAACCATACTGTATGGAAATCCTCATACAATGGAACCATACTGTATGGAAATCCTCATACAATGGAACCATACTGTATGGAAATCCTCATACAATGGAACCATACTGTATGGAAATCCTCATACAATGGAACCATACTGTATGGAAATCCTCATACAATGGAACCATACTGTATGGAAATCCTCATACAATGGCTCCGTCTAGTCATAACATCAATCAGTTATTTCTTGATCCATTTATTCTAGTGACTGGTGCTAGGTTCTAAACAGGCGTTACTGTGGTAGGATATGAAGAGGAACAAACAAACCCAGACGGGGGGGTGGATGCCCCCCCCCCCCCCCCCCACCCATTCAAATAAATAACCCAGACAAACACAATGCTGGATTGGAGGGAGAACTTTGTTTCATCGTGATCAACAGTCACTGTTTTGTCTCAACCCTGGGGCAGGAACTGGTGGACAAAGGAACATGTGTTTCAGCACATGACTTGAGAAACCCATTGTATTGTTAACCAGATTCTCCTACAGCACAGAGACTACTCCTACAGCACAGAGACTACTCCTACAGCACGGAGACTACTCCTACAGCACAGAGACTACTCCTACAGCACAGAGACTACTCCTATAAAGCACAGAGACTACTCCTATACAGCACAGAGACTACTCCTACAGCACAGAGACTACCCCTACAGCACGGAGACTACTCCTACAGCACAGAGACTACTCCTACAGCACGGAGACTACTCCTACAGCACGGAGACTACTCCTACAGCACTGAGACTACTCCTATAGCCCGGAGACTACTCCTATACAGCACAGAGACTACTCCTACAGCACAGAGACTACTCCTACAGCACGGAGACTACTCCTACAGCACAGAGACTACTCCTACAGCCCGGGGACTACTCCTATACAGCACAGAGACTACCCCTACAGCACGGAGACTACTCCTACAGCACAGAGACTACTCCTACAGCGCGGAGACTACTCCTACAGCGCGGAGACTACTCCTACAGCACGGAGACTACTCCTACAGCACAGAGACTACTCCTACAGCACGGAGACTACTCCTACAGCACGGAGACTATTCCTACAGCGCGGAGACTACAGCAGGAACGGATCAGTCATTAAGACGTTAAAGGTCTTTTTAATGGAGCACAGCAAACAATGGAGCTTTACTACGTCGTTTCAGTATCAACAGGGTTAAGATGTCCTTTTCCATTAACATTATAGTGTTGTATATGATATGTTCATATCCCACATTATGGTGTTGTATATGATATGTTCATATCCCACATTAGGGTGTTGTATATGATATGTTCATATCCCACATTATGGTGTTGTATATGATATGTTCATATCCCACATTATGGTGTTGTATATGATATGTTCATATCCCACATTATAGTGTTGTATATGATATGTTCATATCCCACATTATAGTGTTGTATATGATATGTTCATATCCCACATTATAGTGTTATGAAATTTCCCCCCCGGGGGATCAATAAAGTACCTATCTATCTATCTATCTATCTATCTATCTATCTATCTATCTATCTATCTATCTATCTATCTATCTATCTATCTATCTATCTATCTATCTATCTATCTATCTATCTATCTATGTTCATATCCCACATTATAGTGTTGTATATGATATGTTCATATCCCACATTATGGTGTTGTATATGATATGTTCATATCCCACATTATGGTGTTGTATATGATATGTTCATATCCCACATTATGGTGTTGTATATGATATGTTCATATCCCACATTATGGTGTTGTATATGATATGTTCATATCCCACATTATGGTGTTGTATATGATATGTTCATATCCCACATTATGGTGTTGTATATGATATGTTCATATCCCACATTATAGTGTTGTATATGATATGTTCATATCCCACATGATGGTGTTGTATATGATATGTTCATATCCCACATTATGGTGTTGTATATGATATGTTCATATCCCACATTATTGTGTTGTATATGATATGTTCATATCCCACATTATGGGGTTGTATATGATATGTTCATATCCCACATTATGGTGTTGTATATGATATGTTCATATCCCACATTATAGTGTTGTATATGATATGTTCATATCCCACATGATGGTGTTGTATATGATATGTTCATATCCCACATTATGGTGTTGTATATGATATGTTCATATCCCACATTATGGTGTTGTATATGATATGTTCATATCCCACATTATGGTGTTGTATATGATATGTTCATATCCCACATTATGGTGTTGTATATGATATGTTCATATCCCACATTATAGTGTTGTATATGATATGTTCATATCCCACATTATGGTGTTGTATATGATATGTTCATATCCCACATTATGGTGTTGTATATGATATGTTCATATCCCACATTATGGTGTTGTATATGATATGTTCATATCCCACATTATGGTGTTGTATATGATATGTTCATATCCCACATTATAGTGTTGTATATGATATGTTCATATCCCACATTATGGTGTTGTATATGATATGTTCATATCCCACATTATGGTGTTGTATATGATATGTTCATATCACACATTATGGTGTTGTATATGATATGTTCATATCCCACATTATGGTGTTGTATATGATATGTTCATATCCCACATTATGGTGTTGTATATGATATGTTCATATCCCACATTATGGTGTTGTATATGATATGTTCATATCCCACATTATGGTGTTGTATATGATATGTTCATATCCCACATTATAGTGTTATGAAATTTCCCCCCCGGGGGATCAATAAAGTACCTATCTATCTATCTATCTATCTATCTATCTATCTATCTATCTATCTATCTATCTATCTATGTTCATATCCCACATTATAGTGTTGTATATGATATGTTCATATCCCACATTATGGTGTTGTATATGATATGTTCATATCCCACATTATGGTGTTGTATATGATATGTTCATATCCCACATTATGGTGTTGTATATGATATGTTCATATCCCACATTATGGTGTTGTATATGATATGTTCATATCCCACATTATAGTGTTATGAAATTTCCCCCCCGGGGGATCAATAAAGTACCTATCTATCTATCTATCTATCTATCTATCTATCTATCTATCTATCTATCTATCTATCTATCTATCTATCTATCTATCTATCTATCTATCTATCTATCTATCTATCTATCTATCTATCTATCTATCTATGTTCATATCCCACATTATAGTGTTGTATATGATATGTTCATATCCCACATTATGGTGTTGTATATGATATGTTCATATCCCACATTATGGTGTTGTATATGATATGTTCATATCCCACATTATGGTGTTGTATATGATATGTTCATATCCCACATTATGGTGTTGTATATGATATGTTCATATCCCACATTATGGTGTTGTATATGATATGTTAATATCCCACATTATGGTGTTGTATATGATATGTTCATATCCCACATTATAGTGTTGTATATGATATGTTCATATCCCACATGATGGTGTTGTATATGATATGTTCATATCTCACATTATGGTGTTGTATATGATATGTTCATATCCCACATTATGGGGTTGTATATGATATGTTCATATCCCACATTATGGTGTTGTATATGATATGTTCATATCCCACATTATAGTGTTGTATATGATATGTTCATATCCCACATGATGGTGTTGTATATGATATGTTCATATCCCACATTATGGTGTTGTATATGATATGTTCATATCCCACATTATGGTGTTGTATATGATATGTTCATATCCCACATTATGGTGTTGTATATGATATGTTCATATCCCACATTATGGTGTTGTATATGATATGTTCATATCCCACATTATAGTGTTGTATATGATATGTTCATATCCCACATTATGGTGTTGTATATGATATGTTCATATCCCACATTATGGTGTTGTATATGATATGTTCATATCCCACATTATGGTGTTGTATATGATATGTTCATATCCCACATTATGGTGTTGTATATGATATGTTCATATCCCACATTATAGTGTTGTATATGATATGTTCATATCCCACATTATAGTGTTGTATATGATATGTTCATATCCCACATTATGGTGTTGTATATGAAATGTTAATATCCCACATTATGGTGTTGTATATGATATGTTCATATCCCACATTATGGTGTTGTATATGATATGTTCACATCCCACATTATGGTGTTGTATATGATATGTTCATATCCCACATTATGGTGTTGTATATGATATGTTCATATCCCACATTATGGTGTTGTATATGATATGTTCATATCCCACATTATGGTGTTGTATATGATATGTTCATATCCCACATTATAGTGTTGTATATGGTATGTTCATATCCCACATGATGGTGTTGTATATGATATGTTCATATCCCACATTATGGTGTTGTATATGATATGTTCATATCCCACATTATGGGGTTGTATATGATATGTTCATATCCCACATTATGGTGTTGTATATGATATGTTCATATCCCACATTATGGTGTTGTATATGATATGTTCATATCCCACATTATGGTGTTGTATATGATATGTTCATATCCCACATTATGGTGTTGTATATGATATGTTCATATCCCACATTATGGTGTTGTATATGATATGTTCATATCCCACATTATAGTGTTGTATATGATATGTTCATATCCCACATTATGGTGTTGTATATGATATGTTCATATCCCACATTATAGTGTTGTATATAATATGTTCATATCCCACATTATAGTGTTGTATATGATATGTTCATATCCCACATTATGGTGTTGTATATGATATGTTCATATCCCACATTATGGTGTTGTATATGATATGTTCATATCCCACATTATGGTGTTGTATATGATATGTTCATATCCCACATTATGGTGTTGTATATGATATGTTCATATCCCACATTATAGTGTTGTATATGATATGTTCATATCCCACATTATGGTGTTGTATATGATATGTTCATATCCCACATTATAGTGTTGTATATAATATGTTCATATCCCACATTATAGTGTTGTATATGATATGTTCATATCCCACATTATGGTGTTGTATATGATATGTTCATATCCCACATTATGGTGTTGTATATGATATGTTCATATCCCACATTATGGTGTTGTATATGATATGTTCATATCCCACATTATGGTGTTGTATATGATATGTTCATATCCCACATTATGGTGTTGTATATGATATGTTCATATCCCACATTAGTGTTATATACTGCAGTACTCTGACTATTATGAGGTTGTTTACACAACATCCTTAGCTGCAAAGTAAACCTGTTATTGGGGTTTTACTTACTCACAACCAAAGATCTGATAGTGGCTTGATGGATAACAATAGGCGTTCATGGTGTTTCTAGACTCTCAGACCAGTACTATATAGTATGTCATGGTGTTTCTAGACTCTCAGACCAGTACTATATAGTATGTCATGGTGTTTCTAGGCTCTCAGACCAGTACTATATAGTATGTCATGGTGTTTCTAGACTCTCAGACCAGTACTATATAGTATGTCATGGTGTTTCTAGGCTCTCAGACCAGTACTATATAGTATGTCATGGTGTTTCTAGGCTCTCAGACCAGTACTATATAGTATGTCATGGTGTTTCTAGGCTCTCAGACCAGTACTATATAGTATGTCATGGTGTTTCTAGACTCTCAGACCAGTACTATATAGTATGTCATGGTGTTTCTAGACTCTCAGACCAGTACTATATAGTATGTCATGGTGTTTATAGGCTCTCAGACCAGTACTATATAGTATGTCATGGTGTTTCTAGACTCTCAGACCAGTACTATATAGTATGTCATGGTGTTTCTAGGCTCTCAGACCAGTACTATATAGTCTATCATGGTGTTTCTAGACTCTCAGACCAGTACTATATAGTCTATCATGGTGTTTCTAGACTCTCAGACCAGTACTATATAGTATGTCATGGTGTTTCTAGGCTCTCAGACCAGTACTATATAGTATGTCATGGTGTTTCTAGACTCTCAGACCAGTACTATATAGTATGTCATGGTGTTTCTAGGCTCTCAGACCAGTACTATATAGTCTATCATGGTGTTTCTAGACTCTCAGACCAGTACTATATAGTCTATCATGGTGTTTCTAGACTCTCAGACCAGTACTATATAGTATGTCATGGTGTTTCTAGGCTCTCAGACCAGTACTATATAGTATGTCATGGTGTTTCTAGGCTCTCAGACCAGTACTATATAGTATGTCATGGTGTTTCTAGGCTCTCAGACCAGTACTATATAGTATGTCATGGTGTTTCTAGACTCTCAGACCAGTACTATATAGTATGTCATGGTGTTTCTAGACTCTCAGACCAGTACTATATAGTATGTCATGGTGTTTCTAGACTCTCAGACCAGTACTATATAGTATGTCATGGTGTTTCTAGACTCTCAGACCAGTACTATATAGTATGTCATGGTGTTTCTAGACTCTCAGACCAGTACTATATAGTATGTCATGGTGTTTCTAGACTCTCAGACCAGTACTATATAGTATGTCATGGTGTTTCTAGACTCTCAGACCAGTACTATATAGTATGTCATGGTGTTTCTAGACTCTCAGACCAGTACTATATAGTATGTCATGGTGTTTCTAGACTCTCAGACCAGTACTATATAGTATGTCATGGTGTTTCTAGACTCTCAGACCAGTACTATATAGTATGTCATGGTGTTTCTAGACTCTCAGACCAGTACTATATAGTATGTCATGGTGTTTCTAGACTCTCAGACCAGTACTATATAGTATGTCATGGTGTTTCTAGACTCTCAGACCAGTACTATATAGTATGTCATGGTGTTTCTAGACTCTCAGACCAGTACTATATAGTATGTCATGGTGTTTCTAGGCTCTCAGACCAGTACTATATAGTATGTCATGGTGTTTCTAGGCTCTCAGACCAGTACTATATAGTCTATCATGGTGTTTCTAGACTCTCAGACCAGTACTATATAGTATGTCATGGTGTTTCTAGGCTCTCAGACCAGTACTATATAGTATGTCATGGTGTTTCTAGGCTCTCAGACCAGTACTATATATTATGTCATGGTGTTTATAGGCTCTCAGACCAGTACTATATAGTATGTCATGGTGTTTCTAGACTCTCAGACCAGTACTATATAGTATGTCATGGTGTTTCTAGACTCTCAGACCAGTACTATATAGTATGTCATGGTGTTTCTAGGCTCTCAGACCAGTACTATATAGTATGTCATGGTGTTTCTAGGCTCTCAGACCAGTACTATATAGTATGTCATGGTGTTTCTAGGCTCTCAGACCAGTACTATATAGTATGTCATGGTGTTTCTAGACTCTCAGACCAGTACTATATAGTATGTCATGGTGTTTCTAGACTCTCAGACCAGTACTATATAGTATGTCATGGTGTTTCTAGACTCTCAGACCAGTACTATATAGTATGTCATGGTGTTTCTAGACTCTCAGACCAGTACTATATAGTATGTCATGGTGTTTCTAGACTCTCAGACCAGTACTATATAGTATGTCATGGTGTTTCTAGACTCTCAGACCAGTACTATATAGTATGTCATGGTGTTTCTAGACTCAGACCAGTACTATATAGTATGTCATGGTGTTTCTAGACTCTCAGACCAGTACTATATAGTATGACATGTTAAACATCGGTCATCTCAACACATTCTGGATCTGTCCAGAAATGGTGTCATTGTTGAGAAGTCACAATGTGCAGTGGAACCTATGAAGAGGCAAGATTAGAGAGAATTAATTATTCTTCAGGCTTGGGCGTTACCAGGCAGAGTAGATTAACCAATAACCTCCTGGTTTTTGATTGGTTGAAAACAAGCTGCTGCCATTTTACATTTACCTACAGTCATTTTATTGTATTAAATCATTTTATTTTCTTAATATTTATTTTACACATTTTATTTCATATTTAATGTAGGAATGTTATTGTACTTTAATATAATCCGTCTCCATCTCCTCACTTTATTCCTGTCTAGTTTCCAGTTACACATTGTTCTCATAAAAGGCTAAATACTTTTTTTTGATACAGTAAAATTACAAGAATTATAAAGATATTGAATTTAACCTGTGCTTGTCATTCAGCTGTACAGCAGCTCTTTATTTATGCTTTAGTTAGTGTTTATTGTTAATCTAATGTAAATAAACGTTCCAGTCTAGGGTTGCAACATTCCGGTTCCTTTCCCAAAATGGCCTTTTTGGTATATTCCTTCTTATTGCTTTTTGATTCCTGGAATTTTTCAACCGGGATTATTGGACATTTTGGGATAGTAAACAGAATTTTGCAACCCTAATCCAGTCCATGGTGTATATATGACCGGTTAAACAGGTTAGGTTATGATATATATATATATATATATATATATATATATATATATATATATATATATATATATAATTGTACATTAAGGAATAAAATCCATAATGATTTGAACAACTCAAATGTGTTGACATGCTTTATAACATTGACTGGCATTGAAAAAGGGTTATTACCGGTATGTTGTTAGTTCCTAGCCTCTGGTTTCACATTTGAGTGTACAGTAAATCCAGGTAGATGCCCTGTGTGTGTTTACCAGCTCTCCCTATAGCAGCCTTCCTGGAGTTGATGTCTACGTTGGAGTCCTGTCATTGGTGGCTTTAACATTCTTCGCCTGCCTTTCATTGGAGGCTTCAGGACCTAAACGGCTGCTCTTCTCCAAAGGTGTGTCCCAAATTACACCCTGTTCCCAATGTAGTGCACTACTTTTGACCAGAAGCTTCATAGGGCTCTAGTCAAAAGTAGTGCACTATAAAAGTAGTAACATTTGGGACGCACCCCTAGAGTCATGACCCCACCCCACCCCTGCTTCCCTCCACCACAGTGATAGAGACCCTCCCTATATTTAGCAATGAGCTGCACTTGATGCCAGACAGACCAGGAAGTCAAGCTTACAGTCGTATGCAAAAATTTGGGCACCCCTGACAATTTCCATGATTTCCATTTATAAATAATTGGGTGTTTGGATCAGCAACAGAAAAATCACATCAATATTTAGTAGAGCCTCCTTTTGCTAAAATAACAGCCTCTAGACGCTTCCTATAGCCTCTAATGAGTGTCTGGATTCTGGATGAAGGTATTTTGGAAAATTCCTTCTTACAAAACATCTCCAGTTCAGTTAGGTTTGATGGTTGCCGAGCATGGACAGGCCGCTTCAAATCATCCCACAGATTCTCAATGATATTCAGGTCTGGGGACTGGGATGGCCATTCCAGAACATTGTACTTGTTCCTCTGCATAAATTCCCGGGTAGATTTTGAGCAGTGTTTTGGGTCGTTGTCTTGTTGAAATATCCAGCCCTGGCGTAACTTCAACTTTGTGACTGATTCTTCAACATTATTCCCAAGAATCTGCTGATATTGAGTGGAATCCATGCGACTCTCAACTTTAACAAGATTCCCAGTACCGGCACTGGCCACACAGCCCCAAAGCATGATGGAACCCCCACCAGATTTTTCTGTGGGTAGCAAGTGTTTTTCTTGGAACGCTGTGTTCATTTTGCCGCCATGCATAACGCCCCTTGTTATGACCAAATAACTCAATCTTTGTTTCATCAGTCCACAGCACCTTATTCCAAAATGAAGCTGGCTTGTCCAAATGTGCGTTTGCATACCTCAAGCGACTCTGTTTGTGGCGTGTGTGCAGAAAAGGCTTCTTCCGCATCACTCTCCCGTACAGCTTCTCCTTGTGCAAAGTGCGCTGAATTGTTGAACGATGCACAGTGACACCATCTGCAGCAAGATGATGTTGTAGGTCTTTGGAGGTGGTCTGTGGGGGTGTGGCTCATTTTACTGTGGATATAGATACATAATAATCAGTGTTGTGGATAAAAGGCTGTGCGTGATGACATAGTACACATAATAATCAGTGTTGTGGATAAAAGGCTGTGCGTGATGACATAGTACACATAATAATCAGTGTTGTGGATGAAAGGCTGTGCGTGATGACATAGTACACATAATAATCAGTGTTGTGGATAAAAGGCTGTGTGTGATGACATAGTACACATAATAATCAGTGTTGTGGATAAAAGGCTGTGTGTGATGACATAGTACACATAATAATCAGTGTTGTGGATAAAAGGCTGTGCGTGATGACATAGTACACATAATAATCCGTTTTACGGTTAAGTTCCAAATAGGCCTAAATGTACCAAATAAAAAATACAACATGATGAGATTATTATGAACAAACGGCAGCCAAGCATCGATCATCGTGTCATCAGAAAAAGACCCTCCATATTTACTGTAAAGTAGCATCAAGCATCATCACTGTGGACTTTCACCACCCTGTGAAGTTCATGACTTGTTAAATCTGTAGCCTAATAAATTGCATGGTTTCCCTAGTCGTAGTGGGAGGACCACACACCATATCATTGTGTGACTCCAAATTTACTTTGATTCGATGGTTATTATATCAATATTTGCAAATGAATGTTTTTCCACAGCCATTTCCCCCATAATACATTTTACAGACACAAAAAGATCCCACCATGTCGAACTAACAAATGATCTGTCGATATTTATAACATTGTACCGAAGCGTCCTGTTTCCATCATAGCTGTCCATTTTTCTTTTCCTTTTATACGGTATGACTTTACTTAACATAAAAATGTGTCTTGAAACATATTTTATGACATTTTAAATGTAGTTCATACAGTGCCTTCAGAAAGTATTCACACCCCTTGACTTTCTCCACATTTTGTTGTTACAGACTTTTAAAGTGTTGTTTTTTTGCCACATAATGTCAATGGAATTATCTTTACAAATGAATAAAAAATGAAAGCTGAAATGTCTTGAGTCAATAAGTATTCAACCCCTTTGTTATGGCAACAATAAATAAGTTCAGGAGTATAAATGTGCTTTAGGTGACATGGACTCACTCTGTGTGTAATAACAGAGTTTAACATGATTTTTGAATGACTGCCTCATCTCTGTTCTCCACACATGAATGATCTGTCTACTGCCATCCTGTGAAGTTCATCATAACTTATTTCATCTGTAGCCCTAATAAAAGGCTAGAAATGACAGTGGAAACACCTTCATGCGCAAATATTGATATATAACCATTGTCTTTAGTAAACTTGGAATCAACAATGTATGAGCTTGTTGCTACTTTACAGTAAATATGGAGGGTCTTATTCTGATGATCGATGCTTGACTGTCGTTTTGACAAATAAAAACACAGAATCTCATGTAGACTAGCCTACCAGCATGTGACAAGACCAGAGTAGGCACATTTGCTATAACAGTTTTTGTGACAAAACTATCAGTAAAGTTGAAAATGCGACAGAAACACATTGAACATTCAATACATTAGATTTTATTAGTTCATAAAAACTACATTTTGTGTAATCACGCACTGGTTTAGAAACACACCACTGGTTTTAGAAACACACCACTGGTTTTAGAAACACACCACTGGTTTTAGAAACTCACCACTGGTTTTAGAAACTCACCACTGGTTTTAGGAACACACCACTGGTTTTAGAAACACACCACTGGTTTTAGAAACACACCACTGGTTTTAGAAACTCACCACTGGTTTTAGAAACTCACCACTGGTTTTAGGAACACACCACTGGTTTTAGAAACACGCCACTGGTTTTAGAAACACACCACTGGTTTTAGAAACACGCCACTGGTTTTAGGAACACGCCACTGGTTTTAGAAACACGCCACTGGTTTTAGAAACACGCCACTGGTTTTAGAAACACGCCACTGGTTTTAGAAACTCACCACTGGTTTTAGAAACACACCACTGGTTTTAGAAACACACCACTGGTTTTAGAAACACACCACTGGTTTTAGAAACACTCCACTGGAGCTGGGGCCTTTTATGGCCCTGCCGCTCGGGGCCTGTCCTCTTGTTGGTTACCTGGTTACCTGGTTACCTGTACGATATGTTATGCTACAAACTTCTATTTGAAGAGGTTTTTGACCATTCAGGGACCTACTATCAAAACAGTCATAAAAACAATTATTGTACACTAAATAATGTGAATTTGTTCATACAAATTATTTTTGACAAGTTATATGCATGAATATAAAGATGTTTAAAAATGTGACATTTTGGAGAGATTCTTGGACACTATAGGGGCTGCCCAGGACTTGTTATGGATAAATCTCTATAAAGATAGATTGGTATAAGATATCTGCTCCATTTTCTGGGTCCCATAGAAATAATGTTTTCAGTAAGTGTCTCTCTGCTTGTAACCTAACACCTCACAGGGTCCACAAATTACCATTTATTTCTTCAAAAATGTTACTACCAACATTTAAAGATATTACTATTATTGAAAGTTTACAATGCAATATGAAACTATACCTCCGTTTTTTTTTTACAGAACATATGTTTTTCACCTAGTCATCCGTCCTTCCGTACCCCTCTCTCTCTCTCTCTCTCTCTTGTTAAGCCTGGAGACGAGCTTGTTACTATCAGAGTGACATGACTTGACATGTGGTTGAAAGACTGACATTCAGGAAGTATGGTGACAAAAGATCAGAATGTATCCGTAGGCTATCAGGGACATATGTTGACGTGGCATATTTAGTCACAACAACCTCTGAAATGTGGGCATTAGTGAACTCTGGCTCTCCAGACTGAATGTACGAACCCTTTGGCCGTAAGACATCTAGCTAGTAATATGTTCTGATATCAAGAGGTTGCATAGCAACAGCATCAACTTCCGGGAGACAGACGAAGCACTAGTACGCTCAACTGGAAGGATACCGTTCGTTTACAGTATACTAAAATTAACTAATAGTATGTAGTATATACTCATTAAGTACATAGTATACAGAATGTTAGTATTCGAACACAGCTTTTGGTTTTACATGGATAATCACTACACAATGAATGACCCTGTGTTGCAACAAACCTTCTTTACAAATATAACTAATGTTACCAATACTGTCGACACAAACACAATCATTATTATTATTTGCCCAAGGTTCAGTTCTGTTATCTTTGGGCTGAGTTCCAATGAACAGTGCAGTGAATGGTTACGCAGAAAGCCAGTCAACTGAGTACCATTGACACTGAGGCACACAGCATGGTCAAGGTCCGGAATCTTCACTTTCTCTTTGTTTAGGGCTTTGAGCCATTTGGTGTCACAGCAATTAAAATAGTTGCCACTGACATACAACGCATCAAGAGACAGAGACAAATGATCAACCAAAGATTCATTTATAGACGTTAGACTGTTATTTCTCACGTCAAGTTCTGTCAAAGGAGAACAGCTGATGATTCCCGGGAGGACGTTTACATTGTTGTTGGACATGTTGAGTCGTCTCAATGCTTTCAGACAAGGCAGAGACAAGGCAGAGGTTCTCATGTTATTACCACTGATACTCAGAGACTGGAGACTACTTTGCAACCCCTCTAGAGCGCCACTATTCAATATTATATCTACATTACCTGCCAGGTTGAGAGAAACCAAAGGGGTTCTTTCAAATGTGTTCTGATGGAGTGTTTTGATCCCGTTGTCTTGGAGATCTAGATGCCTCAGAGTCTTGATGTTCCAGAAGGAAACACAGGAGGACATACTGTTAGGACTATTCTCTCTTATTGTCTCAGATGGTCCCAGTTGGTCCTTTGGATCACAAGGCCTCACAGAGTTCTCCTTCAGGTTTAATGTCTCTATGTTTGGTAGGGCTTCCAGGAAGAAGGTGGAGAGTTGTCGAAGACCGTTGTTCTGCAGGTCGAAGAAGCGTAGGGACGGAAAGGTCAAGGAAGGTTGGTGATTGTATCCAACATGGCCGCTGCAGCCCTTCGTGGTGTTATAGCTGATGTCCTGTAGACAGTTCTTGCTGAGGTTCAGTGTCACCAAAGACGTCAGATGGCTCAGAGTCTCCACAGGTAGAGACCTGAAGTGGTTACTACTGAGGTCCATGTAAACTAAGGGCATCAGTCTCCAGTTGGAGTATATGTTGTTGTTTTCTACAGCATACTTTACCTCATCTTCACTTGTAAGTTCTCTATACAGAGAATATGCCTCTGATATCAGGGTGTCTGTCTCTAAGGCCCCCAACATGTTGCTCTGTAGGTGGAGGTATCTCAACCGGTTGGTCTTGGGGACCATAGGGAAATAGAGGAGGTTGTTGTAGCTCAGATCTAAGATCTCCAGCTCGTATGGGTGACCGTCCACACGGGTGACAAAGAACTCTATGGAATTCCTGCTAAGATTCAAGAGTTTCACCTGATGGAGTTTAAAATCACAGATGTAGACTAGATTATTTCTGGCTAAATGTAAGGTCTTGAGTTTCTTCAATGGTTCGAATGTTCCCTCCTCTATCGCCGTGATCAGATTGTTCTCGATGCGGATGCTTCTCATGCTAAGGCTCTCTGCAAACAGCGTGGGCGTGAGTCGCGTCAAACCATTGCCCGTGAGATCTAGGTGTTCTAGGACTGATGTGTTACGAAGGTAGAGTTTCGCCGCTTTATCATCCAGACCGTTTATGGAGATATTCAACCTCCTCAGTCTGTGGAGAGATGCGAGAGCTCGGCTGTTACTGTCCACATTGTGGCTCAATGCGTTCCTGGCCAAGTTCAGCTCTTGAAGCTGGGCCACATCTCTGAAAGCCCCTTCAGATATGATCTCCAGCTGGTTGTAGCTGAGGTCCAGTCTCAGTAGGGATGGAAGACCCAGTACCTGGCTGTTTATATGTCTGATAAAGTTGTTGGACAGATCCAGCTCCCTCAGCCTCACGTCCAGCCCCTCAGGAACAGATGACAGGTTCTTGAACCGCAAAATAGTTGGCTCCTTGAAATAATAAAGATGAGAGAAATTATAAAGCTTTCAACACAGTCTATAAAGTGTTTTGATATATGTATGAAATACCATTAAGCAGAAATGTACTATCCATTGTCAAAATGCGATGTCATTTACAAACTAGCCTCCAATACTCTACTTAGCAAATTGGATGTAGTCTATCACAGTGCCATCCGTTTTGTCACCAAAGCCCCATACACTACCCACCACTGCGACCTGTATGCTCTCGTTGGCTGGCCTTCATTATATATTCGCCGCCAAACCCACTGGCTCCAGGTCATCTATAAGTCTTTATTAGGTAAATCCCCGCCCTATCTCAGCTCGCTGGTCACCATAGCAACACCCACCCGTAGCATGCGCTCCAGCAGGTATATCTCACTGGTCACCCCCAAAGCCAACACCTCCTTTGGTCGCCATTCCTTCCAGTTTGCTGCTGCCAATGACTGGAACGAATTGCAAAAATCATTGAAGCTAGAGGTTCCTATCTCCCTCAATAACTTTAAGCATCAGCTGTCAAAGCTGCTTATCGATCACTGCACCTGTATATAGCCCTTCTGTAAATAGCCCACACTACTACCTCATCCCCATATTTATTTTTTGTTTATTTTCACTAATCTTGCACTCCAGTATCTCTATTTGCACATCATAATTTGCACACTTTTCATTCCTGTGTTAATAATGATAATTCTGTAATTTATGTCACCACTATAGTCTATTTATTGTTCTACCTCTTAACCTTACTGCATTTTTGCACTACATTTTGCACTCTGTATATAGATTTTTCTATTGTGTTTTTGACTGTTTGTTTAATGTGTAACTCTGTGTTGTTATTTGTCACACTGCTTTGCTTTGTCTTGGCCAGGTCGCAGTTGCAAATGAGAACTTGTTCTCAACTGACCTACCTGGTTAAATAAAGGTGAAATAAAAAAATAAATAAAAAAAAAATAACAATGTCTGCGTGACAGGCTATTTCAGCAGACCAAATGCCTTCCTGTGACTAAAACCAGTCACTCAATAGTTTAATTCCATAGATTTAATATCAGCCTAGTGACAGTACAGTGTTAATGAGCTCTGTATTCAGATGTGTCAGAGGTGTTCATATCTGTGAGACCAACTGGGTTTAAACCCAGGTCTCCTACCTGCCACAAGAGCATGTTATTCCTCTGAGCTAAACCCTACACAAGAGTTCAGGTCTCAGGCAAGGTTAGTCATCAGGTGAGAATGGTTCATTGAATCACCAGGCAAGGTTATTCATCAGGTGAGAATGGTTCGTTGAATCACCAGGCAAGGTTATTCATCAGGTGAGAATGGTTCATTGAATCAGCATTACTTCTCTGTCATTTATATTGAAAAGACTTCACCATCCTACCTGTCGGTCATTTATATTGAAAAGACTTCACCATCCTACCTGTCGGTCATTTATATTGAAAAGACTTCACCATCCTACCTGTCGGTCATTTATATTGAAAAGACTTCACCATCCTACCTGTCGGTCATTTATATTGAAAAGACTTCACCATCCTACCTGTCGGTCTTTTATATTGAAAAGACTTCACCATCCTACCTGTCGGTAATTTATATTGAAAAGACTTCACCATCCTACCTGTCGGTAATTTATATTGAAAAGACTTCACCATCCTACCTGTGGACATTTATATTGAAAAGACTTCACCATCCTACCTGTCGGTCATTTATATTGAAAAGACTTCACCATCCTACCTGTTGGACATCATGGTGCCGTCCAGTCCCAGTGTTGAGCTGTATGAGGCTGTGCGACAGAGAGCAGCACAGCAGTAAGACCAGCAGTAGTAGTGAGCTGATGGTCATAGCTGTAGGTTTGGTCATACTCCTGTCTCTGTCCTGACAACACTACACTAGGCTACATGAGTCTGCAACCCCTTCTCAGCCATTTATAGCTGGCGGTCATAAAAAAAGAGCTGAGGAAAAAGTATGCGGACACGAGATACGCTCTGCGGACACGAGATACGCTCTGCGGACACGAGATACGCTCTGTGGACACGAGATACACTCTGTGGACCTTCTGTTTAATCAACACACTCATTACTCATGACACATTGTTACACCACAGAGATACATATCTATCAGTCTGGGAACAGACAGAAATTAGGCATTTTATTATTGACACGTTTGTTACTAGTGTATAAATAAAAACTAGAATAAAAATGGTCTGTGGCATTTAATACAGAATAACCATAAACATGACTATGGCATTATTTAGACGTATAATATAGATAGATTGGATTGTCATTCTATTAGAGGGACATTAATGTCAACTGGTCTGGAAAACCTGTCCTTCCATATTTAGCCTGTTTGTTCCTGCTATAGTCCTGGGAAAACGGAAACCTTCCCGAAATAGAAACGGAAGAATACATACAGGAGAGACACACACACACACACACACACACACACACATACACAGAAATACCCTGTGATGACAGAACTCACACACACACACGTATAAATACCTTGTGATGACAGAACACACACACACACACACACACACACACGTATAAATACCCTGTGATGACAGAGTAATGCATAGCACACAACCAACCAGGTGGATCAAGACTACCAGAGCACACAGAATACTTTATTACATATGAATTATTGACATATGGA
Source organism: Thymallus thymallus (assembly GCA_023634145.1). Classification (NCBI taxonomy): domain Eukaryota; kingdom Metazoa; phylum Chordata; class Actinopteri; order Salmoniformes; family Salmonidae; genus Thymallus; species Thymallus thymallus. The sequence goes on from CM042384.1 coordinate 32,663,218, forward strand.
AACGTACGTTGGACATCATCACCCATACTCAGCACATCAGCATTCAAGGTCTACTTTATATTGTCATTATCCAGATGAAAACAGTTCTGAAAATACATTTCAGTTCCACCTATTTTCCGCTCTCCCCGGATGAAACTCTGTGTATAAAATCTGTTACAACAGCTCAGTAATAAGACCTCATCCTGTAAGGGGAAGACATACACTAAAAAAAGCATAATCCTGCTCATGTCATCAAGTCCCACACATCCTGCTGGTGACTTCTGTCTCCTGGTAGTCAGTTCAGATGTATGATGCCAAAGAAGGTTGAGTCTGCATCCATGGAGACCTGGGCTTGGGGTCGATCTGGAATCACCAGCTCCAGCTCGTCTTCTCTCTCCAGCTTCACGATGCCTGAGAGAGGACAGACAACCAGACAAAGCCTCATAAAGACACTGTACACAGAGAGGCATGGAAGTAACTCTGCAGGACAGCACAGCCCCAGAAGGCAGAACGCCTCTAAAATTTGCTATGTGTTGTCTTAGGAATTCAGCATTCTCTGTGTTGGTCTTGCCAACCCCCATTGACACGCCTATGAGAAGCAGAGGTTACATAATGTAGGTCTGATATCTGATTGGAGGTTAACTTTACAGTAATACTATTGGTCAACAACTCAGATGCTTCTAAAAGGGTCTAAGATTCCTTGTTCTTTTTCTTCTGTGTTCCTGAGCTGCTGTGGTGAGATACCCTTTCTCTCTCTCTCCACCACATAGACTTTCAGGCTACAGGTTTCGGGTTCACTCACTCACTCACTCTCTCTCTCTCTCTCTCTCTCTCTCTCTCTCTCTCTCTCTCTCTCTCTCTCTCTCTCTCTCTCTCTCTCTCTCTCTCTCTCTCTCTCTCTCTCTCTCTCTCTCTCTCTCTCTCTCTCTCTCTCTCTCTCTCTCTCTCTCTCTCTCTCTCTCTCTCTCTCTCTCTCTCTCTCTCTCTCTCTCTCTCTCTCTCTCTCTCTCTCTCTCTCTCTCTCTCTCTCTCTCTCTCTCTCTCTCTCTCTCTCTCTCTCTCTCTCTCTCTCTCTCTCTCTCATTGTTTTATTACTGTAACTCAATCAAAGTCTTTTGCATATTGCTAATTATCTTTATGGAGTCAGATAAACATTTTAATAGGCTATTTGCTTAGTCTTATTACGAGTCACATGTGAGGTATTTATAATATCATACATGATAAATATTACTGTCCACTACAACTCACCTCCCATTTTCACAACATTGATGGAAGTACCACCAAAGGGTATCAAACTACGTCATCCACTCTGTTATCGCGAGGTTACAGACAGCACATCCCAGTGCCTTCTATGCCATTTCGGGGGATTTTAACCATGCATCTCTCTCTTCAACGCTGCCCACGTTCAAACGCTTTGTGAAGTGCCCAACCAGGAATAATAAAACTCTGGACTTGTTATATGCTAATATGAAGGATGCATACAACTCCACTCCCTCCCCTCGGTAGATCGGATCACAACCTTGTCCACCTCACCCCACTCTACAGGCCTTTGGTCCAACAGCAGCCTGCGACCACCAGGATGAGGCCCTACAGGACTGCTTTGAAACAACAGACTGGGATGTGCTCTGTGAGGCTCATGGGGAGGACATCGATGGACTCACTGACTGCATAACAGACTATATTAATTTTTGTGTAGACAACACTGTACCCACCAGGAAGGTACGCTGTTTTCCAAATAATAAACCCTGGGTCACCAGCGACCTGAAGGCCCTGCTGAATGAGATGAAGAGGGCCTTCAAGGAGGGGGACAGGGACAATTTGAGATGCGTCCAGAGGGAGCTGAAGTTGTGGATTGCTGAGGGGAAGAGAGTGTATAAGGAGAAGATGGAGGACAAGCTGAGGCAGAGCCAGGTGAGAGAGTTGTGGAAGGGTATGAGAAATATCACTGGCTTCAAAAAGTCAAACAGTGGGCAGACGGAGGGGACCCAGGACAGAGCCAATGAGCTGAACCAATTTTTTAACAGGTTCGATATGAGCTCTGTCCACCCCCCCTCCAGCTCTCCAGGCCACACACCCTCACGGCTGTCCCACCCCCCCTCTGCACGCGACACCTCCGCTGAGACAATCAGCGTCCCCCACTCCACCCCCGCTCCCTCTGGACTGATCCTCAACACCCCCCTTCCCCCCACCTCCCCACCTGGCCTGGCTTTCACCACCAACCAAGTAAAAAAAATAAAACATTATTTCACCTTTATTTAACCAGGTAGGTCAGTTGAGAACAAGTTCTCATTTACAACTGTGACCTGACCAAGACAAAGCAAAGCAGTGCAACAAACAATAACACAGAGTTACACAGTAAACAAACGTACAGTCAATAACACAATAGAAAATATATATACAGTGTGCAAATGTAGTAAGATTAGGAAGGTAGGACAATAAATAGGCCATAGTGGCGAAATAATTAAAATGTAGAATTAACACTGGAGTGATAGATGTGCAGATGATGATGTTCAAATAGAGATACTGGAGTGCAAATGAGCAAAAATAACAATATGGGGATGAGGTAGTAGGGTGGGCTATTTACAGAAGGGCTGTATACAGGTGCAGTGATCGATAAGCAGCTTTGACAGCTGATAGTGAGGGAGATAGGAACCTCCAGCTTCAAGGATTTTTGCAATTCGCTCAAGTCATTGGCAGCAGAGAAGGTGGCCAGTGAGATATACCTGCTGCCAGTGGGTTTGGCGACGAGTATGTAGTGAGGGTCAGCCAACGAGAGCATACAGGTCGCAGTGGTGGGTAGTATATGGGGCTTTGGTAACAAAACGGATGGCACTGTGATAGACTACATCCAATTTTCTGAGTAGAGTGTTGGAGGCTATTTTGTAAATGACATCACCGAAGTCAAGGATCGGTAGGATAGTCAGTTTTACAAGGGCATGTTTGGCAGCATGAGTGAAGGAGGCTTTGTTGCCGATTCTAGATTTAAATTTGGATTGGAGATGCTTAATGTGAGTCTGGAAGGAGAGTTTACAGTCTAACCAGACGCCTAGGTATTTGTAGGTATCCACGTGTTCTAAGTCAGACCCGTCCAGAGTAGTGATGATAGTCCGGTGGGCGGGTGCGGGCAGTGTTCGATTGAAGAGCATGCATTTAGTTTTACTAGCATTTAAGAGCAGTTGGAGGCCATGGAAGGAGTGTTGTATGGCATTGAAGCTTGTTTGAAGGTTAGTAAACACAGTGTCCAAAGAAGGGTCAGATGTATACAGAATGGTGTCGTCTGCGTAGAGATGGATCAGAGAGTCACCAGCAGCGAGAGCGACATCGTTGATGTATATAGAGAAAAGGGTTGGCCCAAGAATTTAACCCTGTGGCACCCCCATAGAAACTGCCAGAGGACCAGACAACAGGCCCTCCGATTTGACACACTGAACTCTATCTGAGAAGTAGTTGGAGAACCAGGCAAGGCAGTCACTTGAGAAACCAAGGCTGTTGAGTCTGCCAATAAGAATGCGGTGATTGACAGAGTCGAAAGCCTTGGCCAGGTCGTTGAAGACGGCTGTACAGTACTGTCTTTTATCGATGGCGGTTATGATATCGTTTAGTACCTTGAGCGTGGCTGAGGCTCGGAAACCAGATAGCATAGCAGAGAAGCTAACACTCTATAACAATGTATATTGTACCTATTCAGTCATTGACTTATACTATGCAATGCCTTTCTATAGCTTTTTGCACTCCAGACTTTTAAAGGTATTTCTATACTTTTTCATACTGCCGCACTATGTATCATCTATCTATCTATCTATCTATCTATCTATCTATCTATCTATCTATCTATCTATCTATCTATCTATCTATCTATCTATCTATCTATCTATCTATCTATCTATCTATCTATCTATCTATCTATCTATCTATCTATCTATCTATCTATCTATCTATCTATCTATCTATCTATCTGAAACACCACAGGTGTTGGGTTGGGTTCACCTCCAGTGTAGCATGTATTGGCACAGTTGGTCTGGGGCATCTCCTGTAGACAGCGGAGCAGCTCTGTGGACCTCTGGCTGGTTCCTCGACTACGCACTATGTGACCAACGATGGTGCCTGGGCTCTGGAACAACACCTGGGAAACAACCGGATGAACCATGTACCGGTCAATAATTTGGACACACCTACTCATTCAAAGGTTTTTCTTTATTTTTAGTATTTTCTAAATTGTAGAATAATAGTGAAGACATCAAAACTTTGGAATCATGTAGTAAATAAATCAAATTATATTTTATATTAGAGATTCTTCAAAGTAGCCACCCTTTGCCTTGATGACAGCTTTGCACACGCTTGGTATTCTCTCAACCTGCTTCATGAGGAATACTTTTCCAACAGTCTTGAAGGAGTTCCCACATATGCTGAGCACTTGTTGACTGCTTTTCCTTCACTCTACGGTCCAACTCATCCCAAACCATCTCAATTGGGTTGAGGTCGGGTGATTGTGGAGGCCAGGTAATCTGATGCAGCACTCCATCACTCTCCTTCTTGGTCAAATAGCCCTTACACAGCCTGGAGGTGTGTTGGGTCATTGTCCTGTTGAAAAACAAATGATAGTCCAACTAGGCGCAAACCAGATGGGATGGTGTATTGATGCAGAATGCTGTGGTAACCAAGCTGGTTAAGTGTGCCTTGAATTCTAAATAAATCACTGACAGTGTCACCAGCAAAGCACCTGAACACCATCACACCTCCTCCTCCATGCTTCACGGTGGGAACCACACATTCAGAGATCATCCGTTCACCTACTCTGCGTCTCACAAAGACACGGCAGTTGGAACCAAAAATCTAAAATTTGGACTCATCAGACCAAAGGACAGATTTCCACCAGTCTAATGTCCATTACTCGTGTTTCTTGGCCCAAGCAAGTCTCTTCTTCTTATTGGTGTCCTTCAGTAGTGGTTTCTTTGCAGCAATTCGACCATGAAGGTCTGATTCACACAGTCTCCTCTGAACAGTTGATGTTGAGATGTGTCTGTTACTTGAACTCTGTGAAGTATTTATTTGGGCTGTAATCTGAGGCTGGTAACTCTAATGAACTTCTCCTCTGCAGCAGAGGTAACTCTGGGTCTTCCTTTCCTGTGGCGGTCCTCATGAGAGCCAGTTTCATCATAGCACTTGATGGTTTTTGCGACTGCACTTGAAGAAACTTTCAAAGTTCTTGACATTTTCCGTATTGGCTGACCTTCATGTCTTAAAGTAATGATGGTCATTTCTCTTTGCTTATTTGAGCTGTTCTTGCCATAATATGGACTTGGTCTTTTACCAAATAGGGCTATCTTCTGTATAACACCCCTACCTTGTCACAACACAACTGATTGGCTCAAACGCATTAAGAAGGAAAGAAATTCCACAAATTAACTTTTAACAAGGCACACCTGTTAATTGAAATGCATTCCAGGTGACTTCCTCATGAAGCTGGTTGAGAGAACGCCAAGAGTGTGCAAAGCTGTCATCAAGGCAAAGGGTGGCTACGTTGAAGAATCTTAAATATAAAATATATTTTGATTTGTTTTGGTTACTACATGATTCCACATGTGTTATTTCATAGTTTTGATGTCTTCACTTTTATTCTACAATGTAGAAAATAGTCAAAATAAAGATGTATGTGTGACTGACAGGGTTCAAACCCAGGTCTCCTGTGTTCCAGAAGATTAGCCTACTAAGCCAAAGCCTAGGGCCTCAAGCAAGGTTAGCATGTTCACCGAGCCATCACCCTTACATATGCAGCTTAAAACATTAAGTACATTGATATGAAAGACAAAAGGGGTGGGGTCTCTGACAATATACCTGGCCAAACACTATGAAGAAGCCATCATGTTGGACAATGATTCTGTGTCCAGTGGAGGAGATGACCTCCCCTTGCTGCACGGCAACTGTCCAAGGAATCACCGTCACATTTCCTGGGGAAGAAAAATAACATTTTTTGGGGGGAAGCCCCATCTGGGACGTGGACCAGCGACAATTAGCTGTTACACCAAGAGATCCTAACCCCTTTGGCAAGGTTGTTAGGTGTTGTGTTAAGGTTGCTAGAACACGCTTAGCTTGTGATGAAGATTGAAACAAAAACTCATAGTAATGAGTAAAATATTTACCTCTAACAAACGGTTGTTCCTCTGTGTCGGCTGACAGCTGCAGAAATGACTGCTGAGCAACTGACATAAAACAGAGTTACTTAAACAGCATAAAAACATCAACCGTCCTCAAAGACCTAAATGCTCAATAACACTAACTCATACCTCCACTACAGACCGCCTGCTCCTGTTTCATTCTCAGAGAGGATGCTGTTGGTGTTCCCACAGTCTGAGAGTCTTTCTCTGTCTGTCTCTGTTGCTGTGACTTTAGGGAAGCTGCTCGCTTTGATCTCTGACAAAAAAACAGAGAAGTTGAAGAAAAGTATATCCCTTTACATCCTTAGAACATAAGACAGTAAACATTATGTTCCTTAGAGATTTTAAACAACAGTGGAGTACATTATCTGTAATGTATCCACATGTTAGAACATAAGACTATGGAGTAACTGATACCTATATACAATTTAATCACATACCTCCCATGTTCTGGACATACCAGTTATCATCCCATCAGTGGATTCTTTACGATGTGGCTTTAGGTTTGAAATATCTCCTCTGAGTTTGTTGATATCATCTTTTAAAACCGTTACTTTGTAAACAAGGAAGAAACTGAGACATACAGTTAATATTGATGCTAGTAGTAAAACCATGGTACAGCATGGTTAGGCAGAGAGATATGAATGTCCTCACAACACACTGAAAGGGTGGGTCCGAGTTCCCAATGGCACCCTATTCCCTACCCTATTCCCTATTTAGGTCACTACTTTTGACCAGAGCCAATAGGCATTTGGGATGCAGCCTAACATTTTCTTGACCACGGAAGCTTAGAATGTGTTCAGTTCCACCATAAATGAGGAAGTGTTTTACAGACAGCTACTGTTGTTTCTGCCCTTGCTGTTGAAATGGCTCAGGTCAAAAGTAGTGCACTATACAGTGTAAAGGCTGCCATTACGGAGGCAGTCTTTACAGCATGTTCTTTTTTTATTTTATTTTATTTTATTTCACCTTTATTTAACCAGGTAGGCCAGTTGAGAACAAGTTCTCATTTGCAACTGCGACCTGGCCAAGACAAAGCAAGGCAGTGCGACAAAAACACAGTTACACATGAGATAAACAAACATACAGTCAATAACACAATAGAGAATCTATATACAGAGTGCAAATGTAGTGCAAAATGCAGTAAGGTTAGGAAGGTAGGACAATAAATAGACCATAGTGGTGAAATAAATTACAGATTATCATCATTAACACAGGAATGAAGGATGTGCAAATTAGGGCAGACAGCAGAGTGAGTTTTGCAATGTATTGTGAAACTCCCTGACTCACATACAAAGTATTAAGACCCATTCCCCTTTTCTACATGTTACAGCCTTATTCTAAAATGGATTTAAAAACAATACACACAATACCCCATAATGACCCAATACCCCATAATGACCCAATACCCCATAATGACCCAATACCCCATAATGACCCAATACCCCATAATGGCCCAATACCCCATAATGGCCCAATACCCCATAATGGCCCAATACCCCATAATGGCCCAATACCCCATAATGACCCAATACCCCATAATGACCCAATACCCCATAATGACCCAATACCCCATAATGACCCAATACCCCATAATGACTCAACACCCCATAATGACTCAATACACCATAATGACCCAATACACCATAATGACCCAATACCCCATAATGACCCAATACCCCATAATGACCCAATACCCCATAATGACCCAATACCCCATAATGACCCAATACCCCATAATGAAGAGAAAACAGGTTTTTAGAATTTTAGAAATACCTTATTTACATAAGTATTCAGAGCCTTTGCTATGAGACTCTAAATTGAGCTCAGGTTCATCCTGTTTCCATTGATCATCCTTGAGATGTTTCTACAACTTGATTGGAGTCCACCTGTGGTAAAGTCAATTGATTGGACATGATTTGGAAAGGCACACACCTGTCTATATAAGGTCCAACAATTGACAGTGTATGTTAGAGCAAAAACCAAGCCATGAGGTAGAAGCTCATGTCTGTAGAGCTCAGATCTGGGGAAGCGTACCAAAAAATGTGTGCAGCATTGAAGGTCTCCACCAAGACTCTTCCTAGAGCTGGCCGCCCAGCCAAACTGAGCAATCAGGGGGGAGAAGGGCCTTGGTCAGGGAGGTGATCAAGAACCCAATGGTCATTTTGACAAAGCTCCAGAGTTCCTCTGTTTAGATCGGAGAATGTTCCAGACAATCTCTGCAGCACTCCACCAATCAGGCCTTTATGGTAGAGTGGCCAGACGGATGCCACTCCCCCGCCATCATCCAGAAGGCGAAGTCAGTACAGGTGCATCAAGGCTGGGACCGAGAGACTGAAAAACAGCCATCAGACTGTTAAACAGCCATCACTAGCACCTTAGAGCCTATAGACTATAGACACTGATTATAAATCACAGGCCACTTTAAGGAATAGAACACCAGCTACTTTAATAATGTATCTGTATCTGCATCACTCATCTCTATGTAGAAACTGCACTCTACACTATTCTACTGTATCTTAGTCACTCTAATAGTGTGTACATACTGCATCACTCATCTCATATGTATATACTGTATCTTAGTCCAATGCCGCTCTGACATATATATATATATATATATTCTTAATCCATTCCTTACTTTATTTATGTGTATATGTTGTGTAACTATTAAATATTACCAGTTAGATATTACTGCACTGTCGGAGCTAGAAGCACAAACATTTCGCTACACCCGCAATAACATCTGCTAACCACGTGTATGTGACCAATACAATTTGATTTGATTTGATCATGCTGTGGGGATATTTTTCAGCGGCAGGGACTGGGAGACTAGTCAGGATTGAGGGAAAGATGAACAGAGCAAAGTACAGAGAGATCCTTGATGAAAACCTGCTCCAGAGCACTCTGGACCTCAGACTGGGGCGAAGGTTCACCTTCCAACATGACAACGACCTTAAGCACACAGCCAAGACAACGCTGGAGTGGATTCGGAACAAGTCTCTGAATGTCCTTGAGTGGCCCGGCCAGAGCCCTCACTTGATCCCAATCTAACATCTCTGGAGAGACCTGAAAATAGCTGTGCAGCGGAGCTCCCCATCCAACCTGACAGAGCTTGAGAGGATCTGCAGAGAAGAATGGGAGAAACTCCCCAAATACAGGTGTGCCAAGCTTGTAGCGTCATACTCAAGAAGACTCAATGCTGTAATCGCTGCCAAAGGTGCTTCAACAAAGTACTGAGTAAAGGGTCTGAATACTTAATAAAGTACTGAGTAAAGGGTCTGAATACTTAATAAAGTACTGAGTAAAGGGTCTGAATACTTAATAAAGTACTGAGTAAAGGGTCTGAATACTCAATAAAGTACTGAGTAAAGGGTCTGAATACTTAATAAAGTACTGAGTAAAGGGTCTGAATACTTAATAAAGTACTGAGTAAAGGGTCTGAATACTTAATAAAGTACTGAGTAAAGGGTCTGAATACTTAATAAAGTACTGAGTAAAGGGTCTGAATACTTAATAAAGTACTGAGTAAAGGGTCTGAATACTTATGTAAATGTGTTTTTTTATTTTATTTTTTATTCTAAAAACCTGTTTGATGAGGAAAAAAAATATTTAATACATTTTAGAATAAGGCTGTAACGTAACAAATTGTGGAAAAAGTTGAAGGGTCTGAATACTTTCTGAATGCACTGTAACTGTTCACAATCAGCACAGGACACACTTGAATACAAAGGCTTCTTTCTAACAACATAATTTGCTCGTCAGGGTTTCTGCCAACAGAGTCTCATATAAAAGCAGTGTTTAACCGTTATCAGTCAATACCACAGGCTGGGAGAATTCAGAGAAAATACTAATGTTTTAAAACAGATGTATTTTTATTTAATGTCATCCACTTTCTTTTACAAAAGTATATCCCATTTTATATACATATGTACAGAGACATATAAACATATGAACTGAATTACTTCAATGTGTACCCTTCATATGATAACTAGGAACTGAAAACAACATCAGCATTAGAACGATATGACTTCATGTGTGACACGGTGCAGCTGTGTTCAAACAGTATGTATGAAAACATTGTTAATACACACAGTATGTATGAATACATTGTTAATACACACAGTATGTATGAATACATTGTTAATACACACAGTATGTATAAATACATTGTTAATACACACAGTATGTATAAATACATTGCTAATACACACAGTATGTATAAATACATTGCTAATACACACAGTATGAGTCAGCGCAGTATCCTTCCTGTTTATAAAGACGTGTTTATCTTTCAGATTAGAGAACCAAGGCTACAGTGAATAAAAACATTTAACTGGCTAGAACAAGAACTGGCCAACGGGTCCATCTGGGCTTTCCATTTACCATCCTGAAGTAAGACTCATTGCAACAGTCTAAAATGGCCTCCTGTCTTAATCACCTTGCTCAGGTAAGCATTATTTTGGGACAAGTGAATGTAATCAACTGGTCTTCAACACTTTTATTATCTGAATCAGAGCTGGGACAACAACCTGATGTAGTAGTACTACAGTAGTACTACAGTTATATCAGATACTGGTGCTGCAGTTCTTCAAGGTCCGATTCCGAGCAGAGTTCAGCGGTGTGTAAATGGAACATTATACCTTTTAATGTTCTGTTCTCTCTATACGTATTCTGACCGTGAACGTAAGCAGGAGAATAGAATGTTATTACACCGCTACTCACAATGAAGGTGTGTCTACAGATACACCATATTAATGAAGGTGTGTCTACAGATACACCATATTAATGAAGGTGTGTCTACAGATACACCATATTAATGAAGGTGTGTCTACAGATACACCATATTAATGAAGGTGTGTCTACAGATACACCATATTAATGAAGGTGTGTCTACAGATACACCATATTAATGAAGGTGTGTCTACAGATACACCATATTAATGAAGGTGTGTCTACAGATACACCATATTAATGAAGGTGTGTCTACAGATACACCATATTAATGAAGGTGTGTCTACAGATACACCATATTAATGAAGGTGTGTCTACAGATACACCATATTAATGAAGGTGTGTCTACAGATACACCATATTCTGACCTTGACTAAATTCCCTCATAATTCCACCATCTTTACGAGCAATGAAACCACAAATAAGGTCTAGCAAACCTGCCGGTTCCAAATAGAAAAAGCATCAACCATTCTCCATGCACTGTATTTTCTAAATTGTTAAGAGCTAGGTACATAAGTAATCTGTTTGAAGGGGATTGTAAATACACAAAGAAATTGTTTAAGATGATTTTCCCTGATGATCCCTGGAGACGAATGTAAAACCAGTCATATGAAAACAAACTGAAAATCATATCAACATGACATACTGTATATTGCTGCCCCTTTTCCACAGTGAAGTAGGCTATACATAGCTGTTGTAATTGTATGCCCTCATTCTTAGCGTGGATGATTTGGAGACCGAAGCTATAGGCTTCTGTACGGCTGAACCTGCACAGTTGATGTAGGCTCTTTAACATGTTTTAATTACAGTAGATACAGTTAAAGTCGGAAGTTTACATACACTTAGGTTGAAGTCATTAAAATATTTCATGTTAACAAACTATAGTTTTGGCAAGTCAGTTAGGACATCTACTTTGTGCATGACACAAGTAATTCTTCCAACAATTGTTTACAGACAGATTATTTCACTTATAATTCACTATATCACAATTCCAGTGGGTCAGAAGTTTACATACACTTAGTTGACTGTGCCTTTAAACAGCTTGGAAAATTCCAGAAAATTATGTCATGGCTTTAGAAGCTTCTTATAGGTAATATACATCATTTGAGTCAATTGGAGGTGTACCTGTGGACGTATATTTCAAGGCTTACCTTCAAACTCAGTGCCTCTTTGCTCGACATCATGGGAAAATCAAAAGAAGTCATCCAAGACCTCAGGAAAAAAAATGGTACACCTCCACAAATCTGGTTCATCCTTGGGAGCAATTTCCAAATTCCAAACTGCTCAGGAAGGAGATGCATTCTGTCTCCTAGAGATTAACATACTTTGGTGCGAAAAGTGCAAATCAATCCCAGAACAACAGCAAAGGACCTTGTGAAGATGCTGGAGGCAACAGGTACAAAAGTATCTATATCCACAGTAAAACAAGTCCTATATCGACATAACCTGAAAGTCCGCTCAGCAAGGAAGAAGCCACTGCTCCAAAACTGCCATAAAAAAAGCCAGACTACGGTTTGCAACTGCACATGGGGACAAAGATCGTACTTTTTGGGGAAATGTCCTCTGGTCTGATGAAACAAAAATAGAACTGTTTGGCCATAATGACCATCGTTATGTTTGGAGGAAAAAGGGGGAGGCTTGCAAGCCGAAGAACACCATCCCAACCGTGAAGCACGGGGGTGGCAGCATCATGTTGTGGGGGTGCTTTGCTGCAGGAGGGACTGGTGCACTTCACAAAATAGATGGCATCATGAGGAAGGAAAATGATGTGGATATATTGAAGCAACATCTCAAGACATCAGTCAGGAGGTTAATGCTTGGTCTTCCAAATGGACAATGACCCCAAGCATACTTCCAAAGTTGTGGCAAAATGTCTTAAGGACAACAAAGTCAAGGTATTGGAGTGGCCATCACAAAGTGCTGACCTCAATCCTATAGAACATTTGTGGGCAGAACTGAAAAAGCGTGTGTGATCAAGGAGGCCTACAAACCTAACTCAGTTTCACCAGTTCTGTCAGGAGGAATGGACCAAAATTCACCCAACTTATTGTGGGAAGCTTGTGGAAGGCTACCTGAAACGTTTGACCCAAGTTAAACAATTTAAAGGCAATGCTACCAAATACTAATTGAGTGTATGTAAACTTCTGACCCACTGGGAATGTGATGAAAGAAATAAAAGTTGAAATAAATAATTCTCTCTACTATTATTCTGACATTTCACATTCTTAAAATGAAGTGGTGATCCTAACTGACCTAAAACAGGGAATTTTTACTAGGATTAAATGTCAGGAATTGTGAAAAACTGAGTTTAAATGTATTTGGCTAAGGTGTAGGTAAACTTCTACTGTACCACTTTGTATTAAATATGATCCACTATGGGGAGCCACCTTTGGTAATACCCACATACAGTACATGTATAACTTCTTCAAGTCATTCCATTGGGTTAGCTTTCTTTCCTCTGTCATGTCTTTGTAGTCTTTCCTGAGGGTCACTAGCATTACTGGATCATATTAGGCTAATGTTGCTAATAATCTGGGACATGTAGCCTATTTTAATCATTATAGAACCACGTGTAGCCTTGAGCCTTGAGCCTTGTTCACGACAACTGGACTGTTGGCATCCCAGTTCCATTAGTGAGGATCAGGGTAGATTTACTTGACAGTTCCATTAGTGAGGATCAGGGTAGATTTACTTGACAGTTCCATTAGTAATTCCATTATAATGTTCAAGCCCTATTATACTCTTTTCTCACCTTCCAGTATTTCATGGATTCAACTTGAATATGACAACTTTCATTATGAATCAAACCCTGTATTTTGGATAAATCAACAATATGTTTATTAAATGCTCTAAACATACTTTCCTAAACCTAAATAATCAACAAGATCAAGCTTTTTTTAAATAAACCAGTTGGTGCTGAAATGAAAATGAAGGTTTTTCTTTATTTTTACTATTTTCTATGTTGTATAATAATAGTAAAGACATCAAAACTATGAAATAACACATGGAATCATGTAAACCAAAAAAGTGTTATATTTGAGATTCTTCAAAGTAGCCACCCTTTGCCTTGATGACATCTTTACACACTCATGGCGTTCTCTCAACCAGCTTCACCTGGAATGCTTTTCCAACAGTCTTGAAGGAGTTCCCACATATGCTGAGCACTTGTTGGCTGCTTTTCCTTCACTCTGCGGTCCAACTCATCCCAAACCATCTCAGTTGGGTTGAGGTTGGGTGATTGTGGAGGCCAGGTCATCTGACGCAGCACTCCATCACTCTCCTTCTTGGTTAAATAGCCCTTACACAGCCTGGAGGTGTTGGGTCATTGTCCTGTTGAGAAACAAATGATAGTCCCACTAGGCCCAAACCAGATGGGATGGTGTATCGCTGCAGAATGCTGTGGTAACCAAGCTGGTTAAGTGTGCCTTGAATTCTAAATAAATCACTGACAGTGTCACCAGCAAAGCACCTGAACACCATCACACCTCCTCCATGCTTCACGCTGGGAACCACACATTCATCCGTTCACCTACTCTGCGTCTCACAAAGACACGGCAGTTGGAACCAAAAATCTAAAATTTGGACTCATCAGACCAAAGGACAGATTTCCACCGGTCTAATGTCCATTGCTCGTGTTTCTTGGCCCAAGCAAGTCTCTTCTTCTTATTGGTGTCCTTCAGTAGTGGTTTCTTTACAGCAATTTGACCATGAAGGTCTGATTCACACAGTCTCCTCTGAACAGTTGATGTTGAGATGTGTCTGTTACTTGAACTCTGTGAAGTATTTATTTGGGCTGGAATTTCTGAGGCTGGTAACTCTAATGAACTTCTCCTCTGCAGCAGAGGTAACTCTGGGTCTTCCTTTCCTGTGGCGGTCCTCATGAGAACCAGTTTCATCATAGCGCTTGATGGTTTTTGCGACTGCACTTGAAGAAACTTTCAAAGTTCTTGACATTTTCCGTATTGACTGACCTTCATGTCTTAAAGTAATGATGGACTGTCGTTTCTCTTTGCTCATTTGAGCTGTTCTTGCCATAATATGGACTTGGTCTTTTACCAAATAGGGTTATTTTCTGTATAACAACCCTACCTTGTCACAACACAACTGATTGGCTCAAACGCATTAAGAAGGAAAGAAATTCCACAAATTAACTTTTAACAAGGCACACCTGTTAATTTAAATGCATTCCAGGTGACTACCTCATGAAGCTAGTTGAGAGAATGCCAAGAGTGTGCAAAGCTGTCATCAAGGCAAAGGGTGGCTACTTTGAAGAATCTCAAATATAAAATATATGTTGGTACATGATTCCATGTGTGTTATGTCATAGTTTTGATGTCTTCAATTTTATTCTACAATGTAGAAAATAGTAAAAATAAAGAACAACCCTGGACTGAGTAGGCGTGTCCAAACCTTTGACTGGTACTGTATTTAGATGGCTTTCTTTCCGTGATAACTATATTTTGAATCCATTCTCTGAATGTATTCTAGTCAGTGGCCCGTTAGACACCTTCATCTGAATACCAACTACTAAGAAGTGTGTAGGAAAGGCATGCATAACAAAGGTGAGGCCTCGGTACTGGTACTCCCTGTATATAGCCAGAGTTCTCCCTGCTCTGTCCAAGTATCCATGTGTGGATGGACAGTCAGGGTGACCTCCTTATCCACCAGCCAGGCACAGAGGAAAAGGGAAACCCTCTCGGGTTTGAAATGGTAAATTTTCATCATCTTTGGCTCAAGGCTCCTCCTCCAGTCTGACACTGTAACCCAACAACTGTGTTGTATTTACTAGGAACCAAACAGGGAGGGGCTACCTGAACTTGTCCAATAAGAAACATTTGTTTTCTATATTTTCTGTTGCAAAACCTTTTGGTACGACGGGTGTGTACTAATGAACATGACCCTGGTGTGATTGATTGTACTACTTAGTGGGGTCCAGTAGTGGGAGTCTCCCCCAGCCGGTCATGGAGTGCCAGGAAGGAGGTGTGATTGGTCAGGGAGCCCCAGGAAGTGGTGCCGTATTGGTCATGGTCAGGGGGAATCCCCCAGCCTGACGCTCCCCAGGAAGGTAGAATGATTGGTCATGCTGATCAGCGTGTCTTCATAGACCATCCTGATGGAGATCCTTTGTCCCGCCCTCAGCAGGCTGACCCCCGCTGTATAACACGTGTTGAACTTCCTCTGACCCGTCTCGATGCTGCAGGTACAACGCAGGAAGGGGGTGGAGTCTACCATCACCTCATAGCTGGCAATGTCCGTGAAGCTGAGATAGTACACCTGGGGAACAGAGGGAGGAAAAGGAGAGAGAGAAGTCCAAAAAGTTGACTCAAGTTTGCCAAAAAGCTCCTGGAAGCACCTGGATCATCAAGACTCTTGGAAGAATGTTCTATGGACAAATGAGTCAAAAGTATAACTTTTTGGACAACATGGGTCCCATTATGCCTGGCAAAAACCAAACTGCATTCCACAGTAAGAACCTCATACCAACGGACAAACATGGTGGTGGTAGTGTGATGGTTTGGGGATGCGTTGCTGCTTCAGGACCCGGACGACTAGAATTCTACAGGAGAAAGTCATCTGTCTGTGAGCTGAAGCTGAAGGTCAGCTGGGTCCTGCAGCAACACAATGATCCAAAACACACTATCAAGTCTACATGTTATGGAATGGCCTACTCAAAGTCCAGAACTAATCCCAATTGAGATGTGGCAGAACTTGAAACGAGCAGTTCTGAGTTAAAGCAGTTCTGCTGCACAGCGATGTGAGAGACTGATCAACAACTACAGGAAGTGTTTGGTTGGAGTCGTTGCAGATGAGGTGGCAAGGGGGCAATTACTTTTCCATTATTTTGTTTATGAAATAAATTAAATAAGTATTGTATTTGTTCACTCAGGTATCCTTTATCTTGTAGTATTACTATAGTAGAGATGTAGTATTACTGTAGTAGAGATGTAGTCTTACTGTAGTAGAGATGTAGTATTCATGTAGTAGTGTTGTAGTATTACTATAGTAGAGATGTAGTATTGATGTAGTATTACTGTAGTAGAGTTGTAGTATTACTATAGTAGAGATGTAGTATTACTGTAGTAGAGATGTAGTATTAATGTAGTAGTGTTGTAGTAGAGTTGTAGTATTACTATAATAGAGATATAGTATTGATGTAGTATTACTGTAGTAGAGATGTAGTATTACTGTAGTAGAGATGTAGTATTAATGTAGTAGTTGTAGTATTACTGTAGTAGAGTAGTATTACTATAGTAGAGTTGTAGTATTACTGTAGTAGAGATGTAGTATTACTGTAGTAGAGATGTAGTCCTACTGTAGTAGAGATGTAGTATTAATGTAGTAGTGTTGTAGTAGAGTTGTAGTATTACTATAGTAGAGATGTAGTATTGATGTAGTATTACTGTAGTAGAGATGTAGTATTACTGTAGTAGTGTTGTAGTATTACTGTAGTAGAGTAGTATTACTATAGTAGAGTTGTAGTATTACTGTAGTAGAGTTGTAGTATTACTGTAGTAGAATTGTAGTATTACTATAGTAGAGTTGTAGTATTACTGTAGTAGAGTTGTAGTATTACTGTAGTAGAGTTGTAGTATTACTATAGTAGAGATGTAGTATTACTATAGTAGAGTTGTAGTATTACTATAGTAGAGTTGTAGTATTACTGTAGTAGAGTTGTAGTATTACTGTAGTAGAGTTGTAGTATTACTGTAGTAGAGTTGTAGTATTACTATAGTAGAGTTGTAGTATTACTATAGTAGAGTTGTAGTATTACTATAGTATAGTTGTAGTATTACTGTAGTAGAGTTGTAGTATTACTATAGTAGAGTTGTAGTATTACTGTAGTAGAGTTGTAGTATTACTGTAGTAGAGTTGTAGTATTACTATAGTAGAGTTGTAGTATTACTATAGTATAGTTGTAGTATTACTGTAGTAGAGTTGTAGTATTACTATAGTATAGTTGTAGTATTACTGTAGTAGAGTTGTAGTATTACTGTAGTAGAGTAGTATTACTATAGTAGAGTTGTAGTATTACTGTAGTAGAGTAGTATTACTATAGTAGAGTTGTAGTATTACTGTAGTAGAGTTGTAGTATTACTGTAGTAGAGTAGTATTACTATAGTATAGTTGTAGTATTACTGTAGTAGAGTAGTATTACTATAGTAGAGTTGTAGTATTACTATAGTATAGTTGTAGTATTACTGTAGTAGAGTTGTAGTATTACTGTAGTAGAGTTGTAGTATTACTGTAGTAGAGTTGTAGTATTACTGTAGTAGAGTCACTACTCACTTCTACCTGACTATATATGAAGTAGATGCCGTCTAGTAGAACCTCCAGTTCTCCAGAGCGAGAGTGCATCTTGAAGACACGGTGGTGAATCGACACCATCTTCCAGTTCCTCAGAATACCCTCGGACAGATCTACACAAATACATCAAACAATCAATCAATCAATCAATCAATCAAAAAACCATAGTAAACACCCAGAGCACCTCTGAACACGAGTACATTCACACCTACAGTATTGAATGTAGATAATACCACGCAAAAGGTCTATCTACAATGGACACTTACCCTCCCTGACTTGTATGGTGGTCTCCTGTCCTTGTAGATGCACCACAGCAGGCTGCAACAACACATCACTTACAGTACATCATTTCTCATCAGTCTTTAGGAGCACAGCATAACTCCAACCTTCACTGTTGTTCAATACAATAATACCTTATGTAATAATGTGTTGTGATGTTTGTTCTACCTGGAATTCTCTTGTTTTGGTTTTATCGACGACCCCTGAAACAAGAGACAGAATCAGATCCTGGATCAGTTCCTAACTCTAATTTATTCCCTGTATAGGGCACTACATGTATTACCTGTATAGTATACTACATGTATTCCCTGTATAGGGCACTACATGTATTCCCTGTATAGTATACTACATGTATTCCCTGTATAGTATACTACATGTATTCCCTGTATAGTATACTACATGTATTCCCTGTATAGTATACTACATGTATTCCCTGTATAGGGCACTACATGTATTCCCTGTATAGGGCACTACATGTATTCCCTGTATAGTATACTACATGTATTCCCCGTATAGTATACTACATGTATTCCCTGTATAGTATACTACATGTATTCCCTGTATAGTATACTACATGTATTCCCTGTATAGGGCACTACATGTATTCCCTGTATAGGGCACTACATGTATTCCCTGTATAGGGCACTACATGTATTCCCTGTATAGGGCACTACATGTATTCCCTGTATAGTATACTACATGTATTCCCTGTATAGTATACTACATGTATTCCCTGTATAGTATACTACATGTATTCCCTGTATAGTATACTACATGTATTCCCTGTATAGGGCACTACATGTATTCCCTGTATAGGGCACTACATGTATTCCCTGTATAGGGCACTACATGTATTCCCTGTATAGTATACTACATGTATTCCCTGTATAGTATACTACATGTATTCCCTGTATAGTATACTACATGTATTCCCTGTATAGGGCACTACATGTATTCCCTGTATAGGGCACTACATGTATTCCCTGTATAGGGCACTACATGTATTCCCTGTATAGGGCACTACATGTATTCCCTGTATAGGGCACTACATGTATTCCCTGTATAGGGCACTACATGTATTCCCTGTATAGGGCACTACATGTATTCCCTGTATAGGGCACTACATGTATTCCCTGTATAGGGCACTACATGTATTCCCTGTATAGGGCACTACATGTATTCCCTGTATAGGGCACTACATGTATTCCCTGTATAGGGCACTACATGTATTCCCTGTATAGGGCACTACATGTATTCCCTGTATAGTATACTACATGTATTCCCTGTATAGTATACTACATGTATTCCCTGTATAGGGCACTACATGTATTCCCTGTATAGGGCACTACATGTATTCCCTGTATAGGGCACTACATGTATTCCCTGTATAGGGCACTACATGTATTCCCTGTATAGGGCACTACATGTATTCCCTGTATAGGGCACTACATGTATTCCCTGTATAGGGCACTACATGTATTCCCTGTATAGGGCACTACATGTATTCCCTGTATAGGGCACTACATGTATTCCCTGTATAGGGCACTACATGTATTCCCTGTATAGGGCACTACATGTATTCCCTGTATAGTATACTACATGTATTCCCTGTATAGGGCACTACATGTATTCCCTGTATAGGGCACTACATGTATTCCCTGTATAGGGCACTACATGTATTCCCTGTATAGTATACTACATGTATTCCCTGTATAGTATACTACATGTATTCCCTGTATAGGGCACTACATGTATTCCCTGTATAGGGCACTACATGTATTCCCTGTATAGGGCACTACATGTATTCCCTGTATAGGGCACTACATGTATTCCCTGTATAGGGCACTACATGTATTCCCTGTATAGGGCACTACATGTATTCCCTGTATAGGGCACTACATGTATTCCCTGTATAGGGCACTACATGTATTCCCTGTATAGGGCACTACATGTATTCCCTGTATAGGGCACTACATGTATTCCCTGTATAGTATACTACATGTATTCCCTGTATAGTATACTACATGTATTCCCTGTATAGGGCACTACATGTATTCCCTGTATAGGGCACTACATGTATTCCCTGTATAGGGCACTACATGTATTCCCTGTATAGGGCACTACATGTATTCCCTGTATAGGGCACTACATGTATTCCCTGTATAGGGCACTACATGTATTCCCTGTATAGGGCACTACATGTATTCCCTGTATAGGGCACAACATGTATTCCCTGTATAGTATACTACATGTATTCCCTGTATAGTATACTACATGTATTCCCTGTATAGGGCACTACATGTATTCTACAAAGTGCCCAACAAAAGTAATGCACTATACCCGTAATTTGAGATCCCTAACCCTAACTTCAGGCAGGAGAACAAATCACACTGTTCACCATGACAACGCTGTTCACCATGACAACGCTGTTCACCATGACAACGCTGTTCACCATGACAACGCTGTTCACCATGACAACACTGCTCACCATGACAACGCTGTTCACCATGACAACGCTGTTCACTATGACAACACTGCTCACCATGACAACGCTGTTCACCATGACAACGCTGTTCACCATGATTTGATTTGTTTGCCCTTGATGCAAATGTTATTTCAACCAGTATACAAATAGTTTGATTTCTAAGGACCCGTTTTATCTTGTACTGTGAAAGGTAGTTCCTTCTGGCTATCCCATAAAATGCATCTGAAATGGCAATCTGTTTCCCATGTAGTGAACTGCTTTTGACCAAGACACACAGAGTTAGAGCCCATAGGGCTCTGGTCAAAAACAGTGCACTACATGGGCAGTGTTTCCAACTCCAGTCCTCCAGTACCCCAACAGCCCAACTCCAGTCCTCCAGTACCCCAACAGCCCAACTCCAGTCCTCCAGTACCCCAACAGCCCAACTCCAGTCCTCCAGTACCCCAACAGCCCAACTCCAGTCCTCCAGTACTCCAACAGCCCAACTCCAGTCCTCCAGTAGCCCAACAGCTCAATTCCAGTCCTCCAGTACCCCAACAGCTCAACTCCAGTCCTCCAGGACCCCCAACAGCTCAACTCCAGTCCTCCAGGACCCCCAACAGCCCAACTCCAGTCCTCCAGGACCCCCAACAGCTCAACTCCAGTCCTCCAGGACCCCCAACAGCCCAACTCCAGTCCTCCAGTACCCCAACAGCTCAACTCCAGTCCTCCAGTACCCCCAACAGCTCAACTCCAGTCCTCCAGGACCCCCAACAGCTCAACTCCAGTCCTCCAGGACCCCCAACAGCCCAACTCCAGTCCTCCAGTACCCCAACAGCTCAACTCCAGTCCTCCAGTACCCCCAACAGCTCAACTCCAGTCCTCCAGGACCCCCAACAGCCCAACTCCAGTCCTCCAGTAGCCCAACAGCCCAACTCCAGTCCTCCAGTAGCCCAACAGCCCAACTCCAGTCCTCCAGTAGCCCAACAGCCCAACTCCAGTCCTCCAGGACCCCCAACAGCCCAACTCCAGTCCTCCAGGACCCCCAACAGCTCAACTCCAGTCCTCCAGTAGCCCAACAGCTCAACTCCAGTCCTCCAGTAGCCCAACAGCCCAACTCCAGTCCTCCAGGACCCCCAACAGCCCAACTCCAGTCCTCCAGGACCCCCAACAGCTCAACTCCAGGTGTGTTTGTCAATAAAAATGTGTACTGTTGTGGTTACTGGGGGACTGGAGCTGGGAAACACTGACATATGGAATAGGCTGCCATTTGGGACACAGACATAATAGGACTGACCAATATACTGTCTGTATTTATTCTCTCATCTTCACCTGCCGGTCCCGTCAGCCCGGGGGGCCCCTGTGCTCCAGAGGGTCCAGGAGGTCCAGCGGGACCCGCCGCATTGCTACCAGGAATACCAGGGATACCAGGAATACCTGGAGGCCCTTGGGGGCCTGGAGAACCAGGAGGACCGCGGGAGCCCTGAGCTCCTGGAGGAGACCTCTTCCTGCCTGGGACACATAAATACATAATGAGTATCATTCATATTGTTATAGGAAAGAATATCTGGTTCCCAAAGTCAACTGACTGTTAACTAATGTCTGTAGATCAACTAATTCAAAGTTTCAACATAATAGTCAATAAGTCCATGAATGTTATCTGGGCACCATGAACTCTGTGCAGTAGGAGGCTCAGAGGAGGAAACATTACAGGAGGCTCAGAGGAGGAAACATTACAGGAGGCTCAGAGGAGGAAACATTACAGGAGGCTCAGAGGAGGAAACATTACAGGAGACTCAGAGGAGGAAACATTACAGGAGGCTCAGAGGAGGAAACATTACAGGAGGCTCAGAGGAGGAAACATTACAGGAGACTCAGAGGAGGAAACATTACAGGAGACTCAGAGGAGGAAACATTACAGGAGACTCAGAGGAGGAAACATTACAGGAGACTCAGAGGAGGAAACATTACAGGAGACTCAGAGGAGGAAACATTACAGGAGGCTCAGAGGAGGAAACATTACAGGAGGCTCAGAGGAGGAAACATTACAGGAGACTCAGAGGAGGAAACATTACAGGAGACTCAGAGGAGGAAACATTACAGGAGACTCAGAGGAGGAAACATTACAGGAGACTCAGAGGAGGAAACATTACAGGAGACTCAGAGGAGGAAACATTACAGGAGGCTCAGAGGAGGAAACATTACAGGAGGCTCAGAGGAGGAAACATTACAGGAGACTCAGAGGAGGAAACATTACAGGAGGCTCAGAGGAGGAAACATTACAGGAGGCTCAGAGGAGGAAACATTACAGGAGGCTCAGAGGAGGAAACATTACAGGAGGCTCAGAGGAGGAAACATTACAGGAGACTCAGAGGAGGAAACATTACAGGAGACTCAGAGGAGGAAACATTACAGGAGGCTCAGAGGAGGAAACATTACAGGAGGCTCAGAGGAGGAAACATTACAGGAGGCTCAGAGGAGGAAACATTACAGGAGACTCAGAGGAGGAAACATTACAGGAGACTCAGAGAAGGAAACATTACAGGAGACTCAGAGGAGGAAACATTACAGGAGACTCAGAGAAGGAAACATTACAGGAGACTCAGAGGAGGAAACATTACAGGAGACTCAGAGGAGGAAACATTACAGGAGACTCAGAGAAGGTTGTGTGTGTGTGTGTGTGTGTGTGTATTCAACCCCTACTAGGGATACTACAGCACGGCCCTTTATGTGTCTTAATATGTTGTTCTTAACTGACTAGTAAAATAAAGATTAAATCATATTATAAAAAATAAAAACAATGTGTTGGTCATTGTTGAGTTTCCTGTCATTAGTGATGCTGTGATAAAACTATTTCCCAAGTTGGGATTTATAACTCTCTCTCACTCCAACTCACTCCAACTCTCACTCTAACTCTCTCTCACTCTTTCTCACTCTCTCTCACTCTAACTCTCACTCTCTCTCCAACTCTAACTCACTCTCTCCAACTCTCTATCTCTCACTCTCTATCTCTCACTCCAACTCTCTCCAACTCTCCATCTCTCTATCTCTCACTCTAACTCTCTCCAACTCTAACTCTCTCACTCTATCTCACTCTCTCTAACTCTCACTCTCTAACTCTCACTCTCTCTCTATCTCTCACTCCAACTCTCTCTCCAACTCTCTCTCCAACTCTCTCTCCAACTCACTCCAACTCCCACTCTCTAACTCTCCAACTCTCACTCTCTCTCTCTCACTCCAACTCTCCATCTCTCTATCTCTCACTCTCTATCTCTCACTCCAACTCTCACTCTAACTATCACTCTAACTCTCACTCTAACTCTCTCACTCTAACTCTCACTCTCTCCAACTCTCTCCAACTCTCCATCTAACTCTCTCTCTCACTCTCTCTCACTTTCTCTAACTCTCACTCTCACTCACTCTCTCTCCAACTCCAACTCTCACTCTCTCTCACTCTCTCTAACTCTCACTCTCTATATCTCACTCCAACTCACTCCAACTCCAACTCTCACTCTCTATCTCTCACTCCAACTCACTCCAACTCTCTCCAACTCCAACTCTCACTCTCTAACTCTCACTCTAACTCTCTCTAACTATAACTCACTCTAACTCGTGTGTGTGTGTGTGTGTGTTTTTATACAACGTGTGGGTCTAATCCTGAATGCTGATTGGTTAAAACCACATTCCAGCCGGTGTTTATTCCACAAGTTACCAGTGGTTAAATCTATGATGTTATAATACCTATTCACTCTGTTCCATCTGACTGACCAATCCGCTGTCCCATCAGCCCAGCCAGGCAATTTATATACTTGGTCTCCACTATAAAATGCATCTAGACATTATCTCACATGTCTTTTAGACTAACATTAGTTTCAACAGCGGAGATTTGCATAAACCTTGATGTCTGTCTGTCTGTCTGACATTTGCAACATTGTTTCAATATTCAAATTCAATCTCCAGCTGTCCCATAGTAATGAAAGTGTCGGGTTGAGACAGACAGGCAGGCAGCGTTCCTCAGCCAGTCAAAATCATGAATCAGCTGGCATCATTTTTATGGATATATACAAAGAAATGTCAATTGAAAAAAAAGTCAAACGAGACAGCTGCTAGTTTGCAGACTTTCCATCTTCAGTTTGAACATTACTCCCCATCTCTCCTCCATCTCTCCTCCATTCCTCCCCATCTCTCCCCCATCTCTCCTCCATTCCTCCCAATCTCTCCTCCATCTCTCCTCCATTCCTCCCCATCTCTCCTCCATTCCTCCCCATCTCTCCTCCATCTCTCCTCCATCCCTCCCCATCTCTCCTCCATTCCTCCCCATCTCTCCCCCATCTCTCCTCCATTCCTCCCCATCTCTCCCCCATCTCTCCTCCATTCCTCCCCCATCTCTCCTCCATTCCCCCCCCATCTCTCCTCCATTCCTCCCCATCTCTCCTCCATTCCTCCCCCATCTCTCCTCATCTCTCCTCCATTCCTCCCCCATCTCTCCTCCATTCCTCCCCCATCTCTCCCTCATGTCTCCTCCATTCCTCCCCCATCTCTCCCTCATGTCTCCTCCATTCCTCCCCCATCTCTCCTCCATTACTCCCCCATCTCTCCTTCATTCCTCCCCCATCTCTCCTCCATTCCTCCCCATCTCTCCCCCATCTCTCCTCCATTCCTCCCCATCTCTCCTCCATTCCTCCCCCATCTCTCCTCCATTCCTCCCCATCTCTCCTCCATCTCTCCTCCATTCCTCCCCCATCTCTCCTCCATTACTCCCCATCTCTCCTTCATTCCTCCCCCATCTCTCCTCCATTCCTCCCCATCTCTCCTCCATTCCTCCCCCATCTCTCCTCCATTCCTCCCCATCTCTCCCTCATGTCTCCTCCATTACTCCCCCATCTCTCCTCCATTCCTCCCCCATCTCTCCTCCATTACTCCCCCATCTCTCCTCCATTCCTCCCCCATCTCTCCTCCATTACTCCCCCATCTCTCCTCCATTCCTCCCCCATGTCTCCTCCATTCCTCCCCCATCTCTCCTCCATTCCTCCCCCATTCCTCCCCCATCTCTCCCTCATGTCTCCTCCATTCCTCCCCATCTCTCCTCCATTACTCCCCCATCTCTCCTCCATTCCTCCCCATCTCTCCCTCATGTCTCCTCCATTCCCCCCCATCTCTCCTCCATCTCTCCTTCATGCCTCCCCCATCTCTCCTTCATGCCTCCCCCATCTCTCCTTCATGCCTTCCCTTATCTCTCCTCCATTACTCCCCCATCTCTCCTCCTCCATCTCTCCCCCATCTCTCCTTCATTCCTCCCCATCTCTCCTTCATTCCTCCCCATCTCTCCTCCATTCCTCCCCCATCTCTCCTCCTCCATTCCTCCCCCATTCCCCCCATCTCTCCTCCATTCCTCCCCCATCTCTCCTCCATTACTCCCCCATCTCTCCTCCTCCATTCCTCCCCCATCTCTCCTCCCCATCTCTCCCCCATCTCTCCCCATCTCTCCTCCATTCCTCCCCCATCTCTCCCCATCTCTCCTCCATTCCTCCCCCATCTCTCCTCCATATATCTCCCCCATTCCTCCCCATCTCTCCTCCATTCCTCCCCCATCTCTCCCCATCTCTCCTTCATTCCTCCCCATCTCTCCTCCATTCCTCCCCCATCTCTCCTCCTCCATTCCTCCCCCATCTCTCCTCCTCCATTCCCCCCCATCTCTCCTCCATTCCTCCCCCATCTCTCCTCCATTACTCCCCCATCTCTCCTCCTCCATTCCTCCCCCATCTCTCCTCCCCATCTCTCCCCCATCTCTCCCCATCTCTCCTCCATTCCTCCCCCATCTCTCCCCCTCCATTCCTCCCCCATCTCTCCCCATCTCTCCTCCATTCCTCCCCCATCTCTCCTCCATATATCTCCCCCATTCCTCCCCCATTCCTCCCCCATCTCTCCTCCATTACTCCCCCATCTCTCCTCCATTACTCCCCCATCTCTCCTCCATTCCTCCCCCATTCCTCCCCCATCTCTCCCTCATGTCTCCTCCATTCCTCCCCCATCTCTCCTCCATTACTCCCCCATCTCTCCTCCATTCCTCCCCATCTCTCCCTCATGTCTCCTCCATTCCCCCCATCTCTCCTCCATCTCTCCTTCATGCCTCCCCCATCTCTCCTTCATGCCTCCCCCATCTCTCCTTCATGCCTCCCCCATCTCTCCTCCTCCATCTCTCCCCCATCTCTCCTCCTCCATTCCTCCCCCATCTCTCCTCCATATATCTCCCCCATTCCTCCCCCATTCCTCCCCATCTCTCCTCCATTCCTCCCCCATCTCTCCCCCATTCCTCCCTAATCTCTCCTTCCCATCTCTCCCCCATTCCTCCCCATCTCTCCCCCATTCCTCCCCATCTCTCCTTCATTCCTCCCCAATCTCTCCCCCATTCCTCCCCATCTCTCCTCCATTCCTCCCCATCTCTCCCCCATTCCTCCCCCATTCCACTACACATCTAAGTATATCTGACAAAATTATGAAAGACAAGCATTGTAATTTTGAATTCCGTACAGTGAGTGTGGAAGAGGTGAAAAAATTATTGTTGTCTATCAACAATGACAAGCCACCGGGGTCTGACAACCTGGATGGAAAATGACTGAGGATAATAGCTATGTTATAGAGTTCAAACATGAACACTGTGTAGTTGGTTGAGCTGAAGCCCATACCTGAGTCAGATTGCTTCCTTGGGCTCCGTTTGGCTCTGTGGATACTGATGCTGTCCCCTGGGGCTGTGGGGGGTCTGGTGGGGTGGATACTGATGCTGTCCCCTGGGGCTGTGGGGGGTCTGGTGGGGTGGATACTGATGCTGTCCCCTGGGGCTGTGGGGGGTCTGGTGGGGTGGATACTGATGCTGTCCCCTGGGGCTGTGGGGGGTCTGGTGGGGTGGATACTGATGCTGTCCCCTGGGGCTGTGGGGGGTCTGGTGGGGTGGATACTGATGCTGTCCCCTGGGGCTGTGGGGGGTCTGGTGGGGTGGCCATCTGGCTGTCTGTGGAGCAACCTCTCCTGTTGAAACAGAAACATAACACTGTTAAGGATAGCAATATTTAAGCCTACCCGTTCAATTATGGACTGCCTTATGAAGTCTTCCTTAGTCAGTCACATTGTTGACAAAATAATATACAATTTTGTAATAAATCAATCATCAAATACTATTTTATTTGTCACATGCTTCGTAGACTAACAGTGAAATTCTTAATTAGGGTTCATTTTCCAACAATGTAGAGTTAAAGAAAATAAATAAATCATGAAATACACAGTGAATAATGAATACAAATAATGTGTAAAAATAACATGGTTATATACAGGGAGCACCAGGTAATAACATGGCTATAAACAGGTAGTACCAGGTAATAACATGGCTATAAACAGGGAGTACCAGGTAATAACATGGCTATATACAGGGAGCACCAGGTAATAACATGGCTATATACAGGGAGCACCAGGTAATAACATGGCTATAAACAGGTAGTACCAGGTAATAACATGGCTATAAACAGGGAGTACCAGGTAATAACATGGTTATATACAGGGAGCACCAGGTAATAACATGGCTATAAACAGGGAGTACCAGGTAATAACATGGCTATAAACAGGTAGTACCAGGTAATAACATGGCTATAAACAGGGAGTACCAGGTAATAACATGGTTATATACAGGGAGTACCAGGTAATAACATGGCTATAAACAGGGAGTACCAGGTAATAACATGGCTATAAACAGGGAGTACCAGGTAATAACATGGCTATAAACAGGGAGTACCAGATAATAACATGGCTATAAACAGGGAGTACCAGGTAATAACATGGCTATAAACAGGGAGTACCAGGTAATAACATGGCTATAAACAGGGAGCACCAGGTAATAACATGGCTATAAACAGGGAGCACCAGGTAATAACATAGTTATATACAGGGAGTACCAGGTAATAACATGGCTATATACAGGGAGTACCAGGTAATAACATGGTTATATACAGGGAGTACCAGGTAATAACATGGCTATTTACAGGGAGTACCAGGTAATAACATGGCTATCAACAGGGAGTACCAGGTAATAACATGGCTATATACAGGGAGTACCAGGTAATAACATGGCTATATACAGGGAGTACCAGGTAATAACATGGTTATATACAGGTAGTACCAGGTAATAACATGTTTATATACAGGGAGTACCAGGTAATAACATGGCTATATACAGGGAGTACCAGGTAATAACATGGCTATATACAGGGAGTACCAGGTAATAACATGGCTATATACAGGGAGTACCAGGTAATAACATGGCTATATACAGGGAGTACCAGGTAATAACATGGCTATATACAGGGAGTACCAGGTAATAACATGGCTATATACAGGGAGTACCAGGTAATAACATGGCTATAAACAGGGAGTACCAGGTAATAACATGGCTATATACAGGGAGTACCAGGTAATAACATGGCTATATACAGGGAGTACCAGGTAATAACATGGCTATATACAGGGAGTACCAGGTAATAACATGGTTATATACAGGTAGTACCAGGTAATAACATGTTTATATACAGGGAGTACCAGGTAATAACATGGCTATATACAGGGAGTACCAGGTAATAACATGGCTATATACAGGGAGTACCAGGTAATAACATGGCTATATACAGGGAGTACCAGGTAATAACATGGCTATATACAGGGAGTACCAGGTAATAACATGGCTATATACAGGGAGTACCAGGTAATAACATGGCTATATACAGGGAGTACCAGGTAATAACATGGCTATATACAGGGAGTACCAGGTAATAACATGGCTATAAACAGGGAGTACCAGGTAATAACATGGCTATATACAGGGAGTACCAGGTAATAACATGGCTATATACAGGGAGTACCAGGTAATAACATGGCTATATACAGGGAGTACCAGGTAATAACATGGCTATATACAGGGAGTACCAGGTAATAACATGGCTATAAACAGGTAGTACCAGGTAATAACATGGCTATATACAGGGAGTACCAGGTAATAACATGGCTATATACAGGGAGTACCAGGTAATAACATGGCTATATACAGGGAGTACCAGGTAATAACATGGCTATATACAGGGAGTACCAGGTAATAACATGGCTATAAACAGGGAGTACCAGGTAATAACATGTTTATATACAGGGAACAGAAAATAACATGGCTATATACAGGGAGTACCAGGTAATAACATAGTTATATACAGGGAGTACCAGGTAATAACATGGCTATATACAGGGAGTACCAGGTAATAACATGGCTATAAACAGGGAGTACCAGGTAATAACATGTTTATATACAGGGAACAGAAAATAACATGGCTATATACAGGGAGTACCAGGTAATAACATAGTTATATACAGGGAGTACCAGGTAATAACATGGCTATATACAGGGAGTACCAGGTAATAACATGGCTATATACAGGGAGTACCAGGTAATAACATGGCTATAAACAGGGAGTACCAGGTAATAACATGGCTATATACAGGGAGTACCAGGTAATAACATGGCTATATACAGGGAGTACCAGGTAATAACATGGCTATATACAGGGAGTACCAGGTAATAACATGGCTATATACAGGGAGTACCAGGTAATAACATGGCTATAAACAGGTAGTACCAGGTAATAACATGGCTATATACAGGGAGTACCAGGTAATAACATGGCTATATACAGGGAGTACCAGGTAATAACATGGCTATATACAGGGAGTACCAGGTAATAACATGGCTATATACAGGGAGTACCAGGTAATAACATGGCTATAAACAGGGAGTACCAGGTAATAACATGTTTATATACAGGGAACAGAAAATAACATGGCTATATACAGGGAGTACCAGGTAATAACATAGTTATATACAGGGAGTACCAGGTAATAACATGGCTATATACAGGGAGTACCAGGTAATAACATGGCTATATACAGGGAGTACCAGGTAATAACATGGCTATATACAGGGAGTACCAGGTAATAACATGGCTATAAACAGGGAGTACCAGGTAATAACATGTTTATATACAGGGAACAGAAAATAACATGGCTATATACAGGGAGTACCAGGTAATAACATAGTTATATACAGGGAGTACCAGGTAATAACATGGCTATATACAGGGAGTACCAGGTAATAACATGGCTATATACAGGGAGTACCAGGTAATAACATGGCTATAAACAGGGAGTACCAGGTAATAACATGGTTATATACAGGGAGCACCAGGTAATAACATGGTTATATACAGGGAGTACCAGGTAATAACATGGCTATATACAGGGAGCACCAGGTAATAACATGGCTATATACAGGGAGTACCAGGTAATAACATGGTTATATACAGGGAGCACCAGGTAATAACATGGTTCCCTCTATTTTGAACACCAGATGGCAGCTCCCACCACCGTTAGGTCTACGGTTGCCACGGTTATTTCTCTGCTGACTGGGCGGACGTTGGAGTAGGCTACGGCCGTCTGGGAGAGAAGAGGAGCTGGAATCGTATGAGGGGTTCATGGCTCTGTTCAGAAGTATCTGCGATCATCCACCAGAGGGTAGAGGAGGAGGTGAGGCCTACTCAAACTACAACAGGGTGAGCAAACAGCTGGCGTGTATATGCTCACCTTCTGGACAGGAGCCGTACTACTATGGCTGACCCTGTAGGGAGGCCGTCATTTTAAATAAGAATTTGTTCTTAACTGACTTGCCTAGTTAAATAAAGGTTAAATAAAAATAAAACATCTTCTTCATCATTCTCTGCCAAATCCTTTTTGGTGTCGATCTCACCAGCTGGCTGTCCCTCGTGTAATGTTTCTACAGCGCTAGTGGATTCTGGTGTCGCAGGAACTTTATTGACCAGACCCTTGCCTCCTCTCTAAACATCACCTCATACCCGCTCTCCTCTCCCGTTTCAAGCCCTTGATAAATCGACCACTAGGATCCGGGACCATCACACACATCACCACACCAGTCACCGTGGAGTCCATTCATCAGGAGAACATCCCCTTCTTCATACTTAGTGCTCCAGCTCACAAGATCATCCTCAGCCTCCCATGACTCCAACGCCATAACCCCACCATCTCATGGTCGAGGATGAAAATCACGGACTGGGCACCCAAATGCCGGAGGACCTGCTTTCCTTCTCAAGTCGCAGCCTCTGTGGTCTGGGACGTAGATGCGGACATTCGCCAGGCTCTGGAGAGGTGGCACGCACCCACTTCCTGTCCTCCTGAGTGCATCTACGTCCCCACAGGGAAAAGGGATAGGCTGTTGACCTGGGCGCACACATCCCTCACCACAGGACACTCGGGTATCACTCGCACTATCCCTCCATATCTGAGACATACTGGTGGCCCACCATGGCGCAGGACGTGGCTCATTATATCAACTCATGCTCAGTATGTGCCCAAACAAAATCCCCCTGGCACGCTCCAGCAGGGAAGCTCCTTATCCTTCCCTTGCATCAGGGTCCCTGGTCTCATCTTTCCATTGACATTGTTACCGATCTCCCCTCCTCTGACGGCATGATTTCAAAATCATGCCGTATTCCTCTCTCTGGTCTCCCCACTGCTCTCCAGGTCGCTGAGGTTCTGTTCCAGCAGGTCTTCCGGCACTATGGCCTTCCGGAGGACATCGTCTCCGACCGCGGCCCCGAATTCATGTCACGGAAGGCTTTCATGGAGAAACTGGGGGTCACAGTCAGCCTCACTTCCAGGTACCGGCCTCAGTCCAATGGACAGGTGGAGAGGATGAACCAGGAGCTGGGGAGCTTCCTGAGGAGTCACTGCCAGGACCGGCAAGGGGAGTTGGCCTGATTCCTTCCCTGGGCGGAATTCGCCCAGAATTCATTACGTCACTCCTCCACCTGGCTTACTCCCTTCCAGTGTGTCCTGGATTATCAGCTGGGACACACTGGAACCATTAAATCTGGAAACCAGACTTGTGGAGGTTTTCTGAGGTCTTAAATGGCTTTTGGCAAATGTCTGTTGAATGTCTGATGAATGTCTATTGAATGTCTGAATGTGTGAATATAAAACCAACTTTACCTTGGTATTGTAAATAGGCTTATGACTATGTATTGTAAATAGGCTTATGACTATGTATTGTAAATAGGCTTATGACTATGTATTGTAAATAGGCTTATGACTATGTATTGTAAATAGGCTTATGACTATGTATTGTAAATAGGCTTATGACTATGTATTGTAAATAGGCTTATGACTATGTATTGTAAATAGGCTTATGACTATGTATTGTAAATAGAAGTTCTGATGTATTACATTTTTGTGGAGAGAAAGCCTGCATGCATGGTTGCAATGGATTCTGTACCACTCCGATGTTTTGTTTACCTCGTGACCCTGTGCCCGGGCGCCGGAGTCCATCACTCGGGGACCCGAGGGGAATACCGGGTCAGTCAGATCCGTTCCACCGAGGATCAAATTCGCGTCCCCTCCTCTTCGCTGAGAAATCTCCCGTTTCAATTCGGACCGGAGATCCAGGTAGCAGAGCAGCGTCATAACGTGCAGTGACATAGACAAAATAAAGAACCCGAGGAAAACCGTACTTATGTTTCTCGCAATGCTACTACTTATGTTGTGGGTGTTGCACTTCTTGATGCACGTGCATGGAGACGATCGGTTCAACAAGACTTTGTCCGAAAAATAGTCAATCGGACCATCGCATGCCATCATCAGACAGAGTGCCAGAGAGTTGCGTTGGTTTATCTAGGCATAATCAGCTACTGTATCGTCATGCTAACATACTAACAACGATACTGTCTCAGTATACCGCAAACTTCACGCATTTCGTAGTAACACAAAAGGTCCGAGTTCTGAAGACCACGCCTTCGGAGTATATTATTGGTTCCCACTTATTTTAGAGTTGTGACTCCGCCCACCTGTTGCATGACGGAAGCTGGCACCAGCCCGAGACAGACGCTGATTTGTGATCAGCACCAAGGGTTAATGTTGAGCGTTGTGGAGAGTCAACTGATCCTAGAAAGCAAACAACTAAGTTAAAGGAGTATGTATGGCTCTGGTACTTACAGGACTTTAGTGACATCTGCTGGACAATGGGCTCTCCTGCAACTAATTATTTTATTTGTATTTATTTAATCTTTATTTAACTAGGCAAGTCAATTAAGAACAGATTCTAATTTACAATGACGGCCTACCTGTTAAGCCCCCCCGGCCAAACCCTCCCCTAACCCGGATGACGCTGGACCAATTGTGCGCCACCCTATGGGACTCTCGATCTCGGCCGGTTGTGATATATGGAGGATCAAGACGGACAAAATCTAAAATAAATGAAAACATAAATCATTAAATACATCTATAAATATATATGCTCGTAAACGTAAAAGTAAATGAATGTACACGGAAATCAATCAATAAATAAACACGGTTTGATATAAATCAGTACTTTTGCATTTACTTATTTTGCCAAAATATGTATTTTCCTAATTATTAATTTCCGTATTTATTTATTTATTTCCCTATTTATTTATTTTTGCCAAATTTTATTTCTTCATTTATTTATTTGTGCAAATGATGAGGCTGGACTTCAGGCATAGTGATGAAGCCCAGAGATCGGCTGGGCTGTAGGTCCTCCCTGTGAACATGTCTACACCACGATGAAGCCCAGAGAGCGGCTGGGCTGTAGGTCCTCCCTGTGAACATGTCTACACCACGATGAAGCCCAGAGAGCGGCTGGGCTGTAGGTCCTCCCTGTGAGCATGTCTACACCACGATGAAGCCCAGAGAGCGGCCGGGCTGTAGGTCCTCCCTGTGAGCATGTCTACACCACGATGAAGCCCAGAGAGCGGCTGGGCTGTAGGTCCTCCCTGTGAGCATGTCTACACCACGATGAAGCCCAGAGAGCGGCTGGGCTGTAGGTCCTCCCTGTGAGCATGTCTACACCACGATGAAGCCCAGAGAGCGGCTGGGCTGTAGGTCCTCCCTGAGAGCATGTCTACACCACGATGAAGCCCAGAGAGCGGCTGGGCTGTAGGTCCTCCCTGAGAACATGTCTACACCACGATGAAGCCCAGAGAGCGGCTGGGCTGTAGGTCCTCCCTGTGAACATGTCTACACCACGATGAAGCCCAGAGAGCGGCTGGGCTGTAGGTCCTCCCTGAGAACATGTCTACACCACGATGAAGCCCAGAGAGCGGCTGGGCTGTAGGTCCTCCCTGTGAACATGTCTACACCACGATGAAGCCCAGAGAGCGGCTGGGCTGTAGGTCCTCCCTGTGAACATGTCTACACCACGATGAAGCCCAGAGAGCGGCTGGGCTGTAGGTCCTCCCTGTGAACATGTCTACACCACGATGAAGCCCAGAGAGCGGCTGGGCTGTAGGTCCTCCCTGTGAACATGTCTACACCACGATGAAGCCCAGAGAGCGGCTGGGCTGTAGGTCCTCCCTGTGAACATGTCTACACCACGATGAAGCCCAGAGAGCGGCTGGGCTGTAGGTCCTCCCTGTGAACATGTCTACACCACGATGAAGCCCAGAGAGCGGCTGGGCTGTAGGTCCTCCCTGTGAACATGTCTACACCACGATGAAGCCCAGAGAGCGGCTGGGCTGTAGGTCCTCCCTGTGAGCATGTCTACACCACGATGAAGCCCAGAGAGCGGCTGGGCTGTAGGTCCTCCCTGTGAACATGTCTACACCACGATGAAGCCCAGAGAGCGGCTGGGCTGTAGGTCCTCCCTGTGAGCATGTCTACACCACGATGAAGCCCAGAGAGCGGCCGGGCTGTAGGTCCTCCCTGTGAACATGTCTACACCACGATGAAGCCCAGAGAGCGGCTGGGCTGTAGGTCCTCCCTGAGAACATGTCTACACCACGATGAGTGTCAGTGTCTGAGCTTCTTCGAGAGGTGGCTGATCGTCTTGGAGAAGTAGAGGGCTGTAAGTAAGATGACACACACTCTGAAAGTATCAATTAGATTTTTGCTGGGCGTCAGTTGAACATTATTTGACGTGTACTTTTCGCGCACATAGAAACCACATGTTCAGACCGCTAACGTTAACTTAGCAAGACTGGCCAAAGGAACATGTTCACCAAAGGAGAGAGTGTAGACTGGCTAAAGCTGCTTTTCACTCCAATGTTGTAGCATTAGTTAGCTAGTAAACATGGTGAATTGTCTAGCAGTCCACAAAGAAAATATGTTTCTCTAGGTAGATTGCCAGATATCGCTGAAATGGTGCGGTCAAGTTTAGAAGTAAGCATGGATAACTTAGCAGTATACTCCTCTGCAGTTTGAATGAAAGTTTATAGCTACATATTTAATGCTGTGGATATGTAGGCCTAATGGTGCATGCTGATCATTTGTATTGTACAATTCAATTGTCAACAGCAAGTTCATCTGGTACCTAATTTGGCCCTGCATCTGGCACTTCATCTAGCACTGCATCTAGCACTTCATCTAGCACTGCATCTGGCCCTGCATCTGGCCCTTCATCTGGCACTGCATCTAGCACTTCATCTAGCACTGCATCTGGCACTGCATCTGGCACTGCATCTGGCACTTCATCTGGCACTGCATCTGGCACTGCATCTGGCACTTCATCTGGCACTTCATCTGGCACTGCATCTGGCACTTCATCTGGCACTTCATCTGGCACTGCATCTAGCATTTCATCTGGCACGGCATCTAGCACTTCATCTGGCACTTCAGGGGGTCGAGTAGGCCTACACCCTGTTAATGGTGAGCTAGCTAATATACAAATAATAATGTATTATAATTAATATTATAATATCATTTATAACCAAGTGTAAAGTAAGAATGTGCCTCAGAAGACTGACATCACTTAATGTTCTGTTATATAGCCTAACTTACTTGTGCATAAACCTAGTGTACTTAAAATATTAGACATTACACACGCTAAGCAGATCTATTGGTTTAGAATGTATTTTTGAAATCATTTGTGGTTTTTTTCTATAGCTGAAGTTTCAAGGCTATTTGGTGCGTATAATAACCAAACAAGGTCATGGTGTCAACCAAGGATCACCCAAACAAACCCACTTTCCACTTACATTCTTGCATATTTGAATTTAATTTGCATAGTGTATAATACTGACTCTAGATCAGACTCTGAGGAGCCTGATAACTTCTATGGCTATTAAATCCTACTCATGTGATTAAAGATAATCTGATGTCTTGTTCGTGTGTATAGATGGACCAAGGCGCAGCGATGGTTCCACATTGACGTTTATTAAACTCAAATAGACTTAACAGACAAACTATACAAAATAACTACGTTATTTAAACGTGAACATAAACACACTTACTTTGTCGATGACATAAAGACAATGAACCACGCCATGGGAGTGGAACAAACACATATAAGTAGGATCCCTAATTAGAGACCATGCATAGCAGCTGCCTCTAATTAGGGATCCCACACACAACACCACACAGAAATAGAACATGAAGAACTGCCAGACTCTGACCATAGAATTATAGAGAAGCAATAGGCTTCTCTATGGCCAGAGCCTGACATCTGGGTATGTTTTTATCAAGCTTCTCAGAGTACAGGTGCCGATCTAGGGTTTTGCTATCTAGCAAAGAATAAGCATAGAATATAGACAGGGGAAATGTGACCATAGATCTGCCCCATAGTGCAAGAAGCTGGACAGCTGGCCCATTGAAGGTCCTGTCAGTCAGATGTACACTTTATTAGGTAAACCTGCGTGTTAATGCAAATAGCCTGCTCCTTCGAACAGCGAATCATGTGGCTGCCTGCAGCTCAATATATAGAGCATATAGAGTAGAGAGCTTTAGTTGTTGTTCGACCAAACATTAGAACGGGTGAGATGGGTAATCTAACTTGGACCCTGGTATGATTGTTGGTGCCACACATGGTGGTTCCAGCATCTCAGAAACAGCTGCCCTCCCGGGATTATTGCGTACTACGGTCTCTAGAGTTTACAGAGAATGGTGTGATAAGTGAGCGGCAGTTCTGTGGACAAAAACACCTTGTTAATGAGAGGTCAGAGGAGAACGTCCAGACTCATTCACGCTAACAGAAAGGCCACAAATGCTCAAATAACAGCTGTTTAAAACAGTGGTGTGCAGAAGGGCATCTCTTAACACACAACACCGTGAATCATTAAGGCTGTTGTGGAGGCAGATGGAGGTCCTACCCTGTACTAGATAGGGTACCTAATAACATGTAATAAAAAGGAGGTCCTACCCTGTACTAGATAGGGTACCTAATAACATGTAATAAAAAGGAGGTCCTACCCTGTACTAGATAGGGTACCTAATAACATGTGATAAAAAGGAGGTTCTACCCTGTACTAGATAGGGTACCTAATAACATGTGATAAAAAGGAGGTTCTACCCTGTACTAGATAGGGTACCTAATAACATGTGATAAAAAGGAGGTTCTACCCT
Source organism: Thymallus thymallus (assembly GCA_023634145.1). NCBI lineage: Eukaryota > Metazoa > Chordata > Actinopteri > Salmoniformes > Salmonidae > Thymallus > Thymallus thymallus. Next base: position 32,701,576 of record CM042384.1, read on the forward strand.
GTACTAGATAGGGTACATAATAACATGTGATAAAAAGGAGGTTCTACCCTGTACTAGATAGGGTACCTAATAACATGTGATAAAAAGGAGGTTCTACCCTGTACTAGATAGGGTACCTAATAACATGTGATAAAAAGGAGGTTCTACCCTGTACTAGATAGGGTACCTAATAACATGTCATAAAAAGGAGGTCCTACCCTGTACTAGATAGGGTACCTAATAACATGTAATAAAAAGGAGGTCCTACCCTGTACTAGATAGGGTACCTAATAACATGTCATAAAAAGAAATTAAAATAAAGAAAATTGTCAGAGTCCGGAATATGAATATATACAGTACCGGGTCAAACGTTTTGGACACACCTACTCATTCAAGGGTTTTTATTTATTTTTACTATTTTCTACATTGTAGAATAATGAAAACTATGACATAACACATATGGAATCATGTAAACCAAAAAAGTGTTTTATATTTGAGATTCTTCAAAGTAGCCACCCTTTGCCTTGATGACAGCTTTGCACACTTGGTATTCTCTCAACCAGCTTCACCTGGAATGCTTTTCCAACAGTCTTGAAAGAGTTCCCACATATGCTGAGTACTTGTTGGCTGCTTTTCCTTCACTCTGCGGTCCAACTCATCCCAAACCATCTCCATTGGGTTGAGGTTGAGTGATTGTGGAGGCTAGGTCATCTGATGCAGCACTCCATCACTCTCCTTCTTGGCCAAATAGCCCTTACACAGCCTGGAGGTGTGTTGGGTCATTGTCCTGTTGAAAAACAAATGATAGTCCCACTAAGCCCAAACCAGATGGGATGGTGTATCGCTGCAGAAGTTCTTGAATTCTAAATAAATCACTGACAGTGCCACCAGCAAAGCAACGCCACACCATCACACCTCCTCCTCCATGCTTCACGGTGGGAACCACACATGCGGAGATCATCCGTTCACCTACTCTGCGTCTCACAAAGACACGCCGGTTGGAATCGCAAATAAAGGACACATTTCCACCGGTCTAATGTCCTTTGCTCGTGTTTCTTGGCCCAAGCAAGTCTCTTGTTGAGATGTGTCTGTTACTTGAACTCTGTGAAGCATTTATTTGGGCTGTAATCTGAGGCTGGTAACTCTAATGAACTTCTCCTCTGCAGCAGAGGTAACTCTGGGTCTTCCTTTCCTGTGGCGGTCCTCATGAGAGCCAGTTTCATCATAGCGCTTGATGGTTTTTACGACTGCACTTGAAGAAACTTTCAAAGTTCTTGACATTTTCCGTATTGACTGACCTTCATGTCTTAAAGTAATGATGGACTGTTGTTTCTCTTTGCTTATTTGAGCTGTTCTTGACATAATATGGACTTGGTCTTTTACCAAATAGGGTTATTTTCTGTATAACACCCCTACCTTGTGACAACACAACTGATTGGCTCAAATGCATTAAGAAGGAAAGAAATTCCAAAAATTAACTTTTAACAAGGCACACCTGTTAATTGAAATGCATTCCAGGTGACTACCTCATGAAGCTGGTTGAGAGAATGCCAAGAGTGTGCAAAGCTGTAATCAAGGCAAAGGGTGGCTACTTTGAAGAATCTCAAATATAAAATATATTTTGATTTGTTTAAAATTTGTAACGATTTGTAACGATGAGTGAACTGGTGACAATGAGTGCCAGAGAAGGGGAGCGGGAGTAGACGTGACAGTACCCCCCCACCCACGCCTCGACGTGCGGCTCCAGCCGCAGGACCACGCCGACCAGAGCGACGGTCCCGAGGACCAGGGGCGGTTAGGTCGCTTCTCCTGAGACCTGGGGGCCGATCAGTTCTGCTGAGGCGCGGGAACCCGTCGAGCCGGCTGAGACATGGGAGCCCGACGAACCGGCTGAGGCATGGGAGCCCGACGAACCGGCTGAGACATGGGAGCCTTACGAACCGGGTGAGTCATGGGAGCCTGAGAAGCCAGAGAACTGAGCAATCGGGGGAGAAGGGCCTTGGTCAGGGAGGTGACCAAGAACCCAATGGTCACTCTGAAAGAGCTCCAGAGTTCCTCTGTGGAGATGGGAGAATCTTCCAGAAGGACAGCCATCTCTGCAGTACTCCACCAATCAGGCCTTTATGGTAGAGTGGCCAGACGGAAGCCACTCCTCAGTAAAAGGCACAACAGCCCGCATGGAGTTTGCCAAAAAGCACCTAAAGGACTCTCAGACCATGAGAAACAAGATTCTCTGTTCTGATGAAACCAAGATTGAACTCTTTGACCTGAATGCCAAGAGGATCTGCAGAGAAGAATGGGAGAAACTCCCCAAATACAGGTGTGCCAAGCTTGTAGCGTCATACTCAAGAAGACTCAGTGCTGTAATCGCTGCCAAAGGTGCTTCAACAAAGTACTGAGTAAAGGGTCTGAGTACTTATGTAAATGTTTTTATTTTTTGTAAATTTACGAAATTGTCTAAATTTTGGGTTTGTCATTATGTGGTATTGTGCATAGAATGATGAGGGGGGAAAACTATTTATTCCATTTTAGAATAAGGCTGTAACGTAACAAACTGTGGAAAAAGTCAATGGGTCTGAATACTTTCCTTATGCACAGTATATACACAGTTTATTAGGTACACCACCCTGTTCACCAAAATGGTTTGCTCCTACAGACAGTGAGTCATAAGGCCATGGCTTTCTATATAAAGCAGGCAGGTGGGCAGCGAGGCATTCAGTTACTGTTCGATTTAACATTAGAATGGGCAAAACGACAGTACACTCCTCTGTAGTGATGGCTCACAGTAAAATGTTCACCACAGTACACTCCTCTGTAGTGATGGCTCACAGTAAAAGGTTCACCACAGTACACTCCTCTGTAGTGATGGCTCACAGTAAAAGGTTCACCACAGTACACTCCTCTGTAGTGATGGCTCACAGTAAAAGGTTCACCACAGTACACTCCTCTGTAGTGATGGCTCACAGTAAAAGGTTCACCACAGTACACTCCTCTGTAGTGATGGCTCACAGTAAAAGGTTCACCACAGCACACTCCTCTGTAGTGATGGCTCACAGTAAAAGGTTCAGGATTTTTCAGAACATGGTTGCTGATGTTATTTGGGCCAGTGGCTTTGTTGACTGATATTCGTCATTTCCATTGTAGAATGTAACAGTGTAGTGCCTGCCTCTGTGTGTATTATTCATGAATGAATCAGAAATAAAAACCAGAGCAAAGAGGTGGGACACAAAATATAATAATCGCCAGTAGATTGAGAGATTAGGGTTCACACTAAATTCTAAACCTATGGAAATGCTCAAAACGATTTGGCCAATCGGAAAGGCATAAATCCCTGAGTCCTCAACCAATAGGATAGCAGATAGGATTTGGGCTAGATGCGCCATTTTAGTGCGTCTCCAGCCATCCGGTAAAATGGCGCCTTTGCTTTGTCTCCGCTGAACAGGGTTTCTTCAATATTCTAACATTTTTCTAAAATACAAATTACTGACAATTAACAGGTTTGCATCTCCGGGACGACGTGCCAAGAACTACACGTGTCTCCGTTATTGAAGAAATGTCGACAGAGGACAGTAGGTATGCGCGATATTCGCTTTTTGCTTTTCGTCAAAGCGGTTCCTACCGTTAGTAACTTAGCGTTGATGCACTGGGCCGGGCTGGTTCTGTACCGGTGGAACCAGCCGAGCCGGCACATTTCTCATGGTACCAACGTAGTTAGCTACAGTATGAACCAGTGTACTGCTGGTAGAATGCAGGATGTATATCCTCATTTCTCCACTATTACTAAGTGAGTATTGTTGTAAAGGTAAAGGTTTCCGCGCGCCCTGTGTTTTGCCCGGGAATGCAGAAAGTATCTGCAGTTAAACCATCTTCCTAGTTCATGTGAGATGGCTCTTTATTCTGGGAGGGACGGACTGGTGCATGTATTCCGGTGCATGGTTCTGAATGCACTGGACCATGCATGCAACGGTACTGTAGGGTTTCCCGGGAAACTGTCTGCAGTCTTCACACTGCTGTGGTGTTGCTTGACCTCTCCTGTACCCCGCACATTGACTCGGTACCGGTATATATCCCCGTTATTTATTATTACTATTTTGTTTATCTGCTAAATGTTTTCTTAACTCTTATTTAATTTAAACTGCGTTGTTGGTTAAGGACTTAAGTAAGCATTTCGCCTTAAGTCTAAACTGTTGTATTGTTGCATGTGATGAATAAATGTGATCCCCATGTCAGACTGGCTGCTCAGACAACATGGTCATGTATCTAACCCGGTAACTAACGTCACTTAGTTCACTGGATGGGCTGAGGCCCGGGTTTCCTCCCAGCTCGCCGGATGTGTATCAGACACGGCCCGCAGGTTCCGAACAGCAGAACCACCTCTGGTCCATCATGACGACAGATGTCAATAAACAATGCTAGCTGGCTAATGGCTAACGGGCCTTAACATTAAACCTTTCACCAGCTACCTAACATTAAACATTTCACCAGCTACCTAACATTAAACATTTCACCAGCTACCTAACATTAAACCTTTCACCAGCTACCTAACATTAAACCTTTCACCAGCTACCTAACATTAAACATTTCACCAGCTACCTAACATTAAACATTTCACCATTTCACCAGCTACCTAACATTAAACATTTCACCAGCTACCTAACATTAAACATTTCACCAGCTACCTAACATTAAACATTTCACCAGCTACCTAACATTAAACATTTCACCAGCTACCTAACATTAAACATTTCACCAGCTACCTAACATTAAACACTTCACCAGCTACCTAACATTAAACATTTCACCAGCTACCTAACATTAAACCTTTCACCAGCTACCTAACATTAAACCTTTCACCAGCTACCTAACATTAAACATTTCACCAGCTACCTAACATTAAACATTTCACCATTTCACCAGCTACCTAACATTAAACATTTCACCAGCTACCTAACATTAAACATTTCACCAGCTACCTAACATTAAACATTTCACCAGCTACCTAACATTAAACATTTCACCAGCTACCTAACATTAAACATTTCACCAGCTACCTAACATTAAACATTTCACCATTTCACCAGCTACCTAACATTAAACATTTCACCATTTCACCAGCTACCTAACATTAAACATTTCACCAGCTACCTAACATTAAACATTTCACCAGCTACCTAACATTTCACCAGCTACCTAACATTAAACATTTCACCAGCTACCTAACATTAAACATTTCACCAGCTACCTAACATTTCACCAGCTACCTAACATTAAACATTTCACCAGCTACCTAACATTAAACACTTCACCAGCTACCTAACATTAAACATTTTACCAGCTACCTAACATTAAACATTTCACCAGCTACCTAACATTAAACACTTCACCAGCTACCTAACATTAAACCTTTCACCAGCTACCTAACATTAAACCTTTCACCAGCTACCTAACATTAAACACTTCACCAGCTACCTAACATTAAACCTTAAACCAGCTACCTAACATTAAACCTTTCACCAGCTACCTAATTTCACCAGCTACCTAACATTCAACATTTCACCAGCTACCTAACATTAGTTCACTTAGTTATGATCATATACGCTGCTGCTACTGTTTACTATCTGTCACTTTATTCTTAGTTATATGTAACATTACATATCTACCTCAATTACCTCATACCCCTGCACATGTACTCACTACTGGTACCTGTGTAGATATCCATGTTATTACCTGTTTCTGGTTCCCCTGCACATGTACTCACTACTGGTACCTGTGTATATAGCCATGTTATTACCTGGTACCCCTGCACACGGACTCTGTACTGGTACCTGTGTTTATAGCCATGTTATTACCTGGTACCCCTGCACATGGACTCAGTACTGGTACCTGTGTATATAGCCGTGTTATTACCCTTTGTGTATAGCCGTGTTATTACCTGTGTATATAGCCATGTTATTACCTGTGTATATAGCCGTGTTATTACCCTGTGTATATAGCCGTGTTATTACCTGTGTATATAGCCATGTTCTTACCTGGTACCCCTGCACTTGGACTCTGTACTGGTACCTGTGTATATAGCCATGTTATTACCTGGTACCCCTGCACATGTACTCTGTACTGGTACCTGTGTATATAGCCGTGTTATTACCTGTGTATATAGCCATGTTATTACCTGGTACCCCTGCACATGTACTCTGTACTGGTACCTGTGTATATAGCCGTGTTATTACCTGTGTATATAGCCGTGTTCTTACCTGGTACCCCTGCACATGTACTCTGTACTGGTACCTGTGTATATAGCCAAGTTATTACCTGTGTATATAGCTGTGTTATTACCCTGTGTGTGTGTATATAGCCGTGTTATTACCCTGTGTGTGTGTATATAGCAGTGTTATTACCCTGTGTGTGTATATAGCAGTGTTATTACCCTGTGTGTATATAGCAGTGTTATTACCCTGTGTGTGTATATAGCCGTGTTCTTACCTGGTACCCCTGCACATGTACTCTGTACTGGTACCTGTGTATATAGCCGTGTTATTACCCTGTGTGTATATAGCCGTGTTATTACCCTGTGTGTATATAGCCGTGTTATTACCCTGTGTGTATATAGCCGTGTTATTACCCTGTGTGTATATAGCCGTGTTATTACCCTGTGTGTGTACATAGCCGTGTTATTACCCTGTGTGTGTATATAGCCGTGTTATTACCCTGTGTGTGTACATAGCCGTGTTATTACCCTGTGTGTGTATATAGCCGTGTTATTACCCTGTGTGTGTATATAGCCGTGTTATTACCCTGTGTGTGTGTATATAGCCGTGTTATTACCCTGTGTGTGTGTATATAGCCGTGTTATTACCCTGTGTGTGTGTATATAGCCGTGTTATTACCCTGTGTGTGTGTGTATATAGCCGTGTTATTACCCTGTGTGTGTGTATATAGCCGTGTTATTACCCTGTGTGTGTGTATATAGCCGTGTTATTACCCTGTGTGTGTGTATATAGCCGTGTTCTTACCTGGTACCCCTGCACATGGACTGTGTACTGGTACCTGTGTATATAGCCATGTTATTACCTGGTACCCCTGCACATGTACTCTGTACTGGTACCTGTGTATATAGCCGTGTTATTACCCTGTGTGTATATAGCCGTGTTATTACCCTGTGTGTATATAGCCGTGTTATTACCCTGTGTGTATATAGCCGTGTTATTACCCTGTGTGTGTATAGCCGTGTTATTACCCTGTGTGTGTATAGCAGTGTTATTACCCTGTGTGTGTATAGCAGTGTTATTACTCTGTGTGTGTATAGCCGTGTTATTACCCTGTGTGTGTATAGCCGTGTTATTACCCTGTGTGTGTGTATAGCCGTGTTATTACCCTGTGTGTGTGTATAGCCGTGTTATTACCCTGTGTGTGTGTATAGCCGTGTTATTACCCTGTGTGTGTGTATAGCAGTGTTATTACCCTGTGTGTGTGTATAGCAGTGTTATTACCCTGTGTGTGTGTATAGCAGTGTTATTACCGTGTGTGTGTGTGTAGCAGTGTTATTACCCTGTGTGTGTGTGTAGCAGTGTTATTACCCTGTGTGTGTGTGTGTGTGTATAGCAGTGTTATTACCCTGTGTGTGTGTGTGTGTATAGCAGTGTTATTACCCTGTGTGTGTGTGTGTGTATAGCCGTGTTATTACCCTGTGTGTGTGTGTGTGTGTATAGCCGTGTTATTACCCTGTGTGTGTGTGTATAGCCGTGTTATTACCCTGTGTGTGTGTGTGTATATAGCCGTGTTATTACCCTGTGTGTGTGTGTATATAGCCGTGTTATTACCCTGTGTGTGTGTATATAGCCGTGTTATTACCCTGTGTGTGTGTATATAGCCGTGTTATTACCCTGTGTGTGTGTATATAGCCGTGTTCTTACCTGGTACCCCTGCACATGGACTGTGTACTGGTACCTGTGTATATAGCCATGTTATTACCTGGTACCCCTGCACGTACTCTGTACTGGTACCTGTGTATATAGCCGTGTTATTACCCTGTGTGTATATAGCCGTGTTATTACCCTGTGTGTATATAGCCGTGTTATTACCCTGTGTGTATATAGCCGTGTTATTACCCTGTGTGTGTATAGCCGTGTTATTACCCTGTGTGTGTATAGCAGTGTTATTACCCTGTGTGTGTATAGCAGTGTTATTACTCTGTGTGTGTATAGCCGTGTTATTACCCTGTGTGTGTATAGCCGTGTTATTACCCTGTGTGTGTGTATAGCCGTGTTATTACCCTGTGTGTGTGTATAGCCGTGTTATTACCCTGTGTGTGTGTATAGCCGTGTTATTACCCTGTGTGTGTGTATAGCCGTGTTATTACCCTGTGTGTGTGTATAGCAGTGTTATTACCCTGTGTGTGTGTATAGCAGTGTTATTACCCTGTGTGTGTGTATAGCAGTGTTATTACCCTGTGTGTGTGTGTAGCAGTGTTATTACCGTGTGTGTGTGTGTAGCAGTGTTATTACCCTGTGTGTGTGTGTGTGTATAGCAGTGTTATTACCCTGTGTGTGTGTGTGTGTGTATAGCAGTGTTATTACCCTGTGTGTGTGTGTGTGTATAGCCGTGTTATTACCCTGTGTGTGTGTGTGTGTGTATAGCCGTGTTATTACCCTGTGTGTGTGTGTATAGCCGTGTTATTACCCTGTGTGTGTGTGTGTGTGTATAGCCGTGTTATTACCCTGTGTGTGTGTGTGTGTGTAGCCGTGTTATTACCCTGTGTGTGTGTGTGTGTATAGCCGTGTTATTACCCTGTGTGTGTGTATAGCCGTGTTATTACCCTGTGTGTGTAGCCGTGTTATTACCCTGTGTGTGTAGCCGTGTTATTACCCTGTGTGTGTGTGTGTGTGTGTGTGTGTGTGTGTGTATAGCCGTGTTATTACCTGGTACCTAAATGGGGGCCTCCAAGTGGTTCAGTGGTCTAAGACACTGCATCTCAGTGCTAGAGGCCTCACTACAGACAACCTGGTTCGAATCCAGACTGTATCACAACCGGCCGTGATTGGGAGTCCCATAGGGCGGCGCACAATTGGCCCAGCATCGTCCAGGTTTGGCCGGTGTAGGCTGTCATTGTAAATAAGAATTTGTTCTTAACTGACTTGAATAGTTAAATAAAGGTTAAAACAAATAATAAATAGTGCACCACATTTGACCAGGGCCCGTAGGGAATAGGGTGCCGTTTGGGACAAAGCCCTAGATCTTGATCAAGATAAGGTTGTTGAGCTTCTGAGTGTCTTTGAAGTTGATAACTTTTACTTACAAAAATGATAGAGCCTGTAACCTGATTATAATTTAAAAGGAAAGAGCCTGTAACCTGATTATTATTTAAAAGGAAAGAGCCTGTAACCTGATTATTATTTAAAAGGAAAGAGCCTGTAACCTGATTATTATTTAAAAGGAAAGAGCCTGTAACCTGATTATAATTTAAAAGGAAAGAGCCTGTAACCTGATTATTATTTAAAAGGAAAGAGCCTGTAACCTGATTATTATTTAAAAGGAAAGAGCCTGTAACCTGATTATTATTTAAAAGGAAAGAGCCTGTAACCTGATTATTATTTAAAAGGAAAGAGCCTGTAACCTGATTATTATTTAAAAGGAAAGAGCCTGTAACCTGATTATTATTTAAAAGGAAAGAGCCTGTAACCTGTATTATTTAAAAGGAAAGAGCCTGTAACCTGATTATTATTTAAAAGGAAAGAGCCTGTAACCTGATTATTATTTAAAAGGAAAGAGCCTGTAACCTGATTATTATTTAAAAGGAAAGAGCCTGTAACCTGATTATAATTTAAAAGGAAAGAGCCTGTAACCTGATTATAATGTAAAAGGAAAGAGCCTGTAACCTGATTATTATTTAAAAGGAAAGAGCCTGTAACCTGATTATTATTTAAAAGGAAAGAGCCTGTAACCTGATTATTATTTAAAAGGAAAGAGCCTGTAACCTGATTATTATTTAAAAGGAAAGAGCCTGTAACCTGATTATTATTTAAAAGGAAAGAGCCTGTAACCTGATTATTATTTAAAAGGAAAGAGCCTGTAACCTGATTATTATTTAAAAGGAAAGAGCCTGTAACCTGATTATTATTTAAAAGGAAAGAGCCTGTAACCTGATTATTATTTAAAAGGAAAGAGCCTGTAACCTGATTATAATTTAAAAGGAAAGAGCCTGTAACCTGATTATTATTTAAAAGGAAAGAGCCTGTAACCTGATTATAATTTAAAAGGAAAGAGCCTGTAACCTGATTATAATGTAAAAGGAAAGAGCCTGTAACCTGATTATTATTTAAAAGGAAAGAGCCTGTAACCTGATTATTATTTAAAAGGAAAGAGCCTGTAACCTGATTATTATTTAAAAGGAAAGAGCCTGTAACCTGATTATTATTTAAAAGGAAAGAGCCTGTAACCTGATTATTATTTAAAAGGAAAGAGCCTGTAACCTGATTATTATTTAAAAGGAAAGAGCCTGTAACCTGATTATTATTTAAAAGGAAAGAGCCTGTAACCTGATTATTATTTAAAAGGAAAGAGCCTGTAACCTGATTATAATTTAAAAGGAAAGAGCCTGTAACCTGATTATAATTTAGTCTGCTCTTGATTCCCCCCCCCCCCGTCCTTTTAATAATTTCAGACCTAATATTGGGGTTTCTTGTTGTTTTCAGGTAAAATGAGTAAGGCTTCAGCTGAATCTACAGACCAAGTGATGGATGAGGAAGTAGATCAACATCAGATTACAGACCAGATGATGGAGGAGGAGGTAGGTCAACATCAGATTACAGACATGATGATGATGGAGGTAGGTCAACATCAGATTACAGACATGATGATGATGGAGGTAGGTCAACATCAGATTACAGACATGATGATGATGATGGAGGTAGGTCAACATCAGATTACAGACCAGATGATGATGATGATGGAGGAGGCGGTAGGTCAACATCAGATTACAGACCAGATGATGATGGAGGAGGTGGTAGGTCAACATCAGATTACAGACCAGATGATGGAGGAGGAGGTGGTAGGTCAACATCAGATTACAGACCTGATGATGATGATGGAGGAGGAGGAGGTAGTGCACTATATATGGAATAAGATGCCATTTGGGACTCAACCAGACTGTAGCTGCTGTGGCGGATAACAGGACAATACTATCACTGTCTATTCTAAGGCTTTTTCCTTTTGGGGTTTTTTATTAGACTCTCATGATGACTGTTTACTCCTCAGCCTGGGAGCTCAACAGAGACTGAGAGACCCTCCTCTTCCCACACCAAGAGGAAGCCTGCTGTCGCAGCCAAGCACACTGGAGGGAATGAGTCAGACACCTCGGACGAGAGTGGACAGGAAGATCGCGCCTCTGACAACCCCTCAGATGGTAAGGGCTATCACTACCACTAGACCTGGGGCCAGCACATGTTTTAATCCCTCTTCATATCATTGTGGAGCCAAAAGGTGCATGTCCGCAATTTGTGGATAATGTTTTCGCTGGTCTGTTCTGAGGTTAATATTCAAGGTTTACAGTTGAAGTCGGAAGTTTACATACACTTAGGTTGATGTCATTAAAACAAATTTTTCAAATCACTCCACAGATTTCATTTTAACAAAATATAGTTTTGGCAAGTCAGTTAGGACATCTACTTTGTGCATGACAAGTAATTCTTCCAACAATTGTTTACAGACAGATTATTTCACTTATAATTCACTATATCACAATTCCAGTGGGTCAGAAGTTTACATACACTAAGTTGACTGTGCATTTAAACAGCTTGGAAAATTCCAGAAAATGATGTCATGGCTTTAGAAACTTCTGATAGGCTAATTGACATCATTTGAGTCAATTGGAGGTGTACCTGTGGATGTATTTCAAGGCCTACCTTCAAACTCAGTGCCTCTTTGCTCGACATTATGGGAAAATCAAAAAGAAATCAGCCAAGACCTCAGAAAAAATGATTGTACACCTCCACAAGTCTGGTTCATCCTTGGGAGAAATGTTCAAACGCCTGAAGGTACCACATTCATCTGTACAAACAATAGTACGCAAGTATAAACGCCATGGGACCACACAGCCGTAATACCGCTCAGGAAGGAGACTTGTTCTGTCTCCTAGAGATTAAAATACTTTAGTGCAAATCAATCCCAGAACAACAGCAAAGGACCTTGTGAAGATGCTGGAGGAAAAAGGTACAAAATTATCTATATCCACAGTAAAACGAGTCCTATATCGACATAACCATAAAAAAGCCAGACTATGGTTTGCAACTGCACATGTGGACAAAGATCGTACTTTTTGGAGAAATGTCCTCTGGTCTGATGAAACTAAAATAGAACTGTTTGGCCATAATGACTATCGTTATGTTTGGAGGAAAAAGGGGGAGGATTGCAAGTCGAGGAACACCATCCCAACCGTGAAGCACGGGGGTGGCAGCATCATGTTGTGGGGGTGCTTTGCTGCAGGAGGGACTGGTGCACTTCACAAAATAGATGGCATCATGAGGAAGGAAAATTATGTGGATATATTGAAGCAACATCTCAAGACATCAGTCAGGAAGTTAAAGCTTGGTCTTCCAAATGGACAATGACCCCAAGCATACTTCCAAAGTTGTGGTAAAATGGCTTAAGGACAACAAAGTCAAGGTATTGGAGTGGCCGTCACAAAGCCCTGACCTCAATCCTATAGAACATTTGTGGGCAGAACTGAAAAAGCGTGTGTGATCAAGGAGGCCTACAAACCTGACTCAGTTACACCAGTTCTGTCAGGAGGAATGGGCCAAAATTCACCCAACTTATTGTGGGAAGCTTGTGGAAGGCTACCTGAAACGTTTGACCCAAGTTAAACAATTTAAAGGCAATGCTACCAAATACTAATTGAGTGTATGTAAACTTCTGACCCACTGGGAATGTGATGAAAGAAATAAAAGCTGAAATAAATCATTCTCTCTACTATTATTCTGACATTTCACATTCTTAAAATAAAGTGGTGATCCTAACTGACCTAAGACAGGGAATATTTACTAGGATTAAATGTCAGGAATTGTGAAAAACTGAGTTTAAATGTATTTGGCTAAGGTGTATGTAAACTTCCCACTTCAACTGTATGTGGTGGTGAAATTGCAGTTGTTCAGAGTTATGGGTCAAACGTAGTGCACTATATAGAGAACAGGGTGCCATTTGGGACGGATCCTAAGTGCCTGTCCTCTCCCTCAGGCGTGGTGGTGGTCCGGCCTCCTCCCGCTGGGACTGACAAGGAGAGCAGAGGAGCCATGAAGCTCCGAGTGGACCTGTCAAGGAAAAAGACAGGTTAGTCTCTCACACACAGGCCATGTCTGAAATCTGCCTTACCTATTTCTTACTTAATTGGCATTTAAAGTGTACTCAATTTGATTTCACGTACTATAAAACTTGTTTCGCATACCCAAAATACTTACTATTTTGAACACTGGCCCACACACCACACAGACACAAGCTCAGAGTGGACCTCAGTGAAAAAGACAGCTTGGTCTCCTCACTATGTACAGTCATGTGAAAAGATAAGTTCTTTTTTACATATTTGGACAGATGGATATGTAATCTTCACTTCAACACTATTGACAGATAAAGGTTCCCCAATTCAACAAATCACACACCAAAAAAAACAATGTTGAAAATGTTATGCATTTAAAATAAACAAAAATGCCTTTTCCTTCTGGTTAAAAGTTAGTTTCAGCCCTACCTTTACCATCACATAACATGGATACAATTAGAATTAGGTACCAAAGCAAGTGTAGATGATTCCTGATGTGTACTGACGTTTTCCCCAGAAGGAAAAGGCATTTTAGTTTACTTTAATTGCATAAGTTTACATTTTTTGTGTGATTTGTTAAGTTGGGTTTCCTTTATCTGTCAATAGTGTTGAAGTGAAGATTACATCCATCTGTCCAAACATGTAAAATAAAGACCTTTCCAGGGGTGAACTTCCTTTCTCACCTGACTCCTAACCAGTGGATAGGCAGAGAAACACCTGCAAACTGTTTGAATGTCCCATTGTTTTCTTTAAGCAAGGCTTTGACTGGAAAGGGTGTTTCTAATAATCAGACCTGCTGCATGGAATCAATCCCTTTACGATTGATATTGGATCTAAACACATGTTTGTCTTTCTGTCTTCCTCTGTGTTCGTCCAGATACCACTTTGCAGGAGAGAATAGACTGTACCGCCTGTGGACAGCAGGTCAACCACTTCCAGCGCCACTCAGTGTTTGAGCACCCCATGCTCCATGTGCTCCTCTGCAAGGTAGATACAACTGCAACCCCCTCTCTCCTATCGGTGTCTCTCTCTCTCTCTCCTATCGGTCTCTCTCTCTCTCTCCTATCGGTGTCTCTCTCTCTCTCTCCTATCGGTGTCTCTCTCTCTCTCTCCTATCGGTGTCTCTCTCTCTCTCTCCTATCGGTGTCTCTCTCTCTCTCTCTCCTATCGGTCTCTCTCTCCTATCGGTCTCTCTCTCCTATCGGTCTCTCTCTCCTATCGGTCTCTCTCTCCTATCGGTCTCTCTCTCCTATCGGTCTCTCTCTCCTATCGGTCTCTCTCTCCTATCGGTCTCTCTCTCCTATCGGTCTCTCTCTCCTATCGGTCTCTCTCTCCTATCGGTCTCTCTCTCTCTCTCCTATCGGTCTCTCTCTCTCTCTCCTATCGGTCTCTCTCTCTCCTATCGGTCTCTCTCTCTCCTATCGGTCTCTCTCTCTCCTATCGGTCTCTCTCTCTCTCTCCTATCGGTCTCTCTCTCTCCTATCGGTCTCTCTCTCCTATCGGTCTCTCTCTCTCTCTCCTATCGGTCTCTCTCTCCTATCGGTCTCTCTCTCCTATCGGTCTCTCTCTCCTATCGGTCTCTCTCTCCTATCGGTCTCTCTCTCCTATCGGTCTCTATCGGTCTCTCTCTCCTATCGGTCTCTCTCTCTCTCTCTCTCCTATCAGTGTCTCTCTCTCTCTCTCCTATCAGTGTCTCTCTCTCCTATCGGTCTCTCTCTCTCCTATCGGTCTCTCTCTCTCTCTCTCTCTCCTATCGGTCTCTCTCTCTCTCTCTCTCTCCTATCGGTCTCTCTCTCTCTCCTATCGGTGTCTCTCTCTCTCCTATCGGTGTCTCTCTCTCTCCTATCGGTGTCTCTCTCCTATCGGTCTCTCTCTCCTATCGGTCTCTCTCTCCTATCGGTCTCTCTCTCCTATCGGTCTCTCTCTCTCTCTCTCTCTCTCCTATCGGTGTCTCTCTCTCTCTCCTATCGGTCTCTCTCTCTCGGTCTCTCTCTCTCTCTCCTATCGGTGTCTCTCTCTCTCTCGGTCTCTCTCTCTCTCTCTCTCTCCTATCGGTGTCTCTCTCTCTCTCCTATCGGTGTCTCTCTCTCTCTCGGTGTCTCTCTCTCTCTCGGTGTCTCTCTCTCTCTCCTATCGGTGTCTCTCTCTCTCTCCTATCGGTGTCTCTCTCTCTCTCCTATCGGTCTCTCTCTCTCGGTCTCTCTCTCTCTCTCTCCTATCGGGGTCTCTCTCTCTCCTATCGGGGTCTCTCTCTCTCCTATCGGGGTCTCTCTCTCTCTCTCTCCTATCGGTCTCTCTCTCTCTCTCTCTCTCTCTCTCTCTCTCTCTCTCTCTCTCCTATCGGTCTCTCTCTCTCTCTCTCTCTCTCTCCTATCGGTGTCTATCGGTCTCTGGCTGTCCCTCCTCCCGTGGCTGTCTAAGGCAAAGGGTGGCTACTTCGAAGAATCTCAATCTGTTTTGATTTGTTTAACACTTATTTGTGGTTACTACATGACTCCATGTGTTATTTCATAGTTTTGATGTCTTCACTATTATTCTACAATGTAGAAAATAGTAAAAATAAAGATAAACCCTTGATTAAGTTGGTGTGTCCAAACTGTTGACTGGTACTTTATTTACAGTTAAAGTCGGAAGTTTACACACTTAGGTTTAAGCCATTTAAAACAAATTTTAATTTCATGTTAAACTATAGTTTTGGCAAGTCAGTTAAGACATCTACTTTGTGCATGACACAAGTAATACTACTGTAAACAATTGTTTACAGACAGATTATTTCACTTATAATTCACTATATCACAATTCCAGTGGGTCAGAAGTTTACATACACTTAGTTGACTGTGCCTTTAAACAGCTTGGAAAATTCCAGAAAATGATGTCATGGCTTTATAAGCTTCTTATAGGCTAATATACATCATTTGAGTCAATTGGAGGTGTACCTGTGGACGTATATTTCAAGGGCTACCTTCAAACTCAATGCCTCTTTGCTTGACATGGGAAAATCTAAAGAAATCAGCCAAGACTTCAGAAAAACAATTGTAGAGGAGCAATTTCCAAAAGCCTGAAGGAACCACGTTCATCTGTACAAACAATGGTACGCAAGTATAAACACCATGGGACCACGCAACCGTCATACCGCTCAGGAAAGAGACATGTTCTGTCTCCTAGAGATGAACGTACTTTGGTGTGAAAAGTGCAAATCAATCCCAGAACAACAGCAAAGGACCTTGTAAAGATGCTGGAGGAAACGGGTACAAAAGTATCTATCCACAGTAAAACTGGTCCTATATCGACATAACCTGAAAGGCAGCTCAGCAAGGAAGAAGCCACTGCTCCAAAACCACCATAAAAAAGCCAGACTACGGTTTGCAACTGCACATGGGGACAAAGATCGTACTTTTTGGAGAAATGTCCTCTGGTCTGATGAAACAAAAATAGAACTGTTTGGCCATAATGACCATCGTTATGTTTGGAGGAAAAAGGGGGAGGCTTGCAAGCTGAAGAACACCATCCCAACCGTGAAGCACGGGGGTGGCAGCATCATGTTGTGGGGGTGCTTTGCTGCAGGAGGGACTGGTGCACTTCACAAAATAGATGGCATCATGAGGAAGGATTATTATGTGGATATATTGAAGCAACATCTCAAGACATCAGTCAGGAAGTTAAAGCTTGGTCTTCCAAATGGACAATGACCCCAAGCATACTTCCAAAGTTGTGGCAAAATGGCTTAAGGACAACAAAGTCAAGGTATTGGGAGTGGCCATCACAAAGCCCTGACCTCAATCCTATAGAATATAGAATAGTTCTGTTCACCCAACTTATTGTGGGTAGCTTGTGGAAGGCTACCTGAAACGTTTGACCCAAGTTAAATGACCGCTTGGAGTTTGCAAAAGACTCTCAGACCATGAGAAACAAGATTCTCTGGTCTGAGGAAACCAAGATTGAACTCTTTGGCCTGAATGCCAAGCGTCAAGTCTGGAGGAAACCTGGCACCATCCCTAAGGTGAAGTATGGTGGTGGCAGCATCATGCTGTGGGGATATTTTTCAGCGGCAGGGACTGGGAGACTAGTCAGGATTGAGGGAAAGATGAACGGAGCAAAGTGCAGAGAGATCATTGATTAAATACCTGCTCCAGAGCACTCAAGACCTCAGACTGGGGTGAACGTACACCTTCCAACAGGACAACGACCCTTAGGTTACTACCAAGATAACGCAAGAGTGGCTTTGGGTCAAGTCTCTGAATGTCCTTGAGTGGCCCAGCCAGAGTCTGGGCATGAACCTGATCCAACATCTCTGGAGAGACCTGAAAATAGCAGTGCAGCAACGCTCCCCATCCAACCTGACAGAGCTTGAGAGGATCTGTAGAGAAGAATGGGAGAAACTCCCCAAATACAGGTGTGTCAAGCTTGTAGCGTCATACCCAAGAAGACTTGAGGCTGTAATCGCTGCCAAAGATGCTTCATGAAAGTACTGATATATTTGCGAACATTAAAAAAAACAAAAACGTGTTTGCGTTGTCATTATGTGGTATTGGGTCATTATGGGGTATTGGGTCATTATTGGGTCATTAGTGTCACATATATCCACCTGCAACACTGCCCATAGAGGTAGACCTGTAGTAGTATACATCCACCTGGAACACTGCCCATAGAGGTAGACCTGTAGTAGTATACATGCACCTGGAACACTGCCCATAGAGGTAGACCTGTAGTAGTATATATCTACCTGCAACACTGCCCATAGAGGTAGACCTGTAGTAGTATATATCTACCTGCAACACTGCCCATAGAGGTAGACCTGTAGTAGTATACATCTACCTGCAACACTGCCCATAGAGGTAGACCTGTAGTAGTATATATCTACCTGCAACACTGCCCATAGAGGTAGACCTGTAGTAGTATACATCTACCTGCAACACTGCCCATAGAGGTAGACCTGTAGTAGTATACATCCACCTGGAACACTGCCCATAGAGGTAGACCTGTAGTAGTATACATCCACCTGGAACACTGCCCATAGAGGTAGACCTGTAGTAGTATACATCCACCTGGAACACTGCCCATAGAGGTAGACCTGTAGTAGTATACATCCACCTGGAACACTGCCCATAGAGGTAGACCTGTAGTAGTATATATCTACCTGGAACACTGCCCATAGAGGTAGACCTGTAGTAGTATATATCTACCTGGAACACTGCCCATAGAGGTAGACCTGTAGTAGTATATATCTACCTGGAACACTGCCCATAGAGGTAGACCTGTAGTAGTATATATCTACCTGCAACACTGCCCATAGAGGTAGACCTGTAGTAGTATATATCTACCTGCAACACTGCCCATAGAGGTAGACCTGTAGTAGTATATATCTACCTGGAACACTGCCCATAGAGGTAGACCTGTAGTAGTTGTATGTATGGCAGCCTTTGAACAGTAGTATATAACAGTAGTATATAACAGTAGTATATAACAGTAGTATATGGCTGGTAAAGACAGATCTCAGTATTTTATTTTCTTGTTTTCTCTTCCTCTAGTCGTGCTATAAGTATTACACCAGCGATGACATCAATAAAGATGAGGACGGCATGGACGAACAGTGCAGGTATGTCCCCTCCCAGAACACAGAAACATGGAGGAACAGTGCAGGTATGTCCCCTCCCAGAACACAGAAACATGGACGAACAGTGCAGGTATGTCCCCTCCCAGAACACAGAAACATGGAGGAACAGTGCAGGTAGGTCCCCTCCTAGAACACAGAAACATGGAGGAACAGTGCAGGTAGGTCCCCTCCTAGAACACAGAAACATGGAGGAACAGTGCAGGTATGTCCCCTCCCAGAACACAGAAACATGGAGGAACAGTGCAGGTAGGTCCCCTCCCAGAACACAGAAACATGGACGAACAGTGCAGGTAGGTCCCCTCCTAGAACACAGAAACAGTGCAGGTAGGCCCCCTGGTCTATATTGTTCTAGATGCCATAAGGCCCCTCACTGTTCTGCTGCCTGAGTATCGCCACCTCTTGTAGAATTTTGGCTCTCAATTATGAGTACCTACACTTCAAGAGTACCGGCACCTACTTTAGTCCACATCAAGGGCTTCGTCCCAACTGGCTCCCTATTCCCTATATAGTGCACTACTTTTGACCAGGGACCATAGGGCTACATAGTGAATAGGGTGCAGTTTGGGATACACCCCTGTTGTTAACGTTCAGTAAGTATGAGTCATTACTTCCCAACAACTGCTGCAAATCCCAATAAAGCTACATCAGTTCTTGAAGTTGACTTTCTTTGCCGTCTAACCCCCAGGTGGTGTGCTGAAGGTGGCAACCTGATCTGCTGTGACTACTGCCACAACGCCTTCTGTAAGAAGTGTATCCTGCGTAACCTGGGGCGTAAGGAGCTGTCCATGATCACAGACGAGAACAAGAAATGGTCCTGCTATATCTGCAGCCCCCAGCCCCTCTCCGACATCACCGCCAACTGCTCCAATATCATGACCAAGCTGGAGAGCTTCTGGCGCACGGGACGCAAGAGAGAGAGGGAGGAGGTGAAAGGGCACAGTAAGGGTAAAAGTCACCACCACCATGGTAAAGCTGTGGTGAATGGTAAGGAGCATGCAGACGGGTCAGGGACCCTCACTTTCTCCTATAAGACCCTGAAGGTCCCCAAGGAGCTGGTAAAGAGGACCAAGAAGCTGATTGAGACGACCACAGGGCTTAACAACACCTTCATCCAGTTCATCCAGCAGGCCCAGGAGGAGCAGGGAGGAGGAGGAGGAGGAGGAGGAGGTGGGACCAGACACAGACACCTCAAGGCCTTCAGGTATCATAACACATGTTGATATTATGACTGCTACAAAATATATAATTCTGATATTTTGGTTAATTTATCCATCCATCCAACTATTTAATGTGTCCATTTATCTCTCCAGGTCTGTTTTGGCTGATTTGAAGAAGGCCCATGCTGCTCTAGAGGAGGACCTGGAGTCACAGTTCACTTCCCAGGACCAGGGGATGCAGAACGGTGATGCTGTCTCCAACACTGACGGCCACAATCAGATGGACAACATTGTTGAGGATGGGCAGGAGGCAGAAGAGGACAAAATAGCTGACACTGAGGATGTGGAGAAGCCAGAGGAGGAGGTGGAGGATGGGGGCTTGTCAGAGGACGCCGAGATGGAGGGTAGCCCCGCCCCTGCACCTCAGGACCACTCGGACACAGAGACAGACAGCCAGGCCAAAGACAAGACAGCGGTGAAAGTGGAGGAAAAGGAAGGTGACCGGGATAAAGACATTGTGTCCGTTGGGCCGTCCGTCCCTGACGAGCTCTTCCAGATGGTCGAGAGTCTGGCGGACTCCACAGGGTTAACACCCGGAAACGACGCCACGGAACCAACAGCGGCTAGCCAATCCGAGAGCCCTGCCGCCGGCTCAACCAAGAAGTCACATGACACCCAGAAGGAGAAGGCCATGCCCAAGGTGAAGAACCTGATTGTGAAGCTGACACCCGTTCCCGTGGTGACCACGCGCACCTCCAGGTCTAAGAGTAAGGATGGAGGGAAGGAGAAAGAGAGGAGCAAGGAAGGAGGGAAGGAGAAAGAGAGGAGCAAGGATGGAGGGAAGGAGAAAGAGAGGAGCAAGGATGGAGGGAAGGAGAAAGAGAGGAGCAAGGATGGAGGGAAGGAGAAAGAGAGGAGTGACGAGGAGGGTAAGGAGTTGGAGGGAGGTGGGGGCTCTGAGGAGGACAGCCGCCGCTCCAGCCGCACAAAGACCACACCCCTCAGGAAGTCACCGGACGGGAAGATCATGATGGCTGCCGCCTCTCAGGAGAACAGCGACTCAGAGGGAGAGGAGAAGAGCCCCAGCAAGCTGAAGAGTAGAACCAAAGGCAGCTCGGAGAAGGAACGGGTGAAAGAGGATGGGGAGAGGCAAGAGAGCAAGGCCTCCAAGGTGACCTCTGACCCTTCCAAACAGGAAGTGGACTCTGACTCTGACGAGGTTCCGGACATCCTGCTCCAGACTGCAGCGGCGGAATACAGCTCGGATGAGGATGCGAAGCAGGACGCCGATGGTAACCAGGGCAACAGGAGCTTCAAGAAGTGCCTGTTCAAACTCAATAAGAAAGACGGAGAGGAGGAAGAGGAGAATGATGACAAGAAGCCGACGGCCAAACGCAAACTGAAAGACCACGACTCCCACGACTCCGAGTCTGACTCAGACGAAGACGCTAAGAAGAAGAAGAGAAAGAAGTCCTCCACGGCTTCTGCCTTAAAGACATCCAAGAAGAAGAAGCAGAAAGGCTCGGACTGCTCCTCTAACTCCGACTCTGACCTGGAGAAGGAGATGAAGGGACTCAGTAAACTGGGGATGGGGAAACGGAGGAGCAGCCGCGTGAAGAAGGGAAGAGAGGAGGAGAAGAGCAAGGGCGGGAATCTGAAGCGGTCGTACGAGCTGAAACGCAAAGCCAGAGGTAGAGGAGCCAAGCAGCAAGAGTCATCGTCTGATGTGGAGGAGGAGGAGGAGGAGGGAGGAGGAGGGTCTGGAGAGGAGAGCGGAGATCAGCAGAAGATTAAACCCATCGTGGAGGAGACGTTGGTAGCAGGGAGGGGAACCTTCCACCAGTCCTCAGGTGAGTAGAGCTGTTGTTCCTGAAAGCTGTATTTATATTGGGTTAGGGTTAGTCCTCAGGTCAGTAGAGCTGTTTCTGAAAGCTCTCCAGGAACAGGAGAACCTGTAGGTTTTCACTCCAACCCTGTTCCTGGAGAGCTAGCCTCCTGTATATTTTGATTGATCAGAAATACAGTGTAGACATTGTTAATGTTGTAAATAACTATTGTGGCTGGAAACAGCTTCTTCTATAAAAAAATTTTAATGGAATATCTACATAGGCGTACAGATGCCCATTATCAGCAACCATCACTCCTGTGTTCCAATGGCACGTTGTTAGCTAATCCAAGTTTATAATTTTAAAAGGCTAATTGATCTTTAGAAAACCCTTTTGCAATTGTTAGCACAGCTGAAAACTGTTGTGCTGATTAAAGAAGCAAAAAAACTGGCCGCCTTTTAGACTAGTTGAGTATCTGGAGGCTCAGCATCTGTGGGTTCGATTACAGGCTCAAAATGGCCAGAAGCATAGAACTTAATTTAAAAACTCGCTAGTCTATTCTTGTTCTGAGAAATTAAGACTATTCCATGCGAGAAATTGCCAAGAAACTGAAGATCTCGTACAACGCTGTGTACTACTCCCTTCACAGAACAGCGCAAACGGGCTCTAACCAGAATAGAAAGAGGAGTGGGAGGCCCCGGTGCACAAGTGTCTAGTTTGAGAAACAGACGCCTCACGAGTCCTCAACTGGCAGCTTCATTAAATAGTACCCACAAAATACCAGTCTCAATTTGCCCGGATGGCCACCAATTTTCCAACACTTGTATTGGTCAGCCTGTTGCATGCTTTGGTGTGTGTGTTCCCAAACAAGGACCAGTTGCGCTCTGAGGCGGCTGATGTTGGTGGGATTTGGAGGATGATGGAGGCAACAGGGGAAAGAGCCTCAGATCCACAAAGTCCCTTCCACCGGGTGGCTGATGAGATATGTTGGCACGACTGCCATATTGCATCTCCATACCAAAGCCCTTGCTTGGAAGTGTACCTCGCCAGACTGCCAAGAACCTTGCCCTCATCCAGGCCAAGGTGGCGAGACACAGTAGTAATGACACCATAGGCCTTTGCACCAGACAGGACGCTCTTGCCAGCATACTTGGGGTCCAACATGTACACTGCGGTGTGTGTGGGCTTCAGGCAGAAGTCTTCATGCTTTTTGATGTATTTCAGAACTGCAGTTTCCTCTGCTTGGAGCAACAGTGAAGTGGGCAGGGCAGTACGGATTTCTTCTCTTACATCTGCAAGCAGAGTCTGAACATCAGACAGGATGGCATTGTGTCCCTCAATCCGTGCAATGGCTACTGCTATAGGTTTCAGGAGTTTCAGGCTGCTTACCACTCTCTCCCAAAATACATCATCTAGGAGGATCCTCTTGATGGGGCTGTCCGTATCGGCAGACTGTGATATGGCCATTTCTTGGAGAGACTCCTTCCCCTCCAGGAGACTGTCAAACATGATGACAACACCACCCCAACGGGTGTTGCTGGGCAGCTTCAATGTGGTGCTCTTATTCGTCTCACTTTGCTTGGTGAGGTAGATTGCTGCTATAACTTGATGACCCTTCACACACCGAACCATTTCCTTGCTTCTCTTGTAGAGTGTATCCATTGTTTTCAGTGCCATGATGTCCTTGAGGAGCAGATTCAATGCATGAGCAGCACAGCCAATGGGTGTGATGTGAGGGTAGGACTCCTTCACTTTAGACCAAGCAGCCTTCATGTTCGCAGCATTGTCTGTCACCAGTGCAAATACCTTCTGTGGTCCAAGGTCATTGACGACTGCCTTCAGCTCATCTGCAATGTAGAGACCGGTGTGTCTGTTGTCCCTTGTGTCTGTTGTCCCTTGTAGAATACTGGTTGAGGGGTGGAGATGATGTAGTTAATTATTCCTTGCCCACAAACAACCCATCAGAGATGATTGCAATACAGTCTGTTTTCTCTGATTTGCTTGACCTCCACTTGAACTCTGCTGAACTCTGCATCCAGCAAATGAGTAGATAAAGCATGTCTGGTTGGAGGGGTGTATGCTGGGAGAAGAACATTCGGAAATCTCTTCCAATACACATTGCCTGTGAGCGTCAGAGGTGAACCAGTTGCATACACAGCTCGAGCAAGACATTCATCAGCATTTCTCTGACTACGTTCCTCCATTGAGTTAAATAAAAGGTCTGATTCCAGGAGGACCATGAGCTGTTGCTATCGATAAGGTGTCTGATTCATCATTCTCACCTCGAATTGAAGTAGAGGGACTTTTGTCAGAGGTTGCTTGTTGTGAGCACTCAGGGAACTTTATGCACTTGGCCAGATGATTCTGCATCTTTGTTGCATTCTTCACATATGATTTGACACAGTATTTGCAAATTTACACAGCTTTTCCTTCTACAGTAGCTGCAGTGAAATGTCTCCACACATCATAGTGCCCCTGGCATTTTTTCTGTAATTATTAGAAATATTTACAAAATAAATACCCAAATACAATTCCATGTACAGATAAATAGTTAAGCAGTTAGATTAAACAATTCCTTTGTTACACAAACCAGATGGGATGGCGTATCGCTGCAGAATGCTGTGGTAGCCTTGCTGGTTAAGTGTGCCTTGAATTCCAAATAAATCACAGACAGTGTCACCAGCAAAGCACCCCCAGACCATCACACCTCCTCCATGCTTCACGATGGGAACCACACATGCAGAGAGTCTCATAAAGACACGGCAGTTGGAACCAAAAATCTCCAATTTGGACTCCAGACCAAAGGACAGATTTCCACCGGTCTAATGTCCATTGCTCGTGTTTCTTGGCCCAAGCAAGTCTCTTCTTCTTACACAGTCTCCTCTGAACAGTTGATGTAGAGATGTGTGTTATTTGAACTCTGTGAAGCATTTATTTATTTGGGCTGCAATTTCTGCGGCTGGTAATCAATGAACTTCTCCTCTGCAGCACTTTTTTTTGTTTACTACATGATTCCATATGTGTTATTTCAGTTGACGTCATTAACTCATTTTCCAACCATATTTCAACAATAACAAACTATAGTTCAGGAAGGAGATGCGTTCTGTCTCCTAGAGATGAACGTACTTTGATCCGAAAAGTGCAAAACAATCCCAGAACAACAGCAAAGGACCTTGTGAAGATGCTGGAGGCAACAGGTACAAAAGTATCTATATCCACAGTAAAACAAGTCCTATATCGACATAACCTGAAAGGCCGCTCAGCAAGGAAGAAGCCACTGCTCCAAAACCGCCATAAAAAAGCCAGACTACGGTTTGCAACTGCACATGTGGACAAAGATCATACTTTTTGGAGAAATGTCCCCTGGTCTGATGAAACTAAAATAGAACTGTTTGGCCATAATGAACATCGTTATGTTTGGAGGAAAAAGGGGGAGGCTTGCAAGCTGAAGAACACCATCCCAACCGTGAAGCACGGGGGTGGCAGCATCATGTTGTGGGGTTGCTTTGCTGCAGGAGGGACTGGTGCACTTCACAAAATAGATGGCATCATGGCCAATGCTTTTGTTGTTTTTTAAAATTATATTTAACAATGTGAGGTAGGCTTTACCGGTAATAGATCCGTTGTTGTATTATTTTCAAGGCACAGCTGAACGACTATACATTTAAATGATTTGCTATTGATTTGTATTTTACGGGGCTGATGGTGCCTGCATCTGATGGTCAGTCTCAGCAGAGGGAGAGAGCAGCAGACTGAGGGTCCGCCTCTCAACATCCCACACCGTCTTCCAGCTGATGGCAAAACTCGAGTCCCACCGCATTATTTCTGCCTCATGCATAAATTAATGTTGTTACTCCTATGAACGGAGAAAGTGAAATATTCCTATTAAAAAAGACTGAAGCTGTTGAATTGAATTGAATGAATAACAACAACACAAGCCAATCGCTACACGTTCCTCCTCATTCATTACTGCTGCAGTGCTTCTTGTAGCGCTGAATGGAAACAGGAAGAACACACATTTGTTGAATACAAAGTGTTGACAGTAAGAACTTCAACATGAACTCACTCATACAAACAGCAGCTCTTTGCTGTATTCGTTGACAGTCTCTCTCTAGTCGTGGTTTTAAATGTTTTGAAATCTCACAGTATCAACTTGCTGTAGCTTTCTTTTATGCCTGTAACGTTACTGCAGACACGGTAATCTGAGCCATCTGATTGGCCAGCAGAAGGCCGGGAAGGCAGAGTTTGTACCTTCAGACACAAAATGGTTAAAAATGGCAACAGTTCGCCTACCGGCACGCAGGGCAGCTGAAT
This sequence comes from Thymallus thymallus, assembly GCA_023634145.1. Lineage (NCBI taxonomy): Eukaryota > Metazoa > Chordata > Actinopteri > Salmoniformes > Salmonidae > Thymallus > Thymallus thymallus. The sequence goes on from CM042384.1 coordinate 32,727,769, forward strand.
CGGGTTTTTACAGAAATGTTTGACTATCGACTAGGAATGCCTTGGAGATGGACCAGTCGGTCGCGGTCAACCGGTTGGTCTAGGCCTATATGATCAGGACATTAAACCTTTAACATTTAACCTGTGTTCTCTTGAGAATAGGTTTATTTACATTTTTAATGCAACATATGAATTAGCACAATGTTTTTATGTATTTTATTAAAAATGATAAATGAAGTAGCCCACATTATCATAAAAATAAATTAATGGTTGCATTTAAAAAAATTGAAAGGTTACATCGATCATAAGTATTATATCGTTCTGATTTTACATATCCTGATTAATGTGAAATTATAGTTAGTTAGGACCCGATCAAATGTTTTGTCTCGTTCCATTTTTGTGGCAATGAGGTTCTTAGTCCACAATAATGCGTAAATCTCATCCCCATACCGCTTTTGAGATCTGGGAAAAATCAGTTAATGTTTGGGTGTCATTGGCCTTTTAATTCAATGGTGCACCTAGCTAGTCGTTGTTTAGTAGTGTTGTAGTAGCAGTTAGTAAAACATACAACCATGAGATCATTCTGCCAGGTAACTATAGGCTACTGTGAGATCATTTTTGCCAGGTAACTGTAGGCTACTGTGAGATCATTTTTGCCAGGTAACTGTAGGCTACTGTGAGATCATTCTGCCAGGTAACTATAGGCTACTGTGAGATCATTCTGCCAGGTAACTGTAGGCTACTGTGAGATCATTCTGCCAGGTAACTATAGGCTACTGTGAGATCATTCTGCCAGGTAACTATAGGCTACTGTGAGATCATTCTGCCAGGTAACTATAGGCTACTGTGAGATCATTCTGCCAGGTAACTATAGGCTACTGTGAGATCATTCTGCCAGGTAACTGTAGGCTACTGTGAGATCATTCTGCCAGGTAACTGTAGGCTACTGTGAGATCATTCTGCCAGGTAACTATAGGCTACTGTGAGATCATTCTGCCAGGTAACTATAGGCTACTGTGAGATCATTCTGCCAGGTAACTATAGGCTACTGTGAGATCATTCTGCCAGGTAACTATAGGCTACTGTGAGATCATTCTGCCAGGTAACTATAGGCTACTGTGAGATCATTCTGCCAGGTAACTATAGGCTACTGTGAGATCATTCTGCCAGGTAACTATAGGCTACTGTGAGATCATTCTGCCAGGTAACTGTAGGCTACTGTGAGATCATTCTGCCAGGTAACTGTAGGCTACTGTGAGATCATTCTGCCAGGTAACTATAGGCTACTGTGAGATCATTCTGCCAGGTAACTATAGGCTACTGTGGGGTTAACATTTAATTCAGAAGGTTTTTGGGGAAATGTTGTTTTCATTAGCAGCATCTCTAACAACTACACACAGTGCTAGACACTCACACAGGTACACACCGCACAGGTACACACCGCACAGGTACACAGGTATACACGTACACAGGTACATTCTCGTTGCCTCTTCAGAGTTGCAGGAAATACTAATCACTAATGTTCATGTCTTATTGGTTAACTTGGGCAAAGCAATACATGTACAGTAAATGTACTTGATTCCCTACTAAGGTCAATCATTGTTTTATATTGTGGACATTGAATTGCGTTTGAATGTCTTGAGTTCTGCTCCAGTGATCATATCTGGACCAGACTGAGGATCTCCTCAACCTTGTTCCTGGAGAGATGATTCACCATCTCCATAGAATGTTTTCAGAATTTATCTACAGATAATTGTCCAAAAGCCTATGCAAATTAGGGAACCAAATTAACGTCTCTCTCACATATGTGATTTGCTAAGCTACACTTACTGACGAGATGAGTCACTCACTTCGTGTCTCAAGCCCTGACCTAGGAAGGGAAACCTTGGACATCCTTTAGTTTACTTGTCCCGTTGTGATACCATGGACATATATCCACATTTCATGATTTATGAATGGCAAAGGCGTATAGGAGACTCCGCTATGTAAAACACGCAAATAAATAAATGTTCCATAAAATAATTAGGTGGATTTTGACTCATCACCATTTACATGAGCACGCTCTCTCCATCCACGCTCTCTCCATCCCTGCTCTCTCCATCCCTGCTCTCTCCATCCACGCTCTCTCCATCCACGCTCTCTCCATCCACGCTCTCTCCATCCACGCTCTCTCCATCCCTGCTCTGTGTAAATAAATTCAACTGCAAACCTACAGCGTGCAGAAATTGTACCGAGAGGGTAGACTGCGTTACCCTGTCATCGCTCGCTTTGTGACTGACAGGACTATCATATCAATAGATCGCTAGAAGATGCATATCGTTCAGATTAGCAAACTGAAAAGTATCCTAGTTAATAAGAAGTGGAAAATGTAGCTTGCAGAAAATGAGTAGCTGACGGCCAGGGGCTTATGGGAAACACTCCCTCTAACCCTTCTCCTCTGTCTGTCTGTAGGAGATGAAGGTAACCATGACGCTTCTCAGATGGCTGACGACGATGATGATGATCCAGAGAACAGGTATAAAAAGTTTTTCCCATACAAGACCACTGCATGATTCTCAACCAACTGACTGACAAACATCATGTCCTTCAAACCTTTCCTTTCGTTTCCTTGTGTCCTTTTTAGTATAGTATAATGACGCCGAAGGGGATGGCTGCCGTTTTAATCGTTTTAATTCTAACCAACTGTGCTATTTTGTGTGTTTTCGTTTGTAACTTATTTTGTACATATTGTTGCTGTTACCATCTCCTATTCCCCAAAAGAGCTTCTGGATATCAGGACAGCGATTAGTCACCTCGAACTGGACAAAGATGTTTTCTTTAACGAGTCTGGCGCGAAGGATATACTGTTTCCCCCGGACCAGGCCCAAATCCCTGTCATTCTCGTGAAGAAAAGACTGAGGTACAGGGGGCGGAGATCCAAGTGCCTTGTGAGAACTCATTGTCGAGTGTGTAACCCGCCTCTACCATCCGTTCTATTGGCCAATGTGCAATCACTGGAGAATAAACTGGATGAGCTCTGTTCGAGACTATCCTACCAACGGGATATGAAAAAACTGTAATATCTTATGTTTCACTGAGTCGTGGCTGAACTACCACCCAGATAATATACAGTTGGCTTTCCGTGCATCGGCAGGACACCTGAGGTATTGCTCACCTGAGGTAGTACCTTATGATAAGCTGTAGACCACACTATCTACTGAGAGATTTCGATGCTGGCACTAAGACCGCACTCAACGAGCTGTATAAGGCCATAAGCAACCACGAAAATGCTGATCTAGAAGCGGCTCTCCTAGTGGCCGGGGACATTAATGCAATTTACATCATCATTTCTACCAGCATGTCACATGTGCAACCAGAGGGAAAAAAACTCTAGACCGCCATTACACCACACACAGACTCATATTCAAAGCTCTCCCTCACCTGTCTTCATCAAAAAGTGCATCGACAAGGTCATCCCCACAGTGACCGTACGTTCATATCCCAACCAGAAGCCATGGATTAAAGGCAACATCTGTATCGAGCTAAAGGCTAGAGCTGCTGCTTTCAAGGAGCGGGACACTAATCCGGACGCTTATAAGAAATCTCTCTATGCCCTCAGACGAACCATCAAACAGGCAAAGCGTCAAAACAGGACTACGATTGAATCCTACAACACCAGCTCTGACACTCGTCGGATGTGGCAGGGCTGGCAAACTGTTACAGACTACAAAGGGAAGCACAGCTGAGCTGCCCAGTGACACAAGCCTACCAAACGAGCTAAATGCCTTCTGTGCTCGCTTCGAGGGATGCACGAGAGCACCAGCTGTTCCGGACGACTGTGTGATCATGCTCTCCTTCAAACATTCATTTTAATTTCCTTCCTCAATAGAATTGCCAAGAAGATGCTGCTGGCCCAGATCAAGGCCAACTACTCTTCAGGGGCAGAGGAGAGCTCTGATGAGGACGACGACGGAGAAGAGAAGGAACAGAAGAAGGGAGGAGAGGATGGAGAGGAGGAGGATGGAGAGGAGCAGGAGGAGGGTGAGTTACATACTTGTTGTTCCACCACTGATGTTTTATCATTACACTAGACTACATCTAGAAACCATAAATAACTGCTTGTGTTCCCCTCAGCAGCAGATGATGATGATGACGATAATGATGAAGGGGACTCTGGCTCTGACGTGGATGTGAAGAAGGGTGGGGGGCGTCGCCACCGGCTGCTCCTCCACAAACTGACGCTGAGCGAGGGAGAGTCAGGAGAGGAGAAACCAGCCAGCAAGGGGAAGAAGAAGAAGAAGGAGGAAACCAAGAGGACCAGACGGAAAGGTACGAGGTCTGTCTGGCCCGGTCTGTCTGGCCCGGTCTATGTGTCAACACCTCTGTCCTAGTCTGCAAACTGCTGACTGTTTTCAATCAACTCTCTCTCTCTCTCCTTCCTCTCGCCTCTCTCTCCCTCCTCTCGCCTCTCTCTCCCTCCTCTCGCCTCTCTCTCCCTCCTCTCGCCTCTCTCTCCCTCCTCTCGCCTCTCTCTCCCTCCTCTCGCCTCTCTCTCCCTCCTCTCGCCTCTCTCTCGCCTCTCTCTCGCCTCTTTCTCTCTCTCTCTTTCTCTCTCTCTCGCCTCTCTCTCTCTCTCTCTCGCCTCTTTCTCTCTCTCTCTCTCGCCTCTCTCTCTCGCCTCTCTCTCTCTCGCCTCTCTCTCTCTCTCTCGCCTCTCTCGCCTCTCTCTCTCTCTCTCTCGCCTCTCTCTCTCTCTCTCTCTCGCCTCTCTCTCTCTCTCTCTCTCTCGCCTCTCTCTCTGTTCTCTCTCTCCCTCCCTCTGTTCTCTCTCTCCCTCCTCCCATCCAGTGGGTAGTGATGACTCGGCAGATTCAGACTTTGAGGAGTCAGTTAGTAGCAGTGAGTCAGGAGTGAGTGAAGAGATCAGTGAGAAGGAAGAGGAGGAGTCTGAGGAGGAGGAGGAGGAGGAAGGCAGCAGCCGCAGGAGGACCACGCGCTCCTCCAAGAAGAAGAAGAAGGAGGAGAGGAGCTACGCCCAGAAGAAGAAACGCCGCCGCATCAAGGTCCAGGATTCTTCATCTGACGAGAAGGTATTTCACCTTTATTTAACTAGGTAGGTCAGTTGAAAACTAGTTCTCATTTACAACTGTGACCTGACCAAGACAAAGCAAAGCAGTGCGACAACACAGAGTTACACATGAGATAAACAAACGTACAGTCAATAACTAAAATCTATATATATATATATATATATATAAAATCAATGTACAGTGTGTGCAAATGTAGTAAGATTAGGAAGGTAAGGCAATAAATAGACCGTAGTGGTGAAATAATTACAATGTAGAATTAACACTGGAGTGATAGATGTGCAGATGATGATGTTCAAATAGAGATACTGGAGTGCAAATGAGCAAAAATAATAATATGGGGATGAGGTAGTAGGGTGGGCTATTTACAGAAGGGCTATATACAGGTGCAGTGATCGATAAGCAGCTTTGACAGCTGATGCTTAAAGTTAGTGAGGGAGATAGGAACCTCTAGCTTCAATGATTTTTGCAATTCGTTCCTGTCATTGGCAGCAGAGAACTGGAAGGAATGGCGGCCAAAGGAGGTGTTGGCTTTGGGGGTGACCAGTGAAATATACCTGCTGGAGTGCATGCTATGGGTGGGTGTTGCTATGGTGACCAGCGAGCTGAGATAAGGTGGGGATTTACCTAATAAAGACTTATAGATGACCTGGAGCCAGTGGGTTTGGCGACGAATATATAATGAGGGTCAGCCAACGAGAGAATACAGGTCGCAGTGGTGGGTAGTGTATGGGGCTTTGGTAACAAAACGGATGGCACTGTGATAGACTACATCCAATTTGCTGAGTAGAGTGTTGGAGGCTATTTTGTAAATGACATCACCGAAGTCAAGGATCGGTAGGATAGTCAGTTTTACAAGGGCATGTTTGGCAGCATGAGTGAAGGAGGCTTTGTTGCGAAATAGGAAGCCGATTCTAGATTACATTTTGGATGGGAGATGTTTAATGTGAGTCTGGAAGGAGAGTTTACAGTCTAACCAGACACCTAGGTATTTGTAGGTATCCACGTATTCTAAGTCAGACCCGTCCAGAGTAGTGATGATAGTCCGGTGGGCGGGTGCGGGCAGCGTTCGATAGAAAAGCATGCATTTAGTTTTACTAGCATTTAAGAGCAGTTGGAGGCCACGGAAGGAGTGTTGTATGGCATTGAAGCTTGTTTGAAGGTTAGTTAACACAGTGTCCAAAGAGGGGCCAGATGTATACAGGTGTTGTCTGCGTAGAGATGTATCAGAGAGTCACCAGCAACGAGAGCGACATCATTGATATATACAGAGAATAGAGTCGACCCGAGAATTGAACCCTGTGGCCCCCCCATAGATTTGACACACTGAACTCTATCTGAGAAGTAGTTGGAGAACCAGGCGAGGCAGTCATCGATGGCGGTTATGATATCGTTTAGGACCTTGAGTGTGGCTGAGGTGCACCCATGACCAGCTCGGAAACCAGATAGCATAGCGGAGAAGGTAGGGTGGGATTCGAAGTGGTCAGTGAAGGGAGAGCGGGAGAGAATTCTCCTTACGCCTGAATACTTATATATTTGTGAGTTTGGTCTGGAATTCATTCATTGGTCAAGGTTTGATTGTTACCACGTCCATAGTTCACAATATGTGATAGTTCAGAGGTTAACTCTCATTCCCTCCTCCAGAGCGGGTCAGGAGAGGACGGATCGGAGAAGGAGGACGGAGACACTCCTAAAGGTCAAAGGAAGAAGATCAGAAAGATCCTCAAGGACGACAAGCTGAGGACGGAAACAAGGGACGCCCTGAAGGAGGAGGAAGAGAGGAGGAGACGCATCGCTGAGAGGGAGCAGCTCCGGGAGAAACTCAGAGAGGTAAAAAGTCAACTGTGTGCTGTCGTCATGGCATCCACTAATTGGATAGAAATTAAGACAGACTGTCAATCATTGAGGTAACTCTACTCCGTCTGCCCAATGGTACGCTGAGGAGCCACATGGATTTCTGGTCCGTTGTGTCTCAGATTATAAGAGCATGGTGCCTGCTATGCCAGGTTCCCACAGGGATCACATATACTATACATGTACTGTATGCACTCTGAATGGAGTTCCCACTAAGGAAACTATCTGTCAAGGTTTTAATGCTTTTAGACTAGATCAGCTGCCTCTAGGAACATTTCACCTGTCCCAACCAGCAGAGCAGTCTCCCAGCTGCCTCTAGGAACATTTCACCTGTCCCAACCAGCAGAACAGTCTCTCAGCTGCCCCTATACTCCTAGGAACATAACACCTGTCCCAACCAGCAGATTAGTCTCCCAGCTGCCCCTATACTCCTAGGAACATACACCTGTCCCAACCAGCAGAACAGTCTCTCAGCTGCCCCTATACTCCTAGGAACATAATTCCTGTCCCAACCAGCAGAGCAGTCTCTCAGCTTCCCCTATACTCCTAGGAACATAACACCTGTCCCAACCAGCAGATTAGTCTCCCAGCTGCCCCTATACTCCTAGGAACATACACCTGTCCCAACCAGCAGAGCAGTCTCCCAGCTGCCTCTAGGAACATTTCACCTGTCCCAACCAGCAGAACAGTCTCTCAGCTGCCCCTATACTCCTAGGAACATAACACCTGTCCCAACCAGCAGATTAGTCTCCCAGCTGCCCCTATACTCCTAGGAACATACACCTGTCCCAACCAGCAGAACAGTCTCTCAGCTGCCCCTATACTCCTAGGAACATAATTCCTGTCCCAACCAGCAGAGCAGTCTCTCAGCTTCCCCTATACTCCTAGGAACATAACACCTGTCCCAACCAGCAGATTAGTCTCCCAGCTGCCCCTATACTCCTAGGAACATACACCTGTCCCAACCAGCAGAGCAGTCTCTCAGCTGCCTCTAGGAACATACAACCTGTCCCAACCAGCAGAGCAGTCTCTCAGCTGCCCCTATACTGCTAGGAACATACCACCTGTCCCAACCAGCAGAGCAGTCTCTCAGCTGCCCCTATACTCCTAGGAACATACTACCTGTCCCAACCAGCAGAGCCGTCTCTCAGCTTCCCCTATACTCCTAGGAACATAACACCTGTCCCAACCAGCAGATTAGTCTCCCAGCTGCCCCTATACTCCTAGGAACATACACCTGTCCCAACCAGCAGAGCAGTCTCTCAGCTGCCTCTAGGAACATACAACCTGTCCCAACCAGCAGAGCAGTCTCTCAGCTGCCCCTATACTGCTAGGAACATACCACCTGTCCCAACCAGCAGAGCAGTCTCTCAGCTGCCCCTATACTCCTAGGAACATACTACCTGTCCCAACCAGCAGAGCCGTCTCTCAGCTTCCCCTATACTCCTAGGAACATACCACCTGTCCCAACCAGCAGAGCAGTCTCCCAGCTGCCCCTATACTCCTAGGAACATACCACCTGTCCCAACCAGCAGAGCAGTCTCCCAGCTGCCCCTATACTCCTAGGAACATTATACCTGTCCCAACCAGCAGAGTAAATAAATGTATTTGTACAGACTGTAATGCTTTTAGACTAGACTCTATATGTCCCTCCCGACCAGGTGCTCGTCGTGGAGGAGGCGTCCGCCGTGGCTTGTCCAATCACAACCAAGCTGGTGCTGGATGAAGACGAGGAGACCAAGGAGCCCATGGTGCAGGTCCACCGCAATCTGGTCACCAAGCTCAAACCACACCAGGTCGACGGTGAGAGACACATGTTGGTACAGTAGTAGTAGTAGAGTCCATGGTGCTGGTGGTGGTGTTGTAGTAGTAGTATATAATGTTTACATATCAGGCATCACTCATCCCATATGTATATACTGTATTCTATACTCTTCTAGTGTATCTTAGTCCATGCTGCTAGTCCTTATGTATATAGGCCTAATTCATTTCTACTGTTAGATATACTGCACTGTCGGAACTAGAAGCACAAGCATTTCGCTTCACTCGCAATAACATCTGCTAACCACGTGTATGTGACCAATAAAATTATATTTGATTTGGTAGTGGTAGTAGTAGAGCCCATGGTGCAGGTGGTGTAGTAGAGCCCATGGTGCAGGTGGTGTAGTAGAGCCCATGGTGCAGGTGGTGTAGTAGAGCCCATGGTGCAGGTGGTGTAGTAGAGCCCATGGTGCAGGTGGTGTAGTAGAGCCCATGGTGCAGGTGGTGTAGTAGAGCCCATGGTGCAGGTGGTGTAGTAGAGCCCATGGTGCAGGTGGTGTAGTAGAGCCCATGGTGCAGGTAGTAGTAGTAGTAGAGCCCATGGTGCAGGTAGTAGTAGTAGTAGAGCCCACGGTGCAGGTAGTAGTAGTAGTAGAGCCCACGGTGCAGGTAGTAGTAGTAGTAGAGCCCACGGTGCAGGTGTTGTTGTAGTAGTAGTAGAGCCCACGGTGCAGGTGTTGTAGTAGTAGTAGAGCCCACGGTGCAGGTGTTGTAGTAGTAGTAGAGCCCACGGTGCAGGTGTTGTTGTAGTAGTAGTAGAGCCCACGGTGCAGGTGTTGTAGTAGTAGTAGTAGAGCCCATGGTGCAGGTGTTGTAGTAGTAGTAGTAGAGCCCGTGGTGCCGGTGGTAGTAGAGCCCACGGTGCAGGTGTAGTAGTAGTAGAGCCCATGGTGCAGGTGTAGTAGTAGTAGAGCCCATGGTGCAGGTGTAGTAGTAGAGCCCACGGTGTAGGTGTTGTTGTTGTAGTAGAGCCCACGGTGCAGGTGTTGTAGTAGAGCCCACGGTGCAGGTGTTGTAGTAGAGCCCACGGTGCAGGTGTTGTAGTAGTAGTAGTAGTAGAGCCCACGGTGCAGGTGTTGTAGTAGTAGTAGTAGTAGAGCCCACGGTGCAGGTGTTGTAGTAGTAGTAGTAGTAGAGCCCACGGTGCAGGTGTTGTTGTAGTAGTAGTAGAGCCCACGGTGCAGGTGTTGTAGTAGTAGAGCCCACGGTGCAGGTGTTGTAGTAGTAGAGCCCACGGTGCAGGTGTTGTAGTAGTAGAGCCCATGGTGCAGGTGTTGTAGTAGTAGAGCCCATGGTGTAGTAGTAGTAGTAGAGCCCATGGTGCAGGTGTTGTTGTAGTAGTAGTAGAGCCCATGGTGCAGGTGTAGTAGTAGTAGTAGTAGTAGTAGTAGTAGAGCCCATGGTGCAGGTGTTGTAGTAGTAGAGCCCACGGTGCAGGTGTTGTAGTAGTAGAGCCCACGGTGCAGGTGTTGTAGTAGTAGAGCCCACGGTGCAGGTGTTGTAGTAGTAGAGCCCACGGTGCAGGTGTTGTAGTAGTAGTAGTAGTAGTAGTAGTAGTAGAGCCCACGGTTTAGTAGTAGAGCCCACTGTGCAGGTGTTGTTGTAGTAGTAGAGCCCACGGTGCAGGTGTTGTTGTAGTAGTAGAGCCCACGGTGCAGGTGTTGTTGTAGTAGTAGAGCCCACGGTGCAGGTGTTGTAGTAGTAGAGCCCACGGTGCAGGTGTTGTAGTAGTAGAGCCCACGGTGCAGGTGTTGTAGTAGTAGAGCCCATGGTGCAGGTGTAGTAGTAGTAGTAGTAGTAGTAGTAGTAGTAGTAGTAGTAGTAGAGCCCATGGTGCAGGTGTTGTAGTAGTAGAGCCCACGGTGCAGGTGTTGTAGTAGTAGAGCCCACGGTGCAGGTGTTGTAGTAGTAGAGCCCACGGTGCAGGTGTTGTAGTAGTAGAGCCCACGGTGCAGGTGTTGTAGTAGTAGAGCCCACGGTGCAGGTGTTGTAGTAGTAGAGCCCACGGTGCAGGTGTTGTAGTAGTAGAGCCCACGGTGCAGGTGTTGTAGTAGTAGAGCCCACGGTGCAGGTGTTGTAGTAGTAGAGCCCACGGTGCAGGTGTTGTTGTAGTAGTAGTAGTAGTAGTAGTAGTAGTAGTAGTAGTAGTAGTAGAGCCCACGGTTTAGTAGTAGAGCCCACTGTGCAGGTGTTGTTGTAGTAGTAGAGCCCACGGTGCAGGTGTAGTAGTAGTAGTAGAGCCCACGGTGCAGGTGTAGTAGTAGTAGTAGAGCCCACCGTGCAGGTGTAGAAGTAGAGCCCACGGTGCAGGAGGTGTAGTAGTAGTAGAGCCCACGGTGTAGTAGTAGTAGAGCCCATGGTGCAGGTGTTGTAGTAGTAGAGCCCATGGTGTAGTAGTAGTAGTAGAGCCCATGGTGCAGGTGTTGTTGTTGTAGTAGTAGTAGTAGTAGTAGTAGAGCCCATGGTGCAGGTGTAGTAGTAGTAGTAGTAGTAGTAGTAGTAGAGCCCATGGTGCAGGTGTTGTAGTAGTAGAGCCCACGGTGCAGGTGTTGTAGTAGTAGAGCCCACGGTGCAGGTGTTGTAGTAGTAGAGCCCACGGTGCAGGTGTTGTAGTAGTAGAGCCCACGGTGCAGGTGTTGTAGTAGTAGAGCCCACGGTGCAGGTGTTGTAGTAGTAGTAGTAGTAGTAGAGCCCACGGTTTAGTAGTAGAGCCCACTGTGCAGGTGTTGTTGTAGTAGTAGAGCCCACGGTGCAGGTGTTGTTGTAGTAGTAGAGCCCACGGTGCAGGTGTTGTTGTAGTAGTAGAGCCCACGGTGCAGGTGTTGTAGTAGTAGAGCCCACGGTGCAGGTGTTGTAGTAGTAGAGCCCATGGTGTAGTAGTAGTAGAGCCCATGGTGCAGGTGTAGTAGTAGTAGTAGTAGTAGTAGTAGTAGTAGTAGTAGTAGTAGTAGTAGTAGTAGTAGTAGTAGAGCCCATGGTGCAGGTGTTGTAGTAGTAGAGCCCACGGTGCAGGTGTTGTAGTAGTAGAGCCCACGGTGCAGGTGTTGTAGTAGTAGAGCCCACGGTGCAGGTGTTGTAGTAGTAGAGCCCACGGTGCAGGTGTTGTAGTAGTAGAGCCCACGGTGCAGGTGTTGTAGTAGTAGAGCCCACGGTGCAGGTGTTGTAGTAGTAGAGCCCACGGTGCAGGTGTTGTAGTAGTAGAGCCCACGGTGCAGGTGTTGTAGTAGTAGAGCCCACGGTGCAGGTGTTGTAGTAGTAGAGCCCACGGTGCAGGTGTTGTTGTAGTAGTAGTAGTAGTAGAGCCCACGGTTTAGTAGTAGAGCCCACTGTGCAGGTGTTGTTGTAGTAGTAGAGCCCACGGTGCAGGTGTAGTAGTAGTAGTAGTAGAGCCCACGGTGCAGGTGTAGTAGTAGTAGTAGTAGTAGAGCCCACGGTGCAGGTGTAGTAGTAGAAGTAGAGCCCACGGTGCAGGAGGTGTAGTAGTAGTAGAGCCCACGGTGCAGGTGTAGTAGTAGAGCCCACGGTGCAGGTGTAGTAGTAGTAGTAGAGCCCACGGTGCAGGTGTAGTAGTAGTAGAGCCCACGGTGCAGGTGCACTACGACCTGGTGACCAAACTCAAACCAAACCAACGGTGAGAGAACAATGTTTGTCTTTAATCATCATGTTGATTTGATGGTTTATGGTGAAAACAAGGACTTACTCTCTCGTTCACTTATCAAGTCAATGCCATGCTGTCTGCGTCAACACCATACAGGTTCAGTGCTGACAACATTGGTAGGATTTCTGTAGTCTGAGAAAAGCTTTGGGTGTAGAGTGACGTCTCTGTGTCTGTCTCTCTAGGGGTCCAGTTCATGTGGGACTGCTGTTGTGAGTCGGTGAAGAAAACCAAGAAGAACTCTGGTTCTGGATGTATCCTGGCTCACTGTATGGGCCTGGGGAAAACACTGCAGGTCTGTACCACCACCCACCTGTCTGTACCACCCACCCACCTGTCTGTACCACCCACCCACCTGTCTGTACCACCCACCCACCTGTCTGTACCACCCACCCACCTGTCTGTACCACCCACCCACCTGTCTATGTCTCTGCTCGGTAGACGGTAGTCTCTGCTCGGTAGACGGTAGTCTCTGCTCGGTAGTCTGCTCCGTAGACTGTAGTCTCTGCTCGGTAGTCTCTGCTCGGTAGTCTCTGCTCTGTAGTTCGTAGTCTCTGTTAGGTAGTCTCTGCTCGGTAGACGGTAGTCTCGCTCGGTAGACGTAGACGGTAGTCTCTGCTCGGTAGACGGTAGTCTCTGCTCGGTAGACGGTATTCTCTGCTCGGTAGACGTAGACGGTAGTCTCTGCTTGGCTGACGGTAGTCTCTGCTCGGTAGTTCGTAGTCTCTGTTAGGTAGTCTCTGCTCGGTAGACGGTAGTCTCTGCTCGGTAGTCTGCTCGGTAGACGTAGACGGTAGTCTCTGCTCGGTAGACTGTATTCTCTGCTCGGTAGACGTAGACGGTAGTCTCTGCTCGGTAGACGGTAGTCTCTGCTCGGTAGTCTCTGCTCGGTAGTCTGCTTGGTAGTCTCTGCTCGGTAGTCTGCTTGGTAGTCTCTGCTCGGTAGTCTGCTTGGTAGTCTCTGCTCGGTAGTCTGCTTGGTAGTCTCTGCTCGGTAGACGGTAGTCTCTGCTCGGTAGACGGTAGTCTCTGCTCGGTAGACGGTAGTCTCTGCTCGGTAGACGGTAGTCTCTGCTCGGTAGACGGTAGTCTCTGCTCGGTAGACGGTAGTCTCTGCTCGGTAGTCTCTGCCCGGTAGTCTGCTCGGTAGACGGTAGTCTCTGCTCTGTAGTCTCTGCTCGGTAGACGGTAGTCTCTGCTTGGTAGTCTCTGCTCGGTAGTCTGCTTGGTAGTCTGCTCGGTAGTCTGCTTGGTAGTCTCTGCTCGGTAGACGGTAGTCTCTGCTCGGTAGACGGTAGTCTCTGCTCGGTAGACGGTAGTCTCTGCTCGGTAGACGGTAGTCTCTGCTCGGTAGACGGTAGTCTCTGCTCTGTAGTCTCTGCTCGGTAGACGGTAGTCTCTGCTCTGTAGTCTCTGCTCGGTAGACGGTAGTCTCTGCTCTGTAGTCTCTGCTCGGTAGACGGTAGTCTCTGCTCGGTAGACGGTAGTCTCTGCTCTGTAGTCTCTGCTCGGTAGACGGTAGTCTCTGCTCGGTAGACGGTAGTCTCTGCTCTGTAGTCTCTGCTCGGTAGACGGTAGTCTCTGCTCTGTAGTCTCTGCTCGGTAGACGGTAGTCTCTGCTCTGTAGACGGTAGTCTCTGCTCGGTAGACGGTAGTCTCTGCTCGGTAGTCTCTGCCCGGTAGTCTGCTCGGTAGACGGTAGTCTCTGCTCTGTAGTCTCTACTCGGTAGACGGTAGTCTCTGCTCTGTAGTCTCTGCTCGGTAGACGGTAGTCTCTGCTCGGTAGACTCTGCTCGGTAGTTTCTGTCGGTAGTCTGTCATTTGTCTTCCTATAGAAAGGGATGTTTCTCTGGTTGTGAGAGGAGCGTAATGTCTCCCTCCACTCTTAACCATTTATCTAATCTGACTCGCTCATACATGCTTTGACCACTAGAGGGTGACACCGCACCTTACTCTGTTGCAGTGTGACAAGTTAGACTTCTCCCTCTATGTACCGTACCAGTCAAACGTTTGGACACCTAATCATTCCAAGTTCTTTCTATATTTTTACATTGTAGAACAATAGTGAAGACATCAACTATGAAATAACACACATGGAATCATTTAGTTACCAAAAAAGTGTTAAACAAAGTCGCCACTCTTTGCCTTGATGACAGCTTTGCACACTCTTGGCATTCTCTCAACCAGCTTCATGAGGTAGTCACCTGGAATGCATTTTAATTAACAGGTGTGCCTTGTTAAAAGTTAATTTGTGGAATTTCATTCCTTAATGCGTTTGAGCCAATCAGTTGTGTTGTGACAAGGTAGGGGTGGTATTAGGGCTGCACATTTTGGGGAATATTCAGAGGTGGAAACTTTGCGTGGGAATTAACAGGAATATATGGGAATTAACGGGAATATATGAGAATTAACGGGAATATATGGGAATTAACAGGAATATATGGGAATTAACAGGAATATATGGGAATTAACAGGAATATATGGGAATTAACAGGAATATATGGGAATTAACGGGAATATATGAGAATTAATAGTAATACCATTTAAATGTAGATTTTTTTTTGCGTTGGATATATTTACCATATCATATGGAGACAGAAACATAAACCTTTTACCTTCATAAGTAGACATAATTGCAAATGATTAAATCCTTCTAATAGAAATAAAAAAAACAATTTAGTTAATAATTGAACTTTAATTAAATGAGTTGACTTCACATGGGATGATTTCACTGAACAACAAAAGAAAGGGAATATTGAATGATCCCTAATGATCCATAGAATCTCCCAAAAACGTTTTCAACATACATCTGTAAAATTATAGTCTAGAAACTAAAGCTTTGGTCGTCTTCCTCTCAGGCTTCCATGTCTTCTCCCTGGACCTCCTCAATGTCCACCTCTTGAACATTAGTAGCCTCAAAAAGCCTCAAAGTTGCCCGGATGGCCACCAGTTTGTCAACCCTTGTATCGGTCAGCCTGTTGCGTGCTTTGGTGTGTGTGTTCCCAAACAAGGACCAGTTGCGCTCTGAGGCGGCTGATGTTGGTGGGATTTGGAGGATCAAAGTCCCTTCCACCAGGTGGCGGATGAGATATGTTGGCACGACTGCCATATTGCATCTCCATCCCAAAGCCCTTGCTTGGAAGTGTACTTCTCCAGACTGCCAAGAACCTTACCCTCATCCAGGCCAAGGTGGCGAGACACGGAAGTGATGACACCATAGGCCTTGTTGATCTCTGCACCAGACAGGATGCTCTTGCCAGCATACTTGGGGTCCAACATGTACGCTGCGGCATGTATGGGCTTCAGGCAGAAGTCTTCATGCTTTTTTATGTATTTCAGAACTGCAGATTCCTCTGCTAGGAGCAACAGTGAAGTGGGCAGGGCAGTACGGATTTCTTCTCTTACATCTGCAAGCAGAGTTTGATTCAATGTGGTGCTCTTATTCTTGTGAGGGTAGGACTTCTCCACTTTAGACCAAGCAGCCTTCATGTTCGCAGCATTGTCTGTCACCAGTGCACATACCTTCTGTGGTCCAAGGTCATGGATGACTGCCTTCAGCTCATCTGCAATGTAGAGACCGGTGTGTCTGTTGTCCCTTGTGTCTGTTGTCCCTTGTAGAATACTGGTTGAGGGGTGGAGATGATGTAGTTAATTATTCCTTGCCCACAAACAACCCATCAGAGATGATTGCAATACAGTCTGTTTTCTCTATGATTTGCTTGACCTTCACTTGAACTCTGCTGAACTCTGCATCCAGCAAATGAGTAGATAAAGCATGTGTGGTTGGAGGGGTGCATGCTGGGTGAAGAACGTTCAGAAATCTCTTCCAATACACATTGCCTGTGAGCGTCAGAGGTGAACCAGTTGCATACACAGCTCGAGCAAGACATTCATCAGCATTTCTCTGACTACGTTCCTCCATTGAGTTAAATAAAAGGTCTGATTCCAGGAGGACCATGAGCTGTTGCTATCGATAAGGTGTCTGATTCATCATTTTCACCTCGAATTGAAGTAGAGGGACTTTTGTCAGAGGTTGCTTGTTGTGAGCGCTGAGGGAACTTTATGCACTTGGCCAGATGATTCTGCATCTTTGTTGCATTCTTCACATACGATTTGTCCCAGTATTTGCAAATTTACACAGCTTTTCCTTCTACAGTAGCTGCAGTGAAATGTCAGATAGTGCCCGTGGCATTTTCCTTAAAAGATTATACAAACATGAAGAAAAAAACCCCCAATTACATGTACAAATAAATAGTTAAACAGTTAGATTAAACAAGTCCTTTGTAAGATAAATGTTTTAAAATGAAACATGTATGAAAACAGGTGAATTAACACTCCTCAGTTAGCAGGCTCGAGCAAGCTAAACCCCACATGGTAGCAAAAACTAACTAGCAGAAATTGTTAACAAGTTAGAAATGATTTAAACACACTTTGCTGTAGGCTACTATTTACTAGTTAACAAAACATCATGTATGTTATAAAATATATTCACCCACCCAGTATTGTAATCAAAACATACCAGAAAGCCTTGGCTCAGACAGTGTAGTAGTGTGGGCTCAATAGCATCTCATTAGTGTGCAAGATCTTGGAATCAGTGATGGAAGAATGCACTGTGCATGCAGAGGGATGCAATTCCATTGAATTGGGAATAGTTTAACCAAAATATGCCACAAGACTTGTGTTTATCCCACAAAAAAGGTTCGCTCTTATAAGCTAACTTTTTTTGATCAATTTTAGCATAATTTCCCAAATTCCAGGGCTTAACTTCCCATGGAAAATTTCTGGAAAATTACCGGAAAGTTTCAGACCCTTTTGCAACCCTAGGTGGTATACAGAAGATAGCCCTATTTGGTAAAAGACCAAGTCCATATTATGTCAAGAACAGCTCAAATAAGCAAAGAGAAACAACAGTCCATCATTACTTTAAGACATGAAGGTCAGTCAATACGGAAAATGTCAAGAACTTTGAAAGTTTCTTCAAGTGCAGTCGCAAAAACCATCAAGTGCTATGATGAAACTGGTTCTCATGAGGACCGCCACAGGAAAGGAAGACCCAGAGTTACCTCTGCTGCAGAGAATAAGTTCATTAGAGTTACCAGCCTCAGATTACAGCCCAAATAAATGCTTCACAGAGTTCAAGTAACAGACACATCTCAACATCAACTGTTCAGAGGAGACTGTGTGAATCAGACCTTCATGGTCAAATTGCTTTGCTGGTGACACTGTCAGTGATTTATTTAGAATTCAAGGCACACTTAACCAGCTTGGTTACCACAGCATTCTGCAGCGATACACCATCCCATCTGGTTTGCGCCTAGTTGGACTATCATTACACACCTCCAGGCTGTGTAAGGGCTATTTAACCAAGAAGGAGAGTGATGGAGTGCTGCATCAGATGACCTAGCCTCCACAATCACCCGACCTCAACCCAATTGAGATGGTTTGGGATGAGTTGGACGGCAGAGTGAAGGAAAAGCAGTCAACAAGTGCTCCTTCAAGACTGGAAAAGCATTCCAGGTGAAACTGGTTGATAGAATGCCAAGAGTGTGTAAAGGGTGGCTACTTTGAAGAATCTCAAATATAAAATATATTTTGATTTAACACGTTTTTGGTTACTACATGATTCCATATGTGTTATTTCATAGATTATTCTACAATGTAGAAAATAGTAAAAATAAAGAAAAACCCTTGAATGAGTAGGTGTGTCCAAACCTTTGACTAGTGGTGTGTATATATGTATACTGTCTATATCACTAGGTGGTCGCCCTTCTCCACACACTACTGCTGTGTGACAAGATGGACTTCTCCACGGCTCTGATCGTCTGTCCTCTCAACACTGTTCTCAACTGGCTCAATGAGTTTGAGAAGTGGCAGTACGGCTTCAAGGACGAGGAGAGTTTAGAGGTATACCTGTGTGTGTGTTCATGCAGTCTGTGTGTGAGTTACGCTGTGTGTTACGCTGTGCGTCTGTGCTCCTGCTGTCTGTGTTAACCCTGTGTGTGTCACTAGGTGACTGAGCTGGCCACAGTAAAGCGTCCTCAGGAGAGAGCATGTGCTCTGCAGCAGTGGCAGGAGGATGGAGGGATTATGATCATTGGGTATGAGATGTACCGGAACCTCACCCAGGGTAGAAACATCAAGAGCAAGAAACTGAAAGAGATCTTCCAGAAGACCCTGGTCGACCCAGGTAGGTAGAGGACACACACACACACACACATACAGACGGTTATTTCTTGTATCCAGTATTTGTATTTCTCAACTTCAACTCTCTCTCTCTCTCTCTGTGTGTGTGTGTGTCCTTTCTCCCCAGGCCCAGACTTTGTGATCTGTGATGAGGGCCACATCTTGAAGAATGAGGCGTCGGCCGTCTCTAAAGCCATGAACTCCATCAAGACCCGACGGAGAGTAGTGCTCACTGGCACACCACTGCAGAACAACCTCATAGAGTGTATGTTACTTTCTGTCGTACAGCTAGCCTACAGGGCAACACTTTGTTACGTTACAGCCTTATTCTAAAATGGATTAAATCGTTTTTTTTCTCATCAATCCACACGCAATACAATACCCCATAATGACCCAATACACCATAATGACCCAATACACCATAATGACCCAATACACCATAATGACCCAATACACCCCATAATGACACAATACCCCATAATGACACAATACACCATAATGACCCAATACACCATAATGACCCAATACACCCCATAATGACACAATACCCCATAATGACACAATACCCCATAATGACCCAATACACCATAATGACCCAATACACCATAATGACCCAATACACCATAATGACACAATACCCCATAATGACACAATACACCATAATGACCCAATACACCATAATGACCCAATACACCCCATAATGACACAATACCCCATAATGACCCAATACAATACCCCATAATGACCCAATACCCCATAATGACCCAATACCCCATAATGACACAATACCCCATAATGACCCAATACCCCATAATGACCCAATACACCCCATAATGACACAATACCCATAATGACCCAATACCCCATAATGACCCAATACCCCATAATGACCCAATACCCCATAATGACCCAATACCCCATAATGACCCAATACCCCATAATGACCCAATACACCATAATGACCCAATACACCATAATGACCCAATACACCCCATAATGACACAATACCCCATAATGACCCAATACACCATAATGACCCAATACCCCATAATGACCCAATACCCCATAATGACCCAATACCCCATAATGACACAATACCCCATAATGACCCAATACCCCATAATGACCCAATACACCCCATAATGACCCAATACACCCCATAATGACCCAATACCCATAATGACCCAATACCCCATAATGACCCAATACCCCATAATGACCCAATACCCCATAATGACCCAATACACCATAATGACCCAATACACCATAATGACCCAATACACCCCATAATGACACAATACCCCATAATGACCCAATACACCATAATGACCCAATACCCCATAATGACCCAATACCCCATAATGACCCAATACACCATAATGACCCAATACACCATAATGACCCAATACACCATAATGAGCCAATACACCATAATGACCCAATACCCCATAATGACCCAATACACCATAATGACCCAATACACCATAATGACCCAATACACCCCATAATGACACAATACCCCATAATGACACAATACCCCATAATGACACAATACACCATAATGACCCAATACACCATAATGACCCAATACACCATAATGACCCAATACACCATAATGACCCAATACACCATAATGACCCAATACACCATAATGACCCAATACACCATAATGACCCAATACCCCATAATCACCCAATACCCCATAATGACCCAATACACCATAATGACCCAATACACCATAATGACCCAATACACCATAATGACCCAATACCCCATAATGACACAATACCCCATAATGACACAATACCCCATAATGACACAATACCCCATAATGACACAATACCCCATAATGACACAATACCCCATAATGACCCAATACCCCATAATGACCCAATACCCCATAATGACACAATACCCCATAATGACCCAATACACCATAATGACCCAATACACCATAATGACCCAATACACCATAATGACCCAATACACCATAATGACCCAATACACCATAATGACCCAATACACCATAATGACCCAATACACCCCATAATGACCCAATACCCCATAATGACACAATACCCCATAATGACACAATACCCCATAATTACACAATACCCCATAATGACACAATACCCCATAATGACACAATACCCCATAATGACACAATACCCCATAATGACACAATACCCCATAATGACACAATACCCCATAATGACACAATACCCCATAATGACACAATACCCCATAATGACACAATACCCCATAATGACACAATACCCCATAATGACACAATACACCATAATGACACAATACACCATAATGACACAATACACCATAATGACCCAATACACCATAATGACCCAATACACCCCATAATGACACAATACCCCATAATGACCCAATACACCCCATAATGACCCAATACACCCCATAATGACCCAATACACCCCATAATGACCCAATACACCCCATAATGACCCAATACACCCCATAATGACACAATACCCCATAATGACACAATACCCCATAATGACCCAATACCCCATAATGACCCAATACCCCATAATGACCCAATACACCCCATAATGACAAAGCAAAAACACATTTTTAGAAATGTTTGCTAATTCATAATTACATTTACATAAGTATTCAGACCTTTTACTCAGTACTTTATTAAGTATTCAGACCCTTTACTCAGTACTTTATTAAGTATTCAGACCCTTTACTCAGTACTTTATTAAGTATTCAGACCCTTTACTCAGTACTTTATTAAGTATTCAGACCCTTTACTCAGTACTTTATTAAGTATTCAGACCCTTTACTCAGTACTTTATTGAGTATTCAGACCCTTTACTCAGTACTTTATTGAGTATTCAGACCCTTTACTCAGTACTTTATTGAGTATTCAGACCCTTTACTCAGTACTTTATTAAGTATTCAGACCCTTTACTCAGTACTTTATTAAGTATTCAGACCCTTTACTCAGTACTTTATTGAGTATTCAGACCCTTTACTCAGTACTTTATTGAGTATTCAGACCCTTTACTCAGTACTTTATTAAGTATTCAGACCCTTTACTCAGTACTTTGTTGAAGCACCTTTGGCAGCGATTACAGTATTGAGTATTCTTGGGTATGACTCTACAAGCTTGGCACACCTGTATTTGGGGAGTTTCTCCCATTCTTCTCTACAGATCCTCTTTGGTTGGTGGAGTGCCTATGCCTTCCCAGGCTGCACCACTGCCCAGTCATGTGAAATACAGAGATTAGGGCCTAATTAATTTATTTCAATTAAAACTTAAATTTCTGTCTAGCCATGATCCCCAACACCTTGACAGAGCTGGAAGAATTTAGAAAAGATGAAGCTCTTATGAGACTTCCCTAAGAATACTCTCCGCTGTAATCGCTGCCAAAGGTGTTTCTAACATGTATTGATTCAGGGACCTGAATACTTATCTAATCAACGTATATTACGCTTTCATCTGTGATTATTTATGATTATTTTAGGGAAATAATTCTACTTTGACATTACCAAGTAGTTTGTGTAGATGGTTAACAAAAAATGAGAATAAAATGTATTTGAATAGAAAAGGTGAATAGTTGTGATACCGCTGTATATGGGATGTGTTTGCCCCTCCCAGACCACTGCATGGTGAACTTCATCAAGGAGAACCTGCTGGGGTCGGTGAAGGAGTTTAGGAATCGTTTCGTCAACCCCATCCAGAACGGCCAGGCAGCAGACTCTACAGACCAGGATGTACGCATCATGAAGAAGAGGGCTCACATCCTGTACGAGATGCTGAATGGATGCGTACAGGTAACATCCTGTACAACAGGGATGCATAACTGGCTGCCCAAAGCCTCCCTTATTTAAACAACTTTAGGGACAGTCGGGTCTCTCTCACAGGTAGAATACTACAATACACCAGACATCCTTCCAGCAGTTTCTCATGCCAGTCACTCCGTTAACTATGTAAGCTAACAATTTTTAGATTGATACATTTGTCTAGCCAGTTGTCTAAACTTGTAGTGATCATGACCGAATACCGACCGGGCATGCAGGGCACGTGCCCAGGGGGCCTTGACCTCCAGGGGGCCTTGACCTCCAGGGGGCCTTGACCTCCAGGGGGCCTTGACCTCCAGGGGGCCTTGACCTCCAGGGGGCCCTAACCTCCAGGGGGCCCTAACCTCCAGGGGGCCTTGACCTCCAGGGGGCCTTGACCTCCAGGGGGCCCTAACCTCCAGGGGCCCTTGACCTCCAGGGGGCCCTAACCTCCAGGGGGCCTTGACCTCCAGGGGGCCCTAACCTCCAGGGGGCCTTGACCTCCAGGGGGCCCTAACCTCCAGGGGGCCCTAACCTCCAGGGGGCCCTAACCTCCAGGGGGCCTTGACCTCCAGGGGGCCTTGACCTCCAGGGGGCCCTAACCTCCAGGGGGCCCTAACCTCCAGGGGGCCCTAACCTCCAGGGGGCCCTAACCTCCAGGGGGCCCCACATTTGTAAGTCACTCTCACTCAGATATCATATTAACATGACAAAATGTATAGAATTGCAGGAAATTGGCTGTGAAACGTTAACTGTGTCCCTGCCTCCACAGAGAAGCGACTACTGTGTGTTAACCTCTCTTCTCTCACCTCTCTCTCTCTCTCTCTCTCTCTCTCTCCAGAGAAGAGACTACTCTGCCCTGACCAAGTTCCTTCCTCCTAAACATGAATATGTTGTGTCTGTCAGAGTCACGCCCATCCAGTGTACTTTATACCGCCACTACCTGGAGCACTTAACAGGTACACTCTAACCCCTACCCCATGTAGTGTACACTCTACACATCCTACCTGGAGCATTGTACTACTGTGTGTTTTCAGAGGGAGCGAGAGGGTTAGTCTGGGGAATTCTGATGAGGGGGGGGGGGTGTTAATCTGGGGGATTCTGACGATGGAGGAGAGCGAGGGTTAATCTTGGATTCTGAAGTGGGGGAGAGAGGGTGTATTTTGGGGATTCTGAAGCGGGGGAGAGAGGGTGTATCTTGGGGATTCTGAAGCGGGGGAGAGAGGGTGTATCTTGGGGATTCTGAAGCGGGGGAGAGAGGGTGTATCTTGGGGATTCTGAAGCGAGGGAGAGAGGGTGTATCTTGGGGATTCTGAAGAGGGGGAGAGAGAGAGAGGACTAATCTGGGGGATTCTGAAGAGGGGGAGAGGTTTAATCTGGGGAATTCTGAAGAGGGGGAGAGGTTTAATCTGGGGAATTCTGAAGAGGGAGAGAGGGTTAATCTGGGGGATTCTGAAGAGGGAGAGAGGGTTAATCTGGGGGATTCTGAAGAGGGAGAGTTAATCTGGGGGATTCTGAAGAGGGAGAGAGGGTTAATCTGGGGGATTCTGAAGAGGGAGAGAGAGAGAGAGGGTTAATCTGGGGGATTCTGAAGAGGGAGAGCGAGAGAGAGAGAGAGGGTTAATCTGGGGGATTCTGAAGAGGGAGAGAGAGAGAGGGTTAATCTGGGGGATTCTGAAGAGGGAGAGAGAGAGGGTTAATCTGGGGGATTCTGAAGAGGGAGAGAGAGAGGGTTAATCTGGGGGATTCTGAAGAGGGAGAGAGAGAGAGTTAATCTGGGGGATTCTGAAGAGGGAGAGAGAGAGAGTTAATCTGGGGGATTCTGAAGAGGGAGAGAGAGAGAGTTAATCTGGGGGATTCTGAAGAGGGAGAGAGAGAGTTAATCTGGGGGATTCTGAAGAGGGAGAGAGAGAGAGTTAATCTGGGGGATTCTGAAGAGGGAGAGAGAGAGTTAATCTGGGGGATTCTGAAGAGGGAGAGAGAGAGAGTTAATCTGGGGGATTCTGAAGAGGGAGAGAGGGAGAGTTAATCTGGGGGATTCTGAAGAGGGAGAGAGGGAGAGTTAATCTGGGGGATTCTGAAGAGGGAGAGAGGGAGAGTTAATCTGGGGGATTCTGAAGAGGGAGAGAGGGTTAATCTGGGGGACCCATTTCCCTCCCAAGTATCCTCTTCCCCTCTGTGACCGTGGCATCCTCTTCCCCTCTGTGACTGTGGCATCCTCTTCCCCTCTGTGACCGTGGCATCCTCTTCCCCTCTGTGACCGTGGCATCCTCTTCCCCTCTGTGACCGTGGCATCCTCTTCCCCTCTGTGACCGTGGCATCCTCTTCCCCTCTGTGACCGTGGCATCCTCTTCCCCTCTGTGACCGTGGCATCCTCTTCCCCTCTGCGTGGCCTTCATAGATTTTCATTCAAATTGATGTGAGAACAACCGGTCTAAAGTCATTGAGAGTTTTTGGACAACTGGATTTGGGATACAGGGACAACCACAGCATCCTTCCAGGCCTTAGGTACATGCTGTTCCTGTAAAGACTTATTCCAAATGTAGTGGAATACAGGACTCCGTTCTTTTGCACAAGATTTAAGTAAACGACCACAGATGTTGTCAGGTTCACTGTTAGAGAGAAAGGCCTTTAACACATCCAGGAGTATGTTATTTCCACACAGACAGTGTAATCAGAGGAAAATGGAGAACCGCTTCGGACAGGCTTGCTTGCTGCTTCACAGCAAAGAACACGTCTGGTCTCTAGTGTAAACGGTTCAATATGACCCATATTACCAGAGGTCTCTAGCGTAAATGTTTCATTATGAGGGTCGTTGTCCTGTTGGAAGGTGAACCTTCGTCCCCAGTCTGAGGTCCTGAGCAGGTTTTCACCAATGTTCTCTCTGTACTTTGCTCCGTTCATCTTTTCCTCGATCCTGACTAGTCTCCCAGTCCCTGCCGCTGGATGGTGCCAGGTTTACTCCAGAGGTGAAACTTGGGAGTTCAATCTTGGTTTCATCAGACCAGAGAATCTTGTTTCTCATGGTCAGAGTCCTTTAGGTGCTTTTTGGCAAACTCCAGGAGGGCTGTTGTCTTTTACTGAGGAGTGGCTTCTGTCTGGCCACGCTACCATAAAGGCCTGATTGGTGGAGTGCTGCAGAGATGGTTGTCCTTCTGGAAGGTTCTCCCATCTCCATAGAGGAACTCTGGTGCTCTTTCAGAGTGACCATCGGGTTCTTGGTCACCTCCCTGACCAAGGCCCTTCTCCCCCGATTGCTCAGTTTAGTCGGCTCTAGGAAGAGTCTTGGTGCTTCCAAACCTATTCCATTTAAGTATGAGGGAGGTGTTTTGGTACCCTTCCCCAGATCTGTGCCTCGACACAATCCTGTCTCGGAGCTCTACGGACAATTCCTTCGTCCTCATGGCTTGGTTTTTGCTCTGACCTGCACTGTCAAATGTGTGCCTTTCCAAATCATGTCCAATCAATTGTATTTACCACAGGTGGACCCAACACTCAAATCTAGTTGTAGAAACATCTCAAGGATGATCCATGTAAACAGGATGAACCTGAGCTCAATTTAGTCTCATAGCAAAGAGTCTGAATACTTACTGTATGTAAAGAAGGTATTTCTGTTTTCAATTTAATTCATTTGCAAAACATTTTAAACCTGTGTTTTTTTGCTTTGTCATTGGGGTATTGGGTCATTATGGGGTATGGGGTCATTATGGGGTATGGGGTCATTATGGGGTATGGGGTCATTATGGGGTATGGGGTCATTATGGGGTATGGGGTCATTATGGGGTCATTATGGGGTCATTATGGGGTCATTATGGGGTCATTATGGGGTCATTATGGGGTAGTGGGTCATTATGGGGTATTGGGCCATTATGTCATTATGGGGTAGTGGGTCATTATGGGGTAGTGGGTCATTATGGGGTATTGGGTCATTATGGGGTATTGGGTCATTATGTCATTATGGGGTAGTGGGTCATTATGGGGTCATTATGTCATTATGGGGTAGTGGGTCATTATGGGGTAGTGGGTCATTATGGGGTAGTGGGTCATTATGGGGTAGTGGGTCATTATGGGGTAGTGGGTCATTATGGGGTAGTGGGTCATTATGGGGTACTGGGTCATTATGGGGTCATTATGGGGTGTTGGGTCATTATGGGGTGTTGGGTCAGTATGGGGTACTGGGTCATTATGGGGTCATTATGTCATTATGGGGTATTGGGTCATTATGGGGTAGTGGGTCATTATGGGGTAGTGGGTCATTATGGGGTAGTGGGTCATTATGGGGTGTTGGGTCATTATGGGGTAGTGGGTCATTATGGGGTAGTGGGTCATTATGGGGTAGTGGGTCATTATGGGGTAGTGGGTCATTATGGGGTAGTGGGTCATTATGGGGTAGTGGGTCATTATGGGGTAGTGGGTCATTATGGGGTAGTGGGTCATTATGGGGTAGTGGGTCATTATGGGGTAGTGGGTCATTATGGGGTCATTATGTCATTATGGGGTAGTGGGTCATTATGGGGTGTTGGGTCATTATGGGGTGTTGGGTCATTATGGGGTGTTGGGTCATTATGGGGTGTTGGGTCATTATGGGGTGTTGGGTCATTATGGGGTGTTGGGTCATTATGGGGTCATTATGTCATTATGGGGTAGTGGGTCATTATGGGGTAGTGGGTCATTATGGGGTAGTGGGTCATTATGGGGTGTTGGGTCATTATGGGGTGTTGGGTCATTATGGGGTCATTATGTCATTATGGGGTAGTGGGTCATTATGGGGTAGTGGGTCATTATGGGGTAGTGGGTCATTATGGGGTAGTGGGTCATTATGGGGTCATTATGTCATTATGGGGTATTGGGTCATTATGGGGTATTGGGTCATTATGGGGTAGTGGGTCATTATGGGGTAGTGGGTCATTATGGGGTAGTGGGTCATTATGGGGTAGTGGGTCATTATGGGGTAGTGGGTCATTATGGGGTACTGGGTCATTATGGGGTCATTATGGGGTGTTGGGTCATTATGGGGTGTTGGGTCAGTATGGGGTACTGGGTCATTATGGGGTCATTATGTCATTATGGGGTATTGGGTCATTATGGGGTAGTGGGTCATTATGGGGTAGTGGGTCATTATGGGGTGTTGGGTCATTATGGGGTGTTGGGTCATTATGGGGTGTTGGGTCATTATGGGGTAGTGGGTCATTATGGGGTCATTATGTCATTATGGGGTAGTGGGTCATTATGGGGTAGTGGGTCATTATGGGGTATTGGGTCATTATGGGGTAGTGGGTCATTATGGGGTACTGGGTCATTATGGGGTCATTATGGGGTGTTGGGTCATTATGGGGTGTTGGGTCATTATGGGGTGTTGGGTCAGTATGGGGTCATTATGGGGTAGTGGGTCAGTATGGGGTAGTGGGTCATTATGGGGTCATTATGGGGTGTTGGGTCAGTATGGGGTGTTGGGTCATTATGGGGTCATTATGGGGTGTTGGGTCAGTATGGGGTAGTGGGTCAGTATGGGGTAGTGGGTCATTATGGGGTACTGGGTCAGTATGGGGTAGTGGGTCATTATGGGGTACTGGGTCGTTATGGGGTCATTATGGGGTACTGGGTCATTATGGGGTACTGTATCAGTATGGGGTACTGGGTCATTATGGGGTATTGGGTCATTATGGGGTATTGGGTCATTATGGGGTATTGGGTCATTATGGGGTATTGTGTCATTATGGGGTATTGTGTCATTATGGGGTATTGGGTCATTATGGGGTATTGGGTCATTATGGGGTATTGGGTCATTATGGGGTACTGGGTCATTATGGGGTATTGGGTCATTATGGGGTATTGGGTCATTATGGGGTATTGTGTCATTATGGGGTATTGTGTCATTATGGGGTATTGGGTCATTATGGGGTATTGGGTCATTATGGGGTATTGGGTCATTATGGGGTATTGGGTCATTATGGGGTATTGGGTCATTATGGGGTATTGGGTCATTATGGGGTATTGGGTCATTATGGGGTATTGGGTCATTATGGTGTATTGGGTCATTATGGGGTATTGGGTCATTATGGGGTACTTGGTCATTATGGGGTATTGGGTCATTATGGGGTATTGGGTCATTATGGGGTATTGGGTCATTATGGGGTATTGGGTCATTATGGGGTATTGGGTCATTATGGGGTATTGGGTCATTATGGGGTATTGGGTCATTATGGGGTATTGGGTCATTATGGGGTATTGGGTCATTATGGGGTGTATTGGGTCATTATGGGGTGTATTGGGTCATTATGGGGTGTATTGGGTCATTATGGGGTATTGGGTCATTATGGGGTATTGGGTCATTATGGGGTACTGGGTCATTATGGAGTATTGGGTCATTATGGGGCATTGGGTCAGTATGGGGTATTGGGTCATTATGGAGTATTGGGTCAGTATGGGGTAGTGGGTCAGTATGGGGTACTGGGTCAGTATGGGGTCAGTATGGGGTATTGGGTCAGTATGGGGTATTGGGTCAGTATTGGGTCAGTATGGGGTACTGGGTCAGTATGGGGTACTGGGTCAGTATGGGGTATTGGGTCAGTATGTTTAATTTAATAAATTTTATAATAAGGCTGTAATGTAACAAAATGTGGATAAAGTCTTGGTCTGAATACTTTCTGAATGAACTGTATATCAAAGTGTGTGTTGTTCGATTGTAGATGTTGAAGTGTTCCGTCTCTCACATTGTTCTGGTGTTGGTATGAGTGTGAGGGAGTGGTACCTGTGGTGGGCATGAAACACACACGCTCTCTCTGTCACTCTCTGTGTGTGGGGCAGGTGCGGGGAACGTGGTAGAGGGGGGTCGGGGCCGAGCCGGGACCAAACTCTTCCAGGACTTCCAGATGCTCAGCAGAATCTGGACCCATCCCTGGTGCCTGCAGCTGGACTACATCAGCAAGGAGAACAAGGTGACACACACACACACATAGATTTACACATACATACACACATACACACACACATAGATTTACACACATACATACACACATACACACACACATAGATTTACACACATACATACACACATACACACACACATAGATTTACACACATACATACACACACACATACACACACACATAGATTTACACACATACATACACACACACATACACACACACATACACACACACATAGATTTACACATACATACACACATACACACACACATAGATTTACACACATACATACACACACACATACACACACACATAGATTTACACATACATACACACATACACACACACATAGATTTACACATACATACACACATACACACACACATAGATTTACACACATACATACACACACACATACACACACACATAGATTTACACACACACATACACACACACATAGATTTACACACATACATACACACACACACACACACACACACATAGATTTACACACATACATACACACACACATACACACACACATAGATTTACACACATACATACACACACACACACACATAGATTTACACACATACATACACACACACATACACACACACATAGATTTACACATACATACACACATACACACACACAGATTTACACACACATACATACACACATACACACACACATAGATTTACACACACATACATACACACACACATACACACACACACATAGATTTACACATACATACACACACACACACACACACACACACACACACACAGATTGACACACATACATACACATACACACACACATACAGATTGACACACACAGATTGACACACACACTTGTGGTTTAGGGGTTCTGACTGTCTTGTGGTTTAGGGGTTCTGACTGTCTTGTGGTTTAGGGGTTCTGACTGTCTTGTGGTTTAGGGGTTCTGACTGTCTTGTGGTTTAGGGGTTCTGACTGTCTTGTGGTTTAGGGGTTCTGACTGTCTTGTGGTTTAGGGGTTCTGACTCTGTGTATATGTATCTTGTGTTAGGGGTTCTGACTGTATGTATATGTATCTTGTGTTAGGGGTTCTGACTGTATCTTGTTTTAGGGGTTCTGACTGTATCTTGTTTTAGGGGTTCTGACTGTATCTTGTTTTAGGGGTTCTGACTATCTTGTTTTAGGGGTTCTGACTGTGTGTCTTTTGTTTTAGGGGTTCTGACTGTGTGTCTTGTGTTTTAGGGGTTCTGACTGTGTGTCTTGTGTTTTAGGGGTTCTGACTGTGTGTCTTGTGTTTTAGGGGTTCTGACTGTGTGTCTTGTGTTTTAGGGGTTCTGACTGTGTTTTAGGGGTTCTGACTGTGTGTCTTGTGTTTTAGGGGTTCTGACTGTGTTTTAGGGGTTCTGACTGTGTGTCTTGTGTTTTAGGGGTTCTGACTGTGTGTCTTGTGTTTTAGGGGTTCTGACTGTGTGTCTTGTGTTTTAGGGGTTCTGACTGTGTGTCTTGTGTTTTAGGGGTTCTGACTGTGTGTCTTGTGTTTTAGGGGTTCTGACTGTGTGTCTTGTGTTTTAGGGGTTCTGACTGTGTGTCTTTTGTTTTAGGGGTACTTTGACGAGGACAGCATGGAAGAGTTCATCGCCTCGGAGACCGAGGAGTCTTCTATAAGCATGACCTCTGAGGACGAGAAACAGAAAAAGTAACATTATTTACTGTAGTGTATCACCCATTACTCTATAAGAGACCCAGGGTGTATCACCCATTACTCTATAAGAGACCCAGGGTGTATCACCCATTACTCTATAAGAGACCCAGGGTGTATCACCCATTACTCTATAAGAGACCCAGGGTGTATCACCCATTACTCTATAAGAGACCCAGGGTGTATCACCCATTACGCTATAAGAGACCCAGGGTGTATCACCCATTACTCTATAAAAGAGACCCAGGGTGTATCACCCATTACTCTATAAGAGACCCAGGGTGTATCACCCATTACGCTATAAGAGACCCAGGGTGTATCACCCATTACTCTATAAAAGACCCAGGGTGTATCACCCATTACTCTATAAAAGAGACCCAGGGTGTATCACCCATTACGCTATAAAAGAGACCCAGGGTGTATCACCCATTACTCTATAAAAGACCCAGGGTGTATCACCCATTACTCTATAAGAGACCCAGGGTGTATCACCCATTACTCTATAAAAGACCCAGGGTGTGTCACCCATTACGCTATAAGAGACCCAGGGTGTGTCACCCATTACGCTATAAGAGACCCAGGGTGTGTCACCCATTACTCTATAAGAGACCCAGGGTGTATCACCCATTACTCTATAAAAGAGACCCAGGGTGTATCACCCATTACTCTATAAGAGACCCAGGGTGTATCACCCATTACTCTATAAGAGACCCAGGGTGTATCACCCATTACTCTATAAGAGACCCAGGGTGTATCACCCATTACTCTATAAGAGACCCAGGGTGTATCACCCATTACTCTATAAGAGACCCAGGGTGTATCACCCATTACGCTATAAGAGACCCAGGGTGTATCACCCATTACTCTATAAAAGAGACCCAGGGTGTATCACCCATTACGCTATAAAAGAGACCCAGGGTGTATCACCCATTACGCTATAAGAGACCCAGGGTGTATCACCCATTACTCTATAAAAGACCCAGGGTGTATCACCCATTACTCTATAAAAGAGACCCAGGGTGTATCACCCATTACTCTATAAAAGAGACCCAGGGTGTATCACCCATTACTCTATAAAAGAGACCCAGGGTGTATCACCCATTACTCTATAAAAGAGACCCAGGGTGTATCACCCATTACTCTATAAAAGAGACCCAGGGTGTATCACCCATTACTCTATAAAAGAGACCCAGGGTGTATCACCCATTACTCTATAAAAGAGACCCAGGGTGTATCACCCATTACTCTATAAAAGAGACCCAGGGTGTATCACCCATTACTCTATAAAAGAGACCCAGGGTGTATCACCCATTACGCTATAAAAGATAAAAGAGACCCAGGGTGTATCACCCATTACGCTATAAAAGAGACCCAGGGTGTATCACCCATTACGCTATAAAAGAGACCCAGGGTGTATCACCCATTACGCTATAAAAGAGACCCAGGGTGTATCACCCATTACGCTATAAAAGAGACCCAGGGTGTATCACCCATTACGCTATAAGAGACCCAGGGTGTATCACCCATTACGCTATAAAAGAGACCCAGGGTGTATCACCCATTACGCTATAAGAGACCCAGGGTGTATCACCCATTACGCTATAAAAGAGACCCAGGGTGTATCACCCATTACGCTATAAGAGACCCAGGGTGTATCACCCATTACGCTATAAGAGACCCAGGGTGTATCACCCATTACGCTATAAAAGAGGCACGAACAGATCTTCTCCCTGAGAGAACACTAAATACTGGTGGATGTTTTTCTTATTGAAATGAATGACTGAGCACAGAATGACTCCCAACACGTTCTACTATATTAGAATTCAGAGTGATGTCATTAGTCTGCCTCCCCTAACCAGTCATTAGTCTGCCTCCCCTAACCAGTCATTAGTCTGCCTCCCCTAACCAGTCATTAGTCTGCCTCCCCTAACCAGTCATTAGTCTGCTAAGCTGCCTCTCTGTCCGTTATTTCTGCACATATTAATCAGTTTTAATGTTATTTAGCTGGGGTGTAGACGATTATGGTTAGCTGGGGTGTAGACGGTTAGCTGGGGTGTAGACGGTTAGCTGGGGTGTAGACGGTTAGCTGGGGTGTAGACGGTTAGCTGGGGTGTAGACGGTTAGCTGGGGTGTAGACGGTTAGCTGGGGTGTAGACGGTGATGGTTAGCTGGGGTGTAGACGGTGGTGGTTAGCTGGGGTGTAGACTGTGGTGGGTGTAGACGGTGATGGTTAGCTGGGGTGTAGATGGGGTGTAGACGGCGGTGGTTAGCTGGGGTGTAGACGGCGATGGTTAGCTGGGGTGTAGACGGCGATGGTTAGCTGGGGTGTAGACGGCGATGGTTAGCTGGGGTGTAGACGGCGATGGTTAGCTGGGGTGTAGACGGCGGTGGTTAGCTGGGGTGTAGACGGCGGTGGTTAGCTGGGGTGTAGACGGCGGTGGTTAGCTGGGGTGTAGACGGCGGTGGTTAGCTGGGGTGTAGACGGCGGTGGTTAGCTGGGGTGTAGACGGCGGTGGTTAGCTGGGGTGTAGACGGCGGTGGTTAGCTGGGGTGTAGACGGCGGTGGTTAGCTGGGGTGTAGACGGCGGTGGTTAGCTGGGGTGTAGACGGCGGTGGTTAGCTGGGGTGTAGACGGCGGTGGTTAGCTGGGGTGTAGACGGCGGTGGTTAGCTGGGGTGTAGACGGCGGTGGTTAGCTGGGGTGTAGATGGGGTGTAGACGGCGGTGGTTAGCTGGGGTGTAGATGGGGTGTAGACGGTGGTGGGGAGCTGGGGTGTAGACGGTGATGGTTAGCTGGGGTGTAGACGGTGATGGTTAGCTGGGGTGTAGACGGTGATGGTTAGCTGGGGTGTAGACGGTGATGGTTAGCTGGGGTGTAGACGGTG
This sequence comes from Thymallus thymallus, assembly GCA_023634145.1. Lineage (NCBI taxonomy): Eukaryota > Metazoa > Chordata > Actinopteri > Salmoniformes > Salmonidae > Thymallus > Thymallus thymallus. Next base: position 32,761,666 of record CM042384.1, read on the forward strand.
GTGGGGAGCTGGGGTGTAGACTGATGGTTAGCTGGGGTGTAGACGGTGATGGTTAGCTGGGGTGTAGACGGTGATGGTTAGCTGGGGTGTAGACGGTGATGGTTAGCTGGGGTGTAGACGGTGGTGGGGAGCTGGGGTGTAGACTGATGGGGAGCTGGGGTGTAGACGGTGATGGTTAGCTGGGGTGTAGACTGTGATGGTTAGCTGGGGTGTAGACGGTGATGGTTAGCTGGGGTGTAGACGGTGATGGTTAGCTGGGGTGTAGACGGTGATGGTTAGCTGGGGTGTAGACTGTGATGGTTAGCTGGGGTGTAGACTGTGATGGTTAGCTGGGGTGTAGACGGTCATGGTTAGCTGGGGTGTAGACTGTGATGGTTAGCTGGGGTGTAGACGGTCATGGTTAGCTGGGGTGTAGAGCTGGGGTGTAGACTGTGATGGTTAGCTGGGGTGTAGACTGTGGTGGTTAGCTGGGGTGTAGAGCTGGGGTGTAGACTGTGATGGTTAGCTGGGGTGTAGACGGTGGTGGTTAGCTGGGGTGTAGAGCTGGGGTGTAGACTGTGATGGTTAGCTGGGGTGTAGACGGTGGTGGTTAGCTGGGGTGTAGAGCTGGGGTGTAGACTGATGGTTAGCTGGGGTGTAGACTGTGATGGTTAGCTGGGGTGTAGATGGTGGTGGGGAGCTGGGGTGTAGACTGTGGTGGGGAGCTGGGGTGTAGACTGTGGTGGGGAGCTGGGGTGTAGACTGTGATGGTTAGCTGGGGTGTAGACTGTGGTGGGGAGCTGGGGTGTAGACTGTGATGGTTAGCTGGGGTGTAGACTGATGGTTAGCTGGGGTGTAGACTGTGATGGTTAGCTGGGGTGTAGACTGTGGTGGGGAGCTGGGGTGTAGACTGTGATGGTTAGCTGGGGTGTAGACTGTGGTGGGGAGCTGGAGAGAAGTGGCTTATTTGCTGCCCTTCGTGACACCAGGCCATCCTCCAAAAGTCTTCGCCTCACTGTGCGTGCAGATGCACTCACACCTGCCTGCTGCCATTCCTGAGCAAGCTCTGCACTGGTGGTGCCCCGATCCCGCAGCTGAATCAACTTTAGGAGACGGTCCTGGCGCTTGCTGGACTTCCTTGGGCGCCCTTATGCCTTCACAACAATTGAACCTCTCTCCTTGAAGTTCTTGATGATCCGATAAATGGTTGATTTAGGTGCAATCTTACCAGCAGCAATATCTTTGCCTGTGAAGGCCTTTTTGTGCAAAGCAATGATGACGGCACGTGTTTCCTTGCAGGTAACCATTGTTGACAGAGGAAGAACAATGATTTCAAGCACCACCCTACTTTTAAAGCTTCCAGTCTGTTATTCTGACTCAATCAGCATGACAGAGTGATCTCCAGCCTTGTCCTCGTCAACACTTTCACCTGTGTTAACGAGACAATCACTGACATGATGGCAGCTGGTCCTTTTGTGGCAGGGCTGAAATGCAGTGGACATGTTTTTTGGGGATTAAGTTCATTTTCATGGCAAAGAGGGACTTTGCAATTAATTCTGATCACTCTTCATGACATTCTGGAGTATATGCAAATTGCCATCAACACTGAGGCAGCAAACTTTGTGGAGACCAATACTTGTGTCATTCTCAAAACCTTTGGCCATGACTGTAGACTGTGATGGTTAGCTGTCATAGATGGGAAACATATTTTACTGCAATATACAACCTTCCACTTGACTGTCCATCATACTGTAATATACAACCTTCCACTGTTGACTGTATCATACTGTAATATAGAACATTCCACTGTTGACTGTCCATCATACTGCAATATACAACCTTCCACTGTTGACAGTATCATACTGTGATATAGAACGTTCCACTGTTGACTGTATCATACTGTAATATACAACCTTCCACTGTTGACTGTATCATACTGTAATACAGAACGTTCCACTGCTCTCCCCCCTGTAGGAAGAAGAAGCGGGGGAAAGCGAAGAAGAAGGATAGTGACTCAGACAGTGATGCTCTGGAGGTGATAAAGGAATGGAACACCAGTTCTAGAGGAGGAGACCCTTCCAGCCGCAACCGGGCCGAGCCAGAGGAAGAAGGTATGGAAATAGTTAATATCTAAGTTTATTTGTCACGTGCGCCAAATACAACAGGTGTAGACCTTACAGTGAAATGCTGACTAACAAGCCCTTAACCAACAATACAACAGGTGTAGACCTTACAGTGAAATGCTTACTAACAAGCCCTTAACCAACAATACAACAGGTGTAGACCTTACAGTGAAATGCTTACTAACAAGCCCTTAACCAACAATACAACAGGTGTAGACCTTACAGTGAAATGCTTACTAACAAGCCCTTAACCAACAATACAACAGGTGTAGACCTTACAGTGAAATGGTTACTAACAAGCCCTTAACCAACAATACAACAGGTGTAGACCTTACAGTGAAATGCTTACTAACAAGCCCTTAACCAACAATACAACAGGTGTAGACCTTACAGTGAAATGCTTACTGACAAGCCCTTAACCAACAATACAACAGGTGTAGACCTTACAGTGAAATGCTTACTAACAAGCCCTTAACCAACAATACAACAGGTGTAGACCTTACAGTGAAATGCTTACTAACAAGCCCTTAACCAACAATACAACAGGTGTAGACCTTACAGTGAAATGCTTACTAACAAGCCCTTAACCAACAATACAACAGGTGTAGACCTTACAGTGAAATGCTTACTAACAAGCCCTTAACCAACAATACTACAGGTGTAGACCTTACAGTGAAATGGTTACTAACAAGCCCTTAACCAACAATACAACAGGTGTAGACCTTACAGTGAAATGCTTACTAACAAGCCCTTAACCAACAATACTACAGGTGTAGACCTTACAGTGAAATGCTTACTAACAAGCCCTTAACCAACAATACAACAGGTGTAGACCTTATAGTGAAATGCTTACTAACAAGTCCTTAACCAACAATACAACAACAGGTGTAGACCTTACAGTGAAATGCTTACTAACAAGCCCTTAACCAACAATACAACAGGTGTAGACCTTACAGTGAAATGCTTACTAACAAGCCCTTAACCAACAATACAACAGGTGTAGACCTTACAGTGAAATGCTTACTAACAAGCCCTTAACCAACAATACAACAGGTGTAGACCTTACAGTGAAATGCTTACTAACAAGACCTTAACCAACAATACAACAGGTGTAGACCTTACAGTGAATAGTCCAGGTAGCCTTTTGATTACCTGTTCAGGAGTCTTTTGCTTGGGGGTTGAAGCTGTTAAGAAGCATTTTGGTCCTAGACTTGGCGCTCCGGTACCGCTTCAAATCAAATTTATTTATAAAGCGCTTTTTACATCAGCCGATGTCACAAAGTGCTATACAGAAACCCAGCCTGTCAGAGGCTAGGAAAAACTCCCTAGAAAGGCAAAACCTAGGAAGAAACCTAGAGAGGAACCAGGCTCTGAGGGGTGGCCAGTCCTCTTCTGGCTGTGCCGGGTGGAGATTATAACAATTTATGGCCATTAAGGCCAGTTCTTTCTCCAAGATGTTCAAATGTTCATAGATGACCAGCCGGGTCAAATTTTCAAGAGGCTTTATTACTGCCACTTTTAGAGAGTTTGGTACACATCCGGTGGAGAGGGAGCCATTTATTATGTTCAGCATAGGAGGGCCGAGCACAGGAAGTAGCTCTTTCAGTAGTTTAGTTGGAATAGGGTCCAGTATACAGGTTGAAGGTTTAGAGGCCATGACAATTTTCATGAATGTGTCAAGAGATATAGGATTAAAACCTTGAGTGTCTCCATTGATCCGAGGTCCTGGCAGTTCTGTCAGACTCAGGACAGCTGAGCTTTGGGGAAATACACAGATTCAAAGAGGAGTCTGTAATTTGCTTTCTAATGATAATGATCTTTTCATTGAAAAAGTTCATGAATTCATCGCTGCTGAAGTGAAAGGCTTCCTCTCTTGGTGAATGCTGCTTTTTAGTTAGCTTTGCAACAGTATCAAATAGAAATGTAGGATTATTCTTATTCTCCTCAATTAGGTTGGAAAAATAGGATGATGGAGCAGCAGTGAGGACTCTTCCATATTGCACTGTACTTTCTTTCCGAGCTAGTAGGAAGACTTCCAGTTTGGTGGAGCGCCATTTCTGTTCCAGTTTCTTTTGGCAAATGTTTTTTGTTTTTAGGGGTGCGACTGCATCTAGGGTATTACAAGGTTAAATTTAGATCCTCAGTTTGATCGTTAACTGATTTTTGTACTCCGACATCCTTGGACAGGTGGAGGGAGTCTGGAAGGGCTTCTAGGAATCTTTGTGTTGTCCGAGAATTTATAGCACAGCTTTTGATGATCCTTGGTTGGGGTCTAAGCAGATTACTTGTTGCGATTGCATCCCACCACGGTGTGCCAGAGAGCGCTACAGGAGGTCCTTCCTGCCGGCGGCTATGAGACTATATAATGCCTCACCGTGGTGCCGTGCCGTCGGCAACATAGATCTGGAACTGTTGGGGTGTTTGGATCTAGTTTAACAATTATGAATCCATCCGTGAGTAACTCTGGTCCGTCAGCACTCATCCACTCAGGACCTATTTATTCATACAGGTCTGTATATACATATTCATGTACAGTTGTTATATCATATCACGTGCAATATTGTAAGTAATTCTTGGACTTAACTTACGTAGTCATTCACTCAGGAATGCATATTAGTATCCTGTCAGTTGTATCTTTTTTCATTGCTTTTAGTATATCGAATGTGCAATACGTGCATTTGTCTGTAATTAAACCCTGCGCACTAAGGACTGTATTTTAAGGGAATTACTATTATTACCCCAAATGATATCATACACACATTTAGCTATTAAAGTATATTTTCCTGTCATTTACCTGTACAGTTAATGTAACCATGCAAATATTCACTTATCTGTAAATATTACTGTATATTTACCTGTACAGTTAATTTAACTATGCAAAATATTCACTTCTGTTAATTTAACCAGACTGGAGATTAAGTAAACTATTATTCAGAGTCCTGACCTCAACCCAATGGAGATGCTGTGGCATGACCTCGAGAGAGTGGTTCACACCAGACATAATTCCTCCTGACCGTTGTGCAGGTCTGATCCACGACTACAGAAAACGTTTGGTTGAGGTTATTGCTGCCAAAGGAGGGTCAACCAGTTATTAAATCAAAGGGTTCATATACTTTCCCCACCCTGCACTGTAAATGTTCACACGATGTGTTCAATAAATACATGAAAACAAATAATTGTGTGTTATTAGTTTAAGCAGACTGTTTGTCTATTGTTGTGACTTAGATGAACATCAGAACATTTTATGACCAATTTATCCAGACACCCAGGTAATTTCACATATTTTAAGTTAAGCTGCAGCTGGACCAGAACAGAGCGACACGTCTTGCTCTTCATTGTAATCAGAGGGCTGATATTAATACTCTGCATGCCAGTCTCTCTTGGCTAAGAGTTGAGGAAAGACTGACTGCATCACTTCTTCTTTTTATAACAAACATTCATTCTAAATTGTTTGCATAGTCAACTTACACAGCACTGACACGCACACACTTACCCCGACAGACATGCCACCAGGGATCTTTTCACAGTCCCCAGGTCCAGAACAAATTCAAGGAAACGTACAGTATTATACAGAGCCATGAATGCATTGATCTCCCTTCCATATTATATAGAGCAAGTGAACAGCAAACCTAGTTTCAAACAACAGATAAAGCAACATCTCACAGCACAACCTCTCTCCATGTGACCTACATGTTGTGTGTCTGTACTGACATGTATGTGGAACTGATAGAAAACTCCTGACACACAATACATGTTAATGTTTTTAAATGTATGTAAATTGTCTTTTGTCTGTAATTTTGGTTGTGTGTCAGTAATTCTAGTTGTCTAATAAAAACCTTGCCCTCCCCAGTGCGTCCAGCATCCAGCCCTGGCACCAGGAGTCCTGACTGGCATAAGGAGTTTGTTACGGAGGCTGACTCTGAGATCCTGGAACATTCTGGGAAGATGGTGCTGCTGTTTGAGATTCTCCGCATGGCCGAGGAGGTGGAGGACAAAATGTAAGAAACTATAATATACATTTATAGATGTTATATATGTGTGTATATATATACAGTGGGGAGAACAAGTATTTGATACACTGCCGATTTTGCAGGTTTTCCTACTTACAAAGCATGTAGAGGTCTGTAATTTTTATCATAGGTACACTTCAACTGTGAGAGACGGAATCTAAAACAAAAATCCAGAAAATCACATTGTATGATTTTTAAATAATTAATTTGCATTTTATTGCATGACATAAGTATTTGATCACCTACCAACCAGTAAGAATTCCGTCTCTCACAGACCTGTTAGTTTTTCTTTAAGAAGCCCTCCTGTTCTCCACTCATTACCTGTATTAACTGCACCTGTTTGAACTCGTTACCTGTATAAAAGACACCTGTCCACACACTCAATCAAACAGACTCCAACCTCTCCACAATGGCCAAGACCAGAGAGCTGTGTAAGGACATCAGGGATAAAATTGTAGACCTGCACAAGGCTGGGATGGGCTACAGGACAATAGGCAAGCAGCTTGGTGAGAAGGCAACAACTGTTGGTGCAATTATTAGAAAATGGAAGAAGTTCAAGATGACGGTCAATCTCCCTCGGTCTGCGGCACCATGCAAGATCTCACCTCGTGGGGCATCAATGATCATGAGGAAGGTGAGGGATCAGCCCAGAACTACACGGCAGGACCTGGTCAACGACCTGTAGAGAGCTGGGGCCACAGTCTCAAAGAAAACCATTAGTAACACACTACGCCGTCATGGATTAAAATCCTGCAGCGCACGCAAGGTCCCCCTGCTCAAGCCAGCGCATGTCCAGGCCCGTCTGAAGTTTGCCAATGACCATCTGGATGATCCAGAGGAGGAATGGGAGAAGGTCAGGTGGTCAGATGAGACAAAAATAGAGCTTTTTGGTCTAAACTCCACTTGCCGTGTTTGGAGGAAGAAGAAGGATGAGTACAACCCCAAGAACACCATCCCAACCGTGAAGCATGGAGGTGGAAACATCATTCTTTGGGGATGCTTTTCTGCAAAGGGGACAGGACGACTGCACCGTATTGAGGGGAGGATGGATGGGGTCATGTATCGCGAGATCTTGGCCAACAACCTCCTTCCCTCAGTAAGAGCATTGAAGATGGGTCGTGGCTGGGTCTTCCAGCATGACAACGACCCGAAACACACAGCCAGGGCAACTAAGGAGTGGCTCCGTAAGAAGCATCTCAAGGTCCTGGAGTGGCCTAGCCAGTCTCCAGACCTGAACCCAATAGAAAATCTTTGGAGGGAGCTGAAAGTCTGTATTGCCCAGCGACAGCCCCGAAACCTGAAGGATCTGTATGGAGGAGTGGGCCAAAATCCCTGCTGCAGTGTGTGAAAACCTGGTCAAGAACTACAGGAAACGAATGATCTCTGTAATTGCAAACAAAGGTTTCTGTACCAAATATTAAGTTCTGCTTTTCTGATGTATCAAATACTTATGTCATGCCATAAAATGCTAATTAATTACTTAAAAATCATACAATGTGATTTTCTGGATTTTTGTTTTAGATTCCGTCACTCACAGTTGAAGAGTACCTATGATAAAAATTACAGACTTCTACATGCTTTGTAAGTGGGAAAACCTGCAAAATCGGCAGTGTATCAAATACTTGTTCTCCCCACTGTATATGTGTGTGTGTGTGTGTGTGTATATGTATGTATATGTATGTATATGTATTCATAGTGAGGTGGAGGATACCTCATCAGAAGAAGAATGATTGGGAGTCCCTTATGGCGGCGCACAATTGGTCCAGCGCTGTCAAGGTTTGGCCGTCATTGTAAATAAGAATTTGTTCTAAACTGACTTGCCGAGTTAAATTAAAAATGTAATAAATTAAAATAACCAGGTAAATACCTTTACTATTATTATAAACCCTAATTACCTTACATTTATATATATTAATAGGAGAGTAAAGCTGTCAAGGGGCTACTTTGAAGAATCTCAAATATTAAATGTTCATTTTTGTTTAACACTTTTTTTGGTTACAACATGATTCCATATGTGTTATTTCATAGTTTTGATGTCTTCACTATTATTCTACAATGTAGAAAATAGTGCAAAAAAAAAAAAAAAAACCTGGAATGAGTAGGTGTCCAAACCTTTGACTGGTACTGTATTTATAATGAGAAACCAGAAACTATATAATATACACTTATATATATTTATAAGGTGGAGGATAACTCTTCAAAAGAACCAGAAGATATAATATACTGTTAAAGTCGGAAGTTTACATACACTTAGGTTGAAGTCATTAAAACAAAATGTTTCTACCAATCCACAGATTTCATGTTAACAAACTATAGTTTTGGCAAGTCGGTTAGGACATCTACTTTGTGCATGACAAGTAATTCTTCCAAAAATTGTTTACAGACAGATTATTTCACTTATAATTCACTATATCACAATTCCAGTGGGTCAGAAGTTTACATACACTAAGTTGACTGTGCCTTTAAACAGCTTGGAAAATTCCAGAAAATGATGTCATGGTTTTAGAAGCTTCTGATTGACTCAAATTATGTCAATTAGCCTTTTGGAGGTGTACCTGGGGATGTATTTCAAGGCCCACTACTCAGTGCCTCTTTGCTCGACATCATGGGAAAATCAAAAGAAATCAGCCAAGACCTCAGAAAACAAATTGTACACCTCCAAGTCTGGTTCATCCTTGGGATAAATTTTTAAACGCCTGAAGGTACCACGTTCATCTGTACAAACAATAGTACGCAAGTATAAACACCATGGGACCACGCAGCCGTCATACCGCTCAGGAAGTAGACGCATTCTGTCTCCTAGAGATTAACGTACTTTGGGGCGAAAAGTGCAAATCAATCCCAGAACAACAGCAAAGGACCTTGTGAAGATGCTGGGAAGAAACAGGTACAAAAGTATCTATATCCACAGTAAAACGAGTCCTATATCGACATAACCTGAAAGGCCGCTCAGCAAGGAAGAAGCCACTGCTCCAAAACCGCCATTAAAAAAGCCAGACTACGGTTTGCAACTGTACATGGGGACAAAGATCGTACTTTTTGGAGAAATGTCCTCTGGTCTGATGAAACAAAAATAGAACTGTTTGGCCATAATGACCATCGTTATGTTTGGAGGAAAAAAGGCGGAGGATTGCAAGCTGAAGAACACCATCCGTGAAGCACGGGGATGGCAGCATCATGTTGTGGGGGTGCTTTGCTGCAGGAGGGACAGAAAATAGATGGAATCATGAGGAAGGAAAATGATGTGGATATATTGAAGCAACATCTCAAGACATCAGTCAGGAAGTTAAAGCTTGGTCTTCCAAATGGACAATGACCCCAAGCATACTTCCAAAGTTGTGGCAAAATGGCTTCCATTTCTTAAATGAAGTGGTGATCCTAACTGACATAAGACAGGGAATTTTTACTAGGATTAAATGTCAGGAATTGTGAATAAATGAGTTTTTAAATGTATTTGGCTAAAGTGTATGTAAACTTTCAACTGTAAATACATCATCAATTCATGAGACAACCACAAATGACAGTGTAAGGAGCCTGGAAGCTCTGGAAATATGCAGCACTTTGAGAAATGGTGCTGTGGAACATCTCCATGTTTTCAAACGTCCTGTTAACATGACAGTCCAGTGAGGTTGACAGTGTCTTTCTCCTCATCAGTCTGGTGTTCAGTCAGTCTCTGATCTCTCTGGATCTGATTGAAGACTTCCTGGAACTGGCTGGCCGAGCCAAAGAGGAGGAAAAACCCTCTCCCTACAAAGGTACTATACTGCCCTGCACCATAACATCTACCCCCTAGGCACTAACCTCTACCCCCTAGCAGAGCCAAAGAGGAAAAACCCTCTCCTTACAAAGGTAGGTCCTGGACACACGCTGTCCACTAACAACCCCTAGCCTAGTGGTTCCCAACCTGTCTACTAACAACCCCTAGCCTAGTGGTTCCCGACCTGTCCACTAACAACCCCTAGCCTAGTGGTTCCCGACCTGTCCACTAACAACCCCTAGCCTAGTGGTTCCCAACCTGTCCACTAACAACCCCTAGCCTAGTGGTTCCCAACCTGTCTACTAACAACCCCTAGCCTAGTGGTTCCCGACCTGTCCACTAACAACCCCTAGCCTAGTGGTTCCCGACCTGTCCACTAACAACCCCTAGCCTAGTGGTTCCCAACCTGTCTACTAACAACCCCTAGCCTAGTGGTTCCCGACCTGTCCACTAACAACCCCTAGCCTAGTGGTTCCCGACCTGTCCACTAACAACCCCTAGCCTAGTGGTTCCCAACCTGTCTACTAACAACCCCTAGCCTAGTGGTTCCCGACCTGTCCACTAACAACCCCTAGCCTAGTGGTTCCCGACCTGTCCACTAACAACCCCTAGCCTAGTGGTTCCCAACCTGTCCACTAACAACCCCTAGCCTAGTGGTTCCCGACCTGTCCACTAACAACCCCTAGCCTAGTGGTTCCCGACCTGTCCACTAACAACCCCTAGCCTAGTGGTTCCCGACCTGTCCACTAACAACCCCTAGCCTAGTGGTTCCCGACCTGTCCACTAACAACCCCTAGCCTAGTGGTTCCCAACCTGTCCACTAACAACCCCTAGCCTAGTGGTTCCCAACCTGTCCACTAACAACCCCTAGCCTAGTGGTTCCCAACCTGTCCACTAACAACCCCTAGCCTAGTGGTTCCCGACCTGTCCACTAACAACCCCTAGCCTAGTGGTTCCCGACCTGTCCACTAACAACCCCTAGCCTAGTGGTTCCCGACCTGTCCTTTAGATGCAGCACCTGGTAACTGTCAAAAGGTTTTGAGGACCACAACACAACAAGGGTTTGATCTAAGGGTTAGAAATACATCCTAAATCATATGAGTTTTCCCTCCCCCAGGCCAGTGTAACACAGCCCTAACACACACACAGCCCTAACACACACACAGCCCTAACACACACACAGCCCTAACACACACACAGCCCTAACACACACACAGCCCTAACACACACACAGCCCTAACACACACACAGCCCTAACACACACACAGCCCTAACACACACACAGCCCTAACACACACACAGCCCTAACACACACACAGCCCTAACACACGCACAGCCCTAACACACACACGCACAGCCCTAACACACACACAGCCCTAACACACACACGCACAGCCCTAACACACACACGCACAGCCCTAACACACACACGCACAGCCCTAACACACACACGCACAGCCCTAACACACACACGCACAGCCCTAACACACACACGCACAGCCCTAACACACACACGCACAGCCCTAACACACACACGCACAGCCCTAACACACACACGCACAGCCCTAACACACAGATAGATAGATAGATAGATAGATAGATAGATAGATAGATAGATAGATAGATAGATAGATAGATAGATAGATAGATAGATAGATAGATAGATAGATAGATAGGTACTTTATTGATCCCCGGGGGGGAAATTTCATTGTCAAGCAGCTACAACAAAACACAGGGCAGGTGCAAAATGCCACAACGAAAGTACACAAAAGACAGATACACGGTACATGATACATAGAGCGGCAGTATGAAAAAGTATAGAAATACAGGATATCTGGAGTGCAACAAAAATAAAAGCTATAAAAGGACATTGCGTAGTATGAGTGGTTGGCTGAATATGTACACTATACATTGGTGGATGTTGGATGGTTAACTATACTATACAGGTTGATGGCAGAGAAATACTTCAGTAGCTAATGCGTATGATATGAGCGAGGGTAATAATAGTTTACTTAATAGACAGAATGGGTAAATGAACAGGTAAGTGAAAATTTTGCATGGTTAAATTAGCTGTACAGTTAGGTATACCGTTATATTTACAGATAAGTGAATACTTGCATGTTTACACAAACTGTACAGGTAAATGACAGGAAGAGATACTTTAATAGCTAAATGTGTGTATGATATCATTGGGGTAATAATAGTAATTCCCTTAAAATACAGTCCTTAGTGCGCAGGGTTTAATTACAGACAACTGCACTTATTGCACATTTGATATACTAAAAGCAATGAGAAAAGGTGCAACTGGCAGGATACTAATATGCATTCCTGAGTGAATGCCTAGGTCCAATAATTACTTACAATATTGCATGTGATATAATATAACAACTGTACATGGGTATGTATATACAGACCTGTATGAATAAGTAGGTCCTTAGTGGATGAGTGCTGACGGAACAGAGTTACTCACGGATGGATGCATAATTGTTAAACTAGGTCCTAGCACCCCAACAGTTCCAGATCTATGTTGCCGACGGCACGGCACCCCGGTGAGGCATTATATAGTCTCATAGCCGCCGGCAGGAAGGACCTCCTGTAGCGCTCTCTGGCACACCGTGGTGGGATCAGTCTGTGACTGAAGGTGCTCCTCTGCGTCATAACCATGGCATGCAGAGGGTGGGTGACGTTGTCCATGATGGCCAGCAGTTTGGCCAGGATCCGTCTCTCCGCCACCTCCTCTAGAGTGTCAAGGCTCATCCCCAGGACAGAGCTAGCCTTCCTGATCAGCTTATTTACCCGAGAAGCATCACACAGCCCACACACGCACAGCCCTAACACACACACGCACAATACCCTAACACACATACGCACACAGCCCTAACTACTTCTACGGTAGTCCACGTTTCCGATAATGACTTCTGAGTTAACAGGGTTTTCTTTGGTGACTGTAGAGTCCAATCGGAGATCCATAAATGTTATTGCAGGTGGGGCATACAGATAGATAGATAGATAGATAGATAGGTAGATAGATAGATAGATAGATAGATAGATAGGTAGGTAGGTAGGTAGGTAGGTACTTTATTGATCCCCCGGGGGGGAAATTTCATAATTTTCATAATATGCTGTCTGTGTTGGCGGGGGCAGGCATGGTTGTATGTCTCAGTCTGTGTTGGCGGGGGCAGGCATGGTTGTATGTCTCAGTCTGTGTTGGCGGGGGCAGGCATGGTTGTATGTCTCAGTCTGTGTTGGCGGGGGCAGGCCAAGATATAGCTGGCCATACAGGATCTTCCACAGCAAGCACTCCTGAGACATGCCCAAGCCAGTGCAGTTGGTGTTGGATGACCATGGCCTCCATACTCTTGTAGTTGGTCTTAGCAAGTATTTATGTATGGGGCATGCAATTGCACCAGATGATTCCCAGGATGCACTGCAGGCGTCCTATGTGGAACGGCTCTAGCTGCTGGTTGTGGCGGCTGTAAGTGACCCAGGCTTCACTGCTGTAAAGAAGTATGGTGGTACAGACAGCTTGATAGACGGTGACTTTGGTGTGGAGGTGGTGATCCCTGTTTTGGAAGACCCTGCGTCTGAGTTTCCAGAAGGCAGCTGATTCTTGCTTGATCTTATTTTGAATTTCAAAATAAGGATTCTGCAGTCCTTTGAGAGGATGCTGCCCAGGTATCTGAAGGACAGGACTATAGCCAGTGATTTGTGTTGAACGGTGAAGACTGGCATGGTGGTGTTGATGGACAGTCCCATCCTGCTATAGACCCTCACAGCCTCTACAAACCACCTCTGTCTTGGTGGTGTTGATGGACAGTCCCATCCTGCTATAGACCCTCACAGCCTCTACAAACCACCTCTGTCTTGGTGGTGTTGATGGACAGTCCCATCCTGCTATAGACCCTCACAGCCTCTACAAACCACCTCTGTCTTGGTGGTGTTGATGGACAGTCCCATCCTGCTATAGACCCTCCTGATGTTGTTCGCTCCTGGAGTTGCCGTGAATATCAATATCATGTCCACCAGAACTCTTGTTCTTTCTGAAGCCACACACACACACACACACGCTGCCCTAACACACACGCTGCCCTAACACACACGCTGCCCTAACACACACACGCTGCCCTAACACACACACGCTGCCCTAACACACACACGCTGCCCTAACACACACACGCTGCCCTAACACACACACGCTGCCCTAACACACACACGCTGCCCTAACACACACACGCTGCCCTAACACACACACGCTGCCCTAACACACACACGCTGCCCTAACACACACACGCTGCCCTAACACACACACGCTGCCCTAACGCCCGCGCTGCCCTAACGCCCGCGCTGCCCTAACACACGCGCTGCCCTAACACACGCGCTGCCCTAACA
>CM042384.1:32783423-32855496 GCA_023634145.1 Thymallus thymallus
TTACAGTGAAATGCTTACTAACAAGCCCTTAACCAACAATACAACAGGTGTAGACCTTACAGTGAAATGCTTACTAACAAGCCCTTAACCAACAATACAACAGGTGTAGACCTTACAGTGAAATGCTTACTAACAAGCCCTTAACCAACAATGCGGTCTTGCACTTTGATAGTGGATATTGGAACTTAGCTAAGACATGTTCCATCATCACGCCTTTCTTAACCTCTCCTCAACTCTGTAGTGGTCGGTTGTTCCTGATCTCGACCAAGGCTGGTTCTCTGGGTATCAACCTAATAGGAGCGAACCGGGTCATCATCTTTGACGCATCCTGGAATCCCTCGTACGACATCCAGAGTATCTTCAGGGTCTACCGCTTCGGACAGCTCAAGACTTGCTACGTCTACCGATTCCTGGCTCAGGTAATCAGCCATAGTTGGTCTGCATTCTACTCTGACTTAAACCTGTCCCTCTAACCTCTTCCCCTCTCAGGGTACTATTGATGTAAACCTGTCCCTCTAACCTCTTCCCCTCTCAGGGTACTATTGATGTAAACCTGTCCCTCTAACCTCTTCCCCTCTCAGGGTACTATTGATGTAAACCTGTCCCTCTAACCTCTTCCCCTCTCAGGGTACTATGGAAGAGAAGATCTACGACCGCCAGGTGGCTAAACAGTCTCTGTCCTTCAGAGTGGTGGATCAACAGCAAATAGAGAGACACTTCACCATGAATGAGCTGACAGAGCTCTACGCCTTTGAACCTGACCTTCTGGATGATCCTACTGGCAAGAAGAGCAAGAGGACCACTCCCATGCTGCCAAAGGTACAGAGGAAGGGATGGGATGGCTGGGTATAATCTCTCTTGAACAAAGGTGGGTACCATAGATGGGATGGCTGGGGGGTGGGTATAATCTCTCTTGGACAGAGGTGGGTAACATAGATGGGATGGCTGGGGGGTGGGTATAATCTCTCTTGAACAGAGGTGGGTAACATAGATGGGATGGCTGGGGGGTGGGTATAATCTCTCTTGAACAGAGGTGGGTAACATAGATGGGATGGCTGGGGGGGGTGGGTATAATCTCTCTTGGACAGAGGTGGGTAACATAGATGGGATGGCTGGGGGGTGGGTATAATCTCTCTTGAACAGAGGTGGGTAACATAGATGGGATGGCTGGGGGGTGGGTATAATCTCTCTTGAACAGAGGTGGGTAACATAGATGGGATGGCTGGGGGGTGGGTATAATCTCTCTTGGACAGAGGTGGGTAACATAGATGGGATGGCTGGGGGGTGGGTATAATCTCTCTTGAACAGAGGTGGGTAACATAGATGGGATGGCTGGGGGGGGTGGGTATAATCTCTCTTGGACAGAGGTGGGTAACATAGATGGGATGGCTGGGGGGTGGGTATAATCTCTCTTGAACAGAGGTGGGTAACATAGATGGGATGGCTGGGGGGTGGGTATAATCTCTCTTGAACAGAGGTGGGTAACATAGATGGGATGGCTGGGGGGGGTGGGTATAATCTCTCTTGGACAGAGGTGGGTAACATAGATGGGATGGCTGGGGGAGTGGGTATAATCTCTCTTGGACATAGATGGGATGGGTGGGTATAATCTCTCTTGGACAGAGGTGGGTAACATAGATGGGATGGCTGGGGGGTATAATCTCTTGGACAGAGGTGGGTAACATAGATGTATGTAACTTCTGTCCCAGGACTATGGGATGTGACGACTAACAAGGAACAATTGTACCACTGGTTATTTGGACCAATATGTGCACCCTCACCTAGCATCTCAGATCTGGGAAACGGAGGGAACATAAGGCCCAGCTGGTCCCCTGCTCACTGAGCCCCTGCAGAGGAACAGGTCCAACCCTCATTACTGTGTTTAAAGACACACCGCAATATCCTTCACTAGAACAAAGACTAGGGGGGAGATTGGAACAGGTTAGTGTGCAGCCAGCTGCCTTTGAACTTTAGAGCTGTCATAAACCCTGTTGTTTATCCCTCTCCCTCAGTCTGTCCGGCCTGCGTCCACCCTCCAGCGCTCTCTCTCTCTCTCGTTTCCTCTCCTCACATGGATGCAGGTGCTGTGTGACAGGCTGGTTTGGCCCCTGAGGGCCGGCTCCCCTGCCGTTCAATGATCTCAGCACCAACAACACAACACAGCTGCACCGTCATTACGCTGTTTACTGCCTTTTACCAAATAGATTGATGTGTCCGCTGGAGAGGATGGATGGATGGATGGATGGATGAATCAGTTGGAAGGGAGGATGGATGAATGAATCAGTTGGAAGGAGAGGATGGATGGATGAATCAGTTGGAAGGTGAGGATGGATGGATGAATCAGTTGGAAGGAGAGGATGGATGGATGAATCAGTTGGAAGGAGAGGATGGATGGATGAATCAGTTGGAAGGAGAGGATGGATGAATGAATCAGTTGGAAGGAGAGGATGGATGGATGAATCAGTTGGAAGGTGAGGATGGATGGATGAATCAGTTGGAAGGAGAGGATGGATGGATGGATGAATCAGTTGGAAGGTGAGGATGGATGAATCAGTTGGAAGGTGAGGATGGATGGATGAATCAGTTGGAAGGAGAGGATGGATGGATGAATCAGTTGGAAGGTGAGGATGGATGGATGAATCAGTTGGAAGGAGAGGATGGATGGATGAATCAGTTGGAAGGAGAGGATGGATGGATGAATCAGTTGGAAGGTGAGGATGGATGGATGAATCAGTTGGAAGGTGAGGATGGATGGATGAATCAGTTGGAAGGAGAGGATGGATGGATGAATCAGTTGGAAGGAGAGGATGGATGGATGAATCAGTTGGAAGGTGAGGATGGATGGATGAATCAGTTGGAAGGAGAGGATGGATGGATGAATCAGTTGGAAGGTGAGGATGGATGAATCAGTTGGAAGGTGAGGATGGATGGATGAATCAGTTGGAAGGAGAGGATGGATGGATGAATCAGTTGGAAGGTGAGGATGGATGGATGAATCAGTTGGAAGGAGAGGATGGATGGATGAATCAGTTGGAAGGTGAGGATGGATGGATGAATCAGTTGGAAGGTGAGGATGGATGGATGAATCAGTTGGAAGGTGAGGATGGATGGATGAATCAGTTGGAAGGAGAGGATGGATGGATGAATCAGTTGGAAGGAGAGGATGGATGGATGAATCGGTTGGAAGGTGAGGATGGATGGATGAATCAGTTGGAAGGAGAGGATGGATGGATGAATCAGTTGGAAGGTGAGGATGGATGGATGGATGAATCAGTTGGAAGGGAGGATAGATGGATGAATCAGTTGGAAGGAGAGGATGGATGGATGGATGGATGGATGAATCAGTTGGAAGGAGAGGATGGCTGGATGAATCAGTTGGAAGGAGAGGATGGATGGAAGTGTTGGTTAGAGGGGAACGAGTGAGAGATGTGTCTTGATGTTTAACTAGCCAACTAAGCCCAGTGATGTTTATATGACAGGGTTTTACTGCCCACTATTAAAGATGAGTAGCTGACCACATCTTAAACCAGATGACCTGCTCTGTTCTGGCCAGAGCCTAGTACAGCTGTTAGTTCTGATGGAACTACCCTATTCCCTATACAGCATATACCCCTATACAGGGAATATGGTGCCATTTGGGACGCACCCCTCCTGTCCTGTTGCTCTAGATCAGTGAACACTAATTGGAGACCAAGGAAGCAGCTTGTTTCCTCCTAATGACAGGAGGGAGCAGCCAGGGGCCCCACTAACCCCAGACGCTAGAGAAGCCCCAACACACAGGTACACAAGGGACCCTGCTGGCCCAGGTGTGTGTTCCCAGCTCTCATCAGGTGATATAGTAGTCTAAGTGCTCTACAGGACTGACAGGCCAGGCTCTACTGTCTGACTGGAGCTCTACAGGACTGACAGGCCAGGCTCTACTGTCTGACTGGGGCTCTACAGGACTGACAGGCCAGGCTCTACTGTCTGACTGGGGCTCTACAGGACTGACAGGCCAGGCTCTACAGGACTGACAGGCCAGGCTCTACAGGACTGACAGGCCAGGCTCTACAGGACTGACAGGCCAGGCTCTACAGGACTGACAGGCCAGGCTCTACAGGACTGACAGGCCAGGCTCTACAGGACTGACAGGCCAGGCTCTACAGGACTGACAGGCCAGGCTCTACAGGACTGACAGGCCAGGCTCTACAGGACTGACATGCCAGGCTCTACTGTCTGACTGGGGCTCTACAGGACTGACAGGCCAGGCTCTACAGGACTGACAGGCCAGGCTCTACAGGACTGACAGGCCAGCCTCTACTGTCTGACTGGGGCTCTACAGGACTGACAGGCCAGGCTCTACAGGACTGACAGGCCAGGCTCTACAGGACTGACAGGCCAGGCTCTACTGTCTGACTGGGGCTCTACAGGACTGACAGGCCAGGCTCTACAGGACTGACAGGCCAGCCTCTACTGTCTGACTGGGGCTCTACAGGACTGACAGGCCAGGCTCTACTGTCTGACTGGAGCTCTACAGGACTGACAGGCCAGGCTCTACTGTCTGACTGGGGCTCTACAGGACTGACAGGCCAGGCTCTACTGTCTGACTGGGGCTCCACAGGACTGACAGGCCAGGCTCTACATCAAAGGGGAGGAGGTCAGAAGAGGTGGTAGAGAGGAGGATGGAAGATCAGAGGAGGAGTCGGGTTAGAGAGGAGGAGTCGGGTTAGAGAGGAGGAGTCGGGTTAGAGAGGAGGAGTCGGGTTAGAGAGGAGGAGTCGGGTTAGAGAGGAGGAGTCGGGTTAGAGAGGAGGAGGAGGAGGAGGAGGCGGGTTAGTTTCATCCCTCCAGTCTTTTCTAGCTCCCTGGCTTTGAATTTAGCTTGACAAGCCAGGGGTTATACATTCTTGAACTGAGCCTCGGTCCAAATTGCACCTGCTCTGAGCACTTTGTTGGTGGATGCACTGTCCCCCGGCTCCCCGTCCCAGTCTCCCGTCGAGTCGGACTCGCTAGTAGGCCTACTAGCTAGTGGAGGTGCCGGTGGTGATGCTGAACTGGCTGGATTAGCAGCGCTGCTAGCTAAGGCAACTCCATCAGGAGCAGTTTGCCCCTCACTCCTCTTCTCTGGCAATGACAGTTCTCTGGATTGTTCTGGGTTCGATTCGCCATCTTTTTCTGGATATTTTTTACTTGAAAAACGTAATCAAACTTGATTGCCTTTACTTCCTTCCCAAGTTATATATTCAGTAGTGAGATGACCACCACTACCAAGACCTGATTCAAGATCAGTTACTAACCACACCGGCCCTCCCCATAACCTCTATGTAGAAGTAAGAGAGCAGGTCTGGAATCAGTGTGACAGGATAGGATGATTACATAGAAGAATCACAAGGCTTTTACATGATGGTCTTTCTGGGGGACGGGAGAAATAACGAGGCTACTTGATTTAACGCTGATGGCTTTTATTAGAATGGCTACACTGCGAACAGTGAAACAATCTGAGAGGTGCCGGAACCTGTTCCTGACTGGAGGGGAGGGGGAGGGGAGGAGTATCAGTCTCTCTTTGTCCCGATGGATAATTAGAGGCCAGTTAACTTCCTGCTTCTAATGAGCTTCAACACAGACTGGTGTGACACGGTACACACACACACCGCCTAAAACCTTAACAGCCTGGATGAAAGGACATGCGTCTGTGTACAGGAGAGGTAGAGAGAGAGAAACGCAGAGACTGGGCAAACTTCAGTTTACAGTGCATTCGGAAGGTAGTCAGACCCCTCACTTTTCCAGTTTGTTACTGTACGGCCTTATTCTAAAATGTATTAAATATTTTTTCCCCTCATCAATCTACACACTACCCCATAATGACAAAGCATAAACTTCTTTGTTTTTCTTTTTTTTTTAACATTGCAAACGTATACAAATACAAAAAACTATCACATTTACATAAGTACTCAGACCCTTTACTCAGTACTTTATTAAGTATTCAGACCCTTTACTCAGTACTTTATTAAGTATTCAGACCCTTTACTCAGTACTTTATTAAGTATTCAGACCCTTTACTCAGTACTTTATTAAGTATTCAGACCCTTTACTCAGTACTTTAAGTATTCAGACCCTTTACTCAGTACTTTATTAAGTATTCAGACCCTTTACTCAGTACTTTATTAAGTATTCAGACCCTTTACTCAGTACTTTAAGTATTCAGACCCTTTACTCAGTACTTTATTAAGTATTCAGACCCTTTACTCAGTACTTTATTAAGTATTCAGACCCTTTACTCAGTACTTTATTAAGTATTCAGACCCTTTACTCAGTACTTTATTAAGTATTCAGACCCTTTACTCAGTACTTTATTAAGTATTCAGACCCTTTACTCAGTACTTTGTTGAAGCACCTTTGGCAGCGATTACAGCCTTGAGTCTTCTTGGTTATGACGCTACAAGCTTGGCACACCTGTATTTGGGGAGTTTCTCCCATTCTTCTCTGCAGATCCTCTCAAGCTCTGTCAGGTTGGATGGGGAGCGTCGCTGCACAGCTATTTTCTCTCCAGAGATGTTCGATCGGGTTCAAGTCCAGGCTCTGGCTGGGCCACTCATGGACATTCAGAGACTTGTCCCGAAGCCACTCCTGCCTTGTCTTTGCTGTGTGCTTAAGGTCGTTGTCATGTTGGAAGGTGAACCTTCGCCCCAGTCAGAGAAACTGCTCCAGAGCACTCAGGACTTCATCAAGGATCTCTCTGTACTTTGCTTCGTTCATCTTTGCCTCGATCCTGACTAGTCTCCCAGTCCCTGCTGCTGAATAACATCCCCACAGTATGATGCTGCCTCCACCATGCTTCACCGTAGGGATGGTGCCAGGTTTCCTCCAGACGTGACGATTGGCATCAAGGCCAAAGAGTTCAATCTTGGTTTCATCAGACCAGAGAATCTTGTTTCTCATGGTCTTAGAGTCTTTAGGTGCCTTTTGCAAACTCCAAGCCGGCTGTTGTGTCTTTTACTGAGGAGTGGCTTCCGTCTGGCCACTCTACCATAAAGGCCTGATTGGTGGAGTGCTGCAGAGATGGTTGTCCTTCTGGAAGGTTCTCCCATCTCCATAGAGGAACTCTGGAGCTCTGTCAGAGTGACCAACGGGTTCTTGGTCACCTCCCCTTTTCATAGGCCTGGATTACATACATGGTTGGGTTCTAGACAAGGGCTTGTTTATTGATCTGTTTGTCAGGGAGAAATAATACCTTCTCAGATCCTCTGCTGCTCTCTCCCTCCCTACGTGGAAACTGACCATCAGATGCTGCCATCAGTCCAGTAAAAGTTGGCTAATTATTTCAATTTCTGCTTACTCAGCAAGTAAACAACATATATACAGTATTACAGTTGGATACAAAAAAAACTTGTAAAGTGTTCTTGCCTCAATAAAGAAATGATTGACTGATCTCTGAGGCAGCAGTACAGCAAAGCTTAATCATAACACATTTATTCCTGGTGATTCGCACGGGTACTTCCAAATTAAAACTCCAGGTCCCACAGCAACATATTTTAAATACAGCCAAATTACGCACACTCACACACTGATCAAAAGCCAAACGTCGTCCTCAGAGTTTGTTGCCTTGAATACCCTTTCTAAAAAAACTACTGGAGTGGAGTGGGGCTGTCCTCATTCTGAGAACCATCCTCTCCCCCCTTCTCTCTCTCGTCTCTCCCCCCCTTCTCTCTCTCGTCCCTCCTCTACTTCTCTCTCTCGTTTCTCCTCTCTCCCCCCTTCTCTCTCCCCCCTTCTCTCTCTCTCTCCCCCCCTTCTCTCTCTCTCCTCCCCCCCTTCTCTCTCTCTCCCCCCCCCTTCTCTCTCTCTCTCCCCCCCCCCTTCTCTCTCTCTCTCTCCCCCCCCCTTCTCTCTCTCTCCCCCCCCCTTCTCTCTCTCCTCTCTCCCCCCTTCTCTCTCTTCTCTCCCCCTTTGCTTTCATCTCTCCTCTCTCTGTACTCATACATAGGTCCAGTTAATGAGGGAAAGAGAGATTTAAACCATGTTTGTGTGACTGGGGCCTGAAGTTTTTACTCAGGTATTGTTTTCAGTAAGTGTTGCCATGGAAACCAAAGAGTCTCATGAAAGCCCCTGAATATTATTATTTTTTTTTAACATGTCCACTTCTGACCCCCCCCCTTCTCTCTCCAGCTGTCTGGTGTTCCACTCTGTAGAACACTCAAACCAGCTGTTGGACTTTATTTATCATCTCTGATTAGATTAACAGAATGTGGGTTCTAATTAGTGTAAAAAAAATCATGTGACTGGGCTGCAGGTTGTGGTTTCATAGTGTGTCCTAGCTGAGTGCTCCATCTCTCCTGTAGGACCCCTTCCAGTGGGCTATCGTGAACATAACTCCCTAACCTTAACCTAACCGTACTGTAACATCTCTCCTGTAGGACCCCTTCCAGTGGGCTATCGTGAACATAACTCCCTAACCTTAACCTAACCGTACTGTAACATCTCTCCTGTAGGACCCCTTCCTAGCTGAGCTGCTCCACAGCAATAAGGAGCAGATTGTGGGTTATCATGAACATGACTCCCTGCTGGATCACAAAGAAGAGGAGGCTCTCAGTGAGGAGGACCGCAAAGCAGCCTGGGCCGAGTACGAGGCGGAGAAGAAGGTACACACACGCAGTCATACACACACGCAGTCATACACACACGCAGTCATACACACACACAGTCATACACACAGTCATACACACACACACACACACACACACACACAGTCATACACACACACACACACTCATACACACACACACACACACACACAGTCATACACACACACACACACACACACACACACAGTCATACACACACACACACACACACACACAGTCATACACACACACACACACACACACACACTCATACACACACACACACACACAGTCATACACACACACACACACACACACACACACACACACACACACAGTCATACACACACACACACACAGTCATACACACACACACACACAGTCATACACACACACACACACACACACACAGTCACACACACACACACACAGTCATACACACACACACACACACACACACACACACACACACACACACACACACACACACACACACACACAGTCATACACACACACACACACACAGTCATACACACACACACACACACACACACACACACACAGTCATACACACACACACACACACACACAGTCATACACACACACACAGTCATACACACACACACACACACACACACACACACACACACACACAGTCATACACACACACACACACACACACACAGTCATACACACACACACACACACACACACACAGTCATACACACACACACACACACACACACACACAGTCATACACACACACACACACACAGTCATACACACACACACAGTCGTACACTCAGTCAGCCATGCACGCAGTCAGTGTCGGTCAGTCGGTCGTACAGACAGTGTCGGTCAGTCGGTCGTACAGACAGTGTCGGTCAGTCGGTCGTACAGACAGTGTCGGTCAGTCGGTCGTACAGACAGTGTCGGTCAGTCGGTCGTACAGACAGTGTCGGTCAGTCGGTCGTACAGACAGTGTCGGTCAGTCGGTCGTACAGACAGTGTCGGTCGTACAGACATACAGACATACAGACAGGCGGTCGTACATACAGTCCATACATTCGTACACACAGTCCGTACGCACAGACAGTCCGAACAATCCGTAGGGATTGTGCAAGGTTTTCTCCAGACGTGACTTTGTTTTGGGTCGTCCGGGTTAGGGGAGAGTTTGGCTGTCTGGGATGTCCTTGTCCCATCACGCTGCAGTGACTCCTGTGGCGGGCCGGGCGCATGCACGCTGACACGGTCGCCAGGTGTACAGTGTTTCCTCTGACACATTGGTGCGGCTGGCTTCCAGGTTAAGCGTGCATTGTGTCAAGAAGCATTGCGGCTTGGCGGGTCGTGTTTCGGAGTTCAAGTTTTCATTATGTGTTGGTCATTGTTGCGTGTCCTGTCGTTGTAAGTCATGGATGATGCTGTGATAAAACAATTTCCCAAGTTGGGATTTATAAAGTAATACTCTTCTCAGAGAATCTTGTTTCTCATGGTCTGAGAGTCCTTATGACAAACTCCAAGTGGGCTGTCATGTGCCATTTACTGAAGAGTGGCTTCCATCTGACCAATCTACTATAAAATGCCTGATTGGTGGAGTGCTGCAGAGATGGTTGTCCTTCTGGAAGGTTCTCCCATCTCCACAGGGGAACTCCAGAGCTCTGTCAGAGTGACCATCAGGTTCTTGGTCACCTCCCTGACCAAGGCCCTTCTCCCCCGATTGCTCTAGAAAGAGTCTTGGTGGTTCCAAACGTCTTCCATTTAAGAATGTTGGAGGCAGCTGTGTTGTTGGGGACATTCAATGTTGCAGAAATGTTTTGGTACCCTTCCCCAGATCTCTGCCTCGACACATCCTGTCTCTGAGCTCTACGAACTATTCTTCGACCTCATTGCTTGGTTTTTGCTCGGACTGTCAAAGGCTGACTATAACCGAAGAGAATTCTCTTGGGAGGGAATACGGTCGGCATTTGATTGAGGTATTCGAGATCGGGTGAGCAATCACACCATGAGTAGTGAAACATGCATGAAACGTACACCTTCGCCTTTCTTCTTTACAGAAAGTACTTCATTCCTGTCTGCGCGATGAGAAGTCAGTAACCCGGACTATCTACATTGACTTTGCTATCTGTCACTTTATTCCTAGTCATATGTACACATCTACCTCAATTACCTCGTACCCCTGCACATGGACTCGGTACTTGTGCCCCGTGTATATAGCCATATTCAGGGATCAAACTAGTCACCTTTTGGCAAAATTTGCCGTTTTGAATCCATTCGTATGGATCAATACTGTCTGTATCCAAGACTCAGCCAATCGTTCACATAACAGAATGCAGCACGCGACTGAAGAGAGAAGTTACAAACAATTTGCTAGTTACAACTTTCTCTCTGGAAACGGCGTGCTCTGGACAGCAGAGAGTAGAAAAGCAATTTTCCTTTCTGAACGATAACGAAGAGGTAGGTGAGAAGCCTGACCACGGAGACGGGGGTGAGAAGGTGATGAAGTGTACTTAACGAGCTGTAACCGAAAAACAAACCTGTGTATGTATATATATATATATCTCCATGTTATTACCTGGTACCCCTGCACATGGACTCACTACTGGTACCTGTGTATATATATATATATATATATATATATATATATATATATATATATATATATATATATCTCCATGTTATTACATGGTACCCCTTCACATGGACTCACTATTGGTACCTGTGTATATATATATATCTCCATGTTATTACCTGGTACCCCTGCACATGGACTCACTACTGGTACCTGTGTATATATATATATCTCCGTTATTACCTGGTATCCCTGCACATGGACTCACTACTGGTACCTGTATATATATGTCCATGTTATTACCTGGTACCCCTGCACATGGACTCACTACTGGTACCTGTATATATATGTCCATGTTATTACCTGGTACCCCTGCACATGAACTCACTACTGGTACCTGTATATATATGTCCATGTTATTACCTGGTACCCCTGCACATGAACTCACTACTGGTACCTGTATATATATGTCCATGTTATTACCTGGTACCCCTGCACATGAACTCACTACTGGTACCTGTATATATATGTCCATGTTATTACCTGGTACCCCTGCACATGAACTCACTACTGGTACTGTATGTACACACACACTCAACTGGTACCTGTATATACACACACACTCAACTGGTACTGTATGTACACACACACTCAACTGGTACTGTATGTACACACACACTCAACTGGTACTGTATGTACACACACACTCAACTGGTACTGTATGTACACACACACTCGACTGGTACTGTATGTACACACACACACTCAACTGGTACTGTATGTACACACACACTCAACTGGTACTGTGGGGGAGAGTGGTTTCTCTGAGGTTAACAGGTCTCCTCTCCGTCCCTCTGGGTAATTTTTTCTGCATGGCTTAGGTGGTAGGCTTGGCAGGGGGCGTGGCAATGGGCGTGGTTGTACTGTTGGCACAACAGGAAGTTAGAAACATCTGTTATGATGAGTATTGATTTAATAGTGAAACATCTGTTATGAAGTCCATAAAGCAAGTGTGTATTTTGGTATTATTATGGTGGACATGTTTATCTATCAGGGTGTCGTGCAATGTTTTGGTATAAATCCAATTTGCCTTTTACACTCTCTCTCTCCCTCTCTCTGCCTCTCTCTGCCTCTCTCTGCCTCTCTGCCTCTCTGCCTCTCTCCTTCCTCAGGGTCTGTCTCTACGTGTGAACCATGGAGCGTACGGAGGACAAATGGACATGGGAGGAGCTAACAGCTACTTCCCCTTCAACGTGGCCGCACTGGCCTCTATGTCCAACCCTCAGCTGGAGGTACTGTACACACACACACACACTGCCCCGTCACACACACACACACACACACTGCCCCGTCACACACACACACACACACACACTGCCCCGTCACACACACACACACTGCCCCGTCACACACACACACACACACTGCCCCGTCACACACACACACACACACACTGCCCCGTCACACACACACAAGCTCTGACGAAGGCCTTGAGGCCGATTACATATAGCGTATAAGGAGCCGTGTTCCTATTAAGGAGCCGTGTTCCTATTAAGGAGCCGTGTCGGGTTTCCTTTTTTTTATCTCCGCTGATAATTTACCAAGTATTTTTTCTGCAGACACCAGTTGGTGCCCCTCCCTGGCAGCTGCTATCTGTAATAACTAAATGTACTGTATTTAACCCAGTTCTCTGAATCCCTCTAGATATATTTAGAGGGTTAAATACAGCCAGACCACTGGAATGTGTGTTTTGATGGGTATGTTGGATCTGAACAGTTTTAATTGGGATGTCCCGGCAACCCTTTAGAAACGCACCAGCCCAAACGCTGGGGCTGGCATAGAAATTCAATAAACGGATATATTTTTTTCACGTCTGCACTCTTTTTCTTCGTCTGTAGGAGTTGATCAACCAGGGTCGTCAGAAGGTGATGGAGGCCACCAACGCTCTGAAGTTCCTCCCCAGAGAATCTCTAGAGGACACCATCGGGAGAGTGGTGAGTGTAGGGAGGAAGGGGATGTATTTTGTATGGCTGTTAGAGTCCTCCTCACCATCACTTCAGCTGTCACCTCTTAAGATCCTGAAGACTACAGGTGTGAACATGTTTGATGGGTTGTTAGGACTATTGTTCATACTGTGACCAGTCTCCTCCTCTCCCCTCCAGTGGAAGGAGAACCCAGCCCTAACGGAGGCCCAGGTCCAGTCCATGGCTCTGGGGAGACAGGCCAGTGTAGAGATGGAGCTAAAACGTAGAGAAGCTGTCTACAGAGATGTCCTCAATAAGCAACAGACTGTAAGATCCCAACAATGAGACGACACGACATGACACGGCCCGACACGACAAGACACGGCCCGACATGACACGGCCCGACACGACATGACACGGCCCGACACGACATGACACGGCCCGACACGACATGACACGGCCCGACACGACATGACACGGCCCGACACGACATGACATGGCCCGACACGACATGACACGGCCCGACACGACATGACACGGCCCGACATGACACGGCCCGACATGACACGGCCCGACACGACATGACACGGCCCGACACGACATGACACGGCCCGACATGACACGGCCCGACACGACATGACACGGCCCGACACGACACGGCCCGACACGACACGGCCCGACACGACATGACACGGCCCGACACGACATGACACGACCCGACACGGCCCGACACGACACGGCCCGACACGACACGGCCCGACATGACACGGCCTGACACGACATGAAATGACACGGCCCGACACGACACGGCCTGACACGACGTGACATGACACGGCCCGACACGACGTGACATGACACGGCCCGACACGACATGACACGACACGGCCCGACACGACATGACATGACACGGCCCGACATGACATGACACGGCCCGACACGACATGACACGACCATAAACATTGTTTTCCACACGCTATCTAAACATTCTATTGTCCAGGCTGGTCACCACGTAGTCTCTCATTTGTGTCTTGATAATTGAAATTCAGAAGACCTAACCTCTCCCTTCCTCCACAGTTGATGATGTACGTTCAGAAGGTGATCACAAACAGGAAGGTGAGAGAGCAGCAGATTGCCATGGCCAACCAGGCCCAGCTAATGAGCCAGATGAACGGCATGCTGGGAGCTGGAGGCATGAGCCAGATGGACCTCTTGGGTTTGTACCAACAGCTGGGGGCGCTACAGGGCCTACCCCCCCACCCCTCCATGGGCGGCAAGAACCCAGGCCCCTCCAAGGGTAACCTGTAGGGGGAGATGGGGACCAAGGGCCTGCTCCAGAAGGTACCCTATTCCCTACTTTTGACCAATGTAGGGAATATGGTGCCATTTGGGACCCAGACCCACTCACTGCCCCCTCAATGTCTCAGTAGGCTCCTCCCTAATGCTGCTCTGTTTCCTATGTAGCTCACTAGATGGACCCCAGAGCCCTAGGGTTTTGGTTAGAGGTAGTGCACTATGTAGGGGAGAGCTGTGATCTGGGACATAGCCGCTGCCTACAACCCTTCTTCAATGGGGAGGTGAGACGACGCAGAGAGAAGACTGGTCTCTCCTGTCTCCTGAACGACATGTATAGGGACTATATGAAGGGGTTTCTGTATATACCGCCTTAATGTTATTCAACCCGTCTGTCTTTAGTTTTCATGGATTTAAAAGAACACAAGTAAAGGAAAATCTTTTAGGCGTTGCGTTATTCTTCCCCTTGAAGGAGGGTTTGTTTAATGAATGAATTAATTATTCTGTAAGTTGTGTTTTTATACAGTTGTAATGAATGCCTGTCTATCTACAGAAACACCAGAGTGGGATCATAGTGCTGACTGACTGGTGACAGGACTGTTTTAGGATGTTTTGTTCCCTTATAGAACCCTCCCTCCAGACACACGCAGACTGACAAGCAGACTGACAAGCAGACTGACAAGCAGACTGACAAGCAGACTGACAAGCAGACTGACAAGCAGACTGACAAGCAGACTGACAAGCAGACTGACAAGCAGACTGACAAGCAGACTGACAAGCAGACTGACAAGCAGACTGACAAGCAGACTGACAAGCAGACTGACAAGCAGACTGACAAGCAGACGGACACGCAGGCAGACAAGCAGACGGACACGCAGGCAGACAAGCAGACGGACACGCAGGCAGACAAGCAGACGGACACGCAGGCAGACAAGCAGACGGACACGCAGGCAGACAGACGGACAACTCTTTTGGGAGATTCTGAATCATAGCCATGACAAGAAAAAAAGTATAATATCCAAATAAAAATAGGGCCTTATTTCCATTTCCTGAAGTTTTGTGTGTAAATGAGATTTGAGAACATGTTTTTCTATCTGCTTCTAGCCCTTAATATTTCCACTACTTGTCGCTGATGGTTATTATAATGGTAATATGGAATGCTGTTGTGACGTTTAAAACAAACCCCCCCTCTTTGTAAAGCTCATGTTGTTGTCAAGTTGTTGCTTAGCGTAGCTCCATATCTGTAAGTAGTTGTTTTTTTTCTAATCCAATCCTGGTGGACAACTGGGTAGAGGAGGGGAGGTTGGGGTGGTTCACCAAGCAAGGTCATGTCCAGATCTCTTTCCAGCCCAGCAGGACTCAAACTCACCATCTTGACGTTGCAAGTGCCAGAATCAACTGAGCCACATGCAGTTTGACACACTGGCTTTTAAATGAGGACCCAATCCTTTCAAAAAGTCACCTTCTGGTTCTATTTGAGATTCCAGTGAGCCATTCCTTATCCGTACCTGGGTTAGCTGGCTAGCAGGGATTGATGACATGCTTGACGCTGCTTCGATACTGAAATGACTTTTCGTAGCAGGTTAGGAGAATTAACGTAGCAGGATAAGAGATTGAGGTTAAGGTTAGGAAAAATATTGTCCTAACCTGCTATGAGGACAGGGTTGTGTTCATTAGGCACCAAACGGAAGAGAACTGACACATGGGCTTCCAAGTGGTGCAGTGGTCTAAGACACTATATCCAGACTGTATCACAACCAGCCGTGATTGGGAGTCCCACAGGGCGGCGCACAATTGGCCCAGCGTCGTCCCAGTTTGGTCGGGGTAGGCCGTCATTGTAAATAAGAATTTATTCTTAACTGACTTGCCTAGTTAAATACAGGTTAATTAAAATATATATATAAACATTGAGGGATTTACCTGAACTTGTCCAATATGAAACGCTGGTTTTACGTTGCTTTAATTAACATGACCCAGGCCTACTCTAGGTCTCCACCCAGGCCTACTCTAGGTCTCCACCCAGGCCTACTCTAGGTCTCCACTAAGACATGTTTCTACTCCTAAATAAAAGTTGAAGTGTTGGAGCTGTTAAGAGGAGGAAGTGATGACTGTCTGACCTGATGGACAGGAGACTGTGTTCCTCTGTTTGCACAATAAGGTGTATTTCTGAAATGTAGCCTGTCGCCCTCCCACTCCACTCTACTCTACCAAGAATGTTCTTCTCATGTTTAGCAAATACACCAACTTGTTTTTTTGCCATTCATTGATTAATCTGAACCGCTACTATCTTTAAGTATTTAAAATAACATTTAATAAAGTGACCAAAAGGGTGACCACCTCTTTGTTTGTGGTGTTTTATTCAGTGAGTATTTACTACAATGACTTACACCAGTAATACCCTCTACTGACTACAGCAGATCATCAAGGACATCAACCACCTGAGCCTCTGCCTGTTCACCCCGCTGTCATCCAGAAGGTCAGGTCAGTACAGGAGCATCAAAGCTGGAACAGAGAGACTGAAAAACAGCTTCTATCTCCAGGCCATCAGACTGTTAAACAGCCATCACTAGCACATTAGAGCCTATAGACTATAGACACTGATTATAAATTACTGGCCACTTTAATTATGTTTTCGTATCTTGCATCTCATATCTACCTAAACCCCCGGTCAAAAGTTTGGAATATTACTAATTCAGGGGGTTTTCTTTATTTGCACAATTTTTTACAATGTAGAATAAAAGTGAAGACATCAAAACTATGACATAACACATGGAATCATGTAGTAACCAAAAATGTGTTAAACAAATATATTTGAGATTCTTCCAATAGCCACCCTTTGCCTTGATGACAGCTTTGCAACTCTTGGCAGAAAGGAAGTCTGTTTCTGGCCCCTAGGTTCTAATACTTTTAGCGTTTGCGGTGACTCCATTGGTTCATTAAGCAAGGCAAGCTCAATCAATCCCAGATAAAGTTGTCTGAAACGGGCCTCGACCAGGCATTTTGCATGTGGTTTGGGAACCATCTGTCAGACAGGACACTGCTTTCTGATGGTGTCAAGTTACCGCAATATTACTAGAGGTGTCCTCTACTGTCTGTACTGTTTATATACATAATATTGGTCTATCTGCAAAAACCTGTAAGATTCATCTGTATGCATGCTATTGCCCCTACTGTTGACCAGGCTGCTAGAGCTGCAATCTGGTTTTGTTGCCTTGCAGAAAGTCCTTGTTGATTTAAAACTTGCAATAAATGTGGGAAAAGCTAAATGTATGCCGTTTCCTAATTCTCATAGACTATTTCTTATTTATATAATATAAATATTCTATTATAAATATTTATTCCACGTTGATGCATTGGATGGTTCTTTCATCCAGCAGGTTCTTTCATCCAGCAGGTTCTTTCATCCAGCAGGTTCTTTCATCCAGCAGGTTCTTTCATCCAGCAGGTTCTTTAATCCAGCAGGTTCTTTCATCCAGCAGGTTCTTTAATCCAGCAGGTTCTTTAATCCAGCAGGTTCCCGCCTATAAATACCTGGGTTTTTGGATTTACGTTAATTTGACGTTTAAAAAACATGCAGATTAAATAGTTCAAAATCTGAGATTTAAAGTAGGCTTCTTTTATAGAAATAGATCTCCCTGAACAGCAGGAAGCAGGTTTTACAGTCAACGTTCCTTCCAGTTCTTGACTATGGTGTCAAGAATGCCCCCCCTTCAGGAAATCTGACCATGACAGAAACCCAGCCATGAGCTGCCCAGTGATGCAGAACTCCCAAACGAGCTAAATACTCGCTTCAAGGAATATAACACTATCTTGCATGTCAGCCCGTTTTTACGGATGTTTGACCTCTCTCTCTGTGGCCGATGTAAGCAACACTTTTGTCGGAATACCAGGGCACGTTCTCAAAGCATGCGCAGACAAGCTGGCAATCTATCTGTTTCAATCTGACCGCAATTGTCCATGTTCCCAAGAGCTCCAAGGTACTGCTTAAATGACTATTGCCCTGTATTTATGAAGTGCTTTTGAAAGGCTGGTCATGACACACATCAACACCACCACCATCATCATCATCCCAAACACCATAGATCCACTCCAATGTGTGCTTAATCCCCCCGTTTACCCACGACTGTGTGGCCACGAACAACTCCAACATCATCATCAAGTTTGCTGATGACACAACGGTGGTAGGTCTGATCACTGACGACGATGAATCAGCGTACAGGGAGGAGATCAGAGACCTGGCAGTGTGTTGCCAGGACAACAACCTCTCCCTCAACGTGAACAAGACCAAGGAGCTGATCGTGGACTACAGGAGAAAGCGTGGAGAGCACGCCCCCCATCCACATCGATGGAGCAGGTCTGGAGCAGGTGAGGGGTTCAAGTCCTTTCGCGCCCACATCTTATGGTCCACACACCCACACAGTCGTGAAGAGGCTGAAAAGATTTGTCATGGGCCCTCGGATCATCAAAAAGTAATACAGCTGCACCGTCGAGAGCTTCTTGACTGGCTGCATCACCGCCTGCCCTGCCATCCAGGACCTCTATATCAGGCGGTGTCAGAGGAAGGCCTGAAAAATGGTCAATTTTAAAACCCTAGTGATAGTTTAATTCCCTTTCCCCACTAGTCCAGCTTAAAACCCTGAATAAATAAAAGCCTGCCTGGAGTGCCAGATGGGTGGAGTTTGCAGTTTTGCGACTCATTAAAAAAGTAAAGCTCAATCAATCCCAGATAAAGTATATCAAATTATTTGAACCAAGGTGTGTATATGAGCAGGCTGCCAGGCCGACAGAACAACCAATCACAGCCCATAAAGCCTCGCTGAGTGTTAAGCCAATTAGGAGTTGGGATCCAGTTGCATTAAGAAGGGATTGAATACTGAATGGAGGGAGGCCTGACTTAGACCCTAATGACACCTTACTCCCTTTAAAGGCTCCATCCTCTATTTAGGGTTTAGGAGGAATAATCTTAATGAGATTCTAGTGAAAAACTATTCACACATTACAGAGTAGAGACAGACATTACAGGAGTAGAGACAGACATTACAGGAGTAGAGACAGACATTACAGGAGTAGAGACACATTACAGAAGTAGAGACACACATTACAGGAGTAGAGACAGACATTACAGGAGTAGAGACAGACATTACAGGAGTAGAGACAGACATTACAGGAGTAGAGACAGACATTACAGGAGTAGAGACAGACATTACAGGAGTAGAGACAGACATTACAGGAGTAGAGACAGACATTACAGGAGTAGAGACAGACATTACAGGAGTAGAGACACACATTACAGGAGTAGAGACAGACATTACAGGAGTAGAGACAGACATTACAGGAGTAGAGACACACATTAAAGGAGTAGAGACACACATTACAGGAGTAGAGACACACATTAAAGGAGTAGAGACAGACATTACAGGAGTAGAGACACACATTACAGGAGTAGAGACACACATTACAGGAGTAGAGACAGACATTACAGGAGTAGAGACAGACATTACAGGAGTAGACACACACATTACAGGAGTAGAGACACACATTACAGGAGTAGAGACAGACATTACAGGAGTAGAGACACACATTAAAGGAGTAGAGACACACATTACAGGAGTAGAGACACACATTACAGGAGTAGAGACACACATTACAGGAGTAGAGACACACATTACAGGAGTAGAGACACACATTACAGGAGTAGAGAGAGACATTACAGGAGTAGAGACAGACATTACAGGAGTAGAGACAGACATTACAGGAGTAGAGACAGACATTACAGGAGTAGACACACACATTACAGGAGTAGAGACACACATTACAGGAGTAGAGACACACATTACAGGAGTAGAGACACACATTACAGGAGTAGAGACACACATTACAGGAGTAGAGACACACATTACAGGAGTAGAGAGAGACATTACAGGAGTAGAGACAGACATTACAGGAGTAGAGACACACATTACAGGAGTAGACACACACATTACAGGAGTAGACACACACATTACAGGAGTAGAGACACACATTACAGGAGTAGAGACACACATTACAGGAGTAGAGACACACATTACAGGAGTAGAGACAGACATTACAGGAGTAGAGACAGACATTACAGGAGTAGACACACACATTACAGGAGTAGAGACACACATTACAGGAGTAGAGACACACATTACAGGAGTAGAGACACACATTACAGGAGTAGAGACACACATTACAGGAGTAGAGACACACATTACAGGAGTAGAGACACACATTACAGGAGTAGAGACACACATTACAGGAGTAGAGAGAGACATTACAGGAGTAGAGACACACATTACAGGAGTAGAGACACACATTACAGGAGTAGAGACACACATTACAGGAGTAGAGAGAGACATTACAGGAGTAGAGACAGACATTACAGGAGTAGAGACACACATTACAGGAGTAGACACACACATTACAGGAGTAGACACACACATTACAGGAGTAGAGACACACATTACAGGAGTAGAGACACACATTACAGGAGTAGAGACACACATTACAGGAGTAGAGACACACATTACAGGAGTAGAGACACACATTACAGGAGTAGAGACAGACATTACAGGAGTAGACACACACATTACAGGAGTAGAGACACACATTACAGGAGTAGAGACACACATTACAGGAGTAGAGACACACATTACAGGAGTAGAGACACACATTACAGGAGTAGAGACACACATTACAGGAGTAGAGACACACATTACAGGAGTAGAGAGAGACATTACAGGAGTAGAGACAGACATTACAGGAGTAGAGACAGACATTACAGGAGTAGACACACACATTACAGGAGTAGACACACACATTACAGGAGTAGAGACACACATTACAGGAGTAGAGACACACATTACAGGAGTAGAGACACACATTACAGGAGTAGAGACAGACATTACAGGAGTAGAGACAGACATTACAGGAGTAGACACACACATTACAGGAGTAGAGACAGACATTACAGGAGTAGAGACAGACATTACAGGAGTAGAGACACACATTAAAGGAGTAGAGACACACATTACAGGAGTAGAGACACACATTACAGGAGTAGAGACACACATTACAGGAGTAGAGAGACATTACAGGAGTAGAGACAGACATTACAGGAGTAGAGACAGACATTACAGGAGTAGAGACAGACATTACAGGAGTAGACACACACATTACAGGAGTAGACACACACATTACAGGAGTAGAGACACACATTACAGGAGTAGAGACACACATTACAGGAGTAGAGACAGACATTACAGGAGTAGAGACACACATTACAGGAGTAGAGACACACATTACAGGAGTAGAGACACACATTACAGGAGTAGAGACACACATTACAGGAGTAGAGACAGACATTACAGGAGTAGAGACAGACATTACAGGAGTAGAGACACACATTACAGGAGTAGAGACAGACATTACAGGAGTAGAGACAGACATTAAAGGAGTAGGAGTAGAGACAGACATTAAAGGAGTAGAGACACACACCTCAGATTATTATGGACAGGGAAAACCTGATCCTAGACCAGTACTCCTACTCTGAGACATACAGGCCCTGGTTAAGATATGCATTACAAGGTGGAGGAAGCTCATTAACTTCTACAGACACTCATGGATTGTAAATATCTGATTTGAATCAGTACAGAGGATCCTTATTCAAGCTCTCACAGTGAACACTCAGCAGCAGGACAATATTATTTCCAAATTCATTTAATAACAGTTTTGTCAAAAATGTCAGTAGAATCTACAGTTGTGATAACTTCAAGTTCATTACAAAATAGTATTTGCAATAAATATAATATAGATTTATATTTATACTTTATATGTAATAAAATAAATATATAGTACATCTCAAAAATATAATCGTTCATATGCACACCTCAGCTGTATTTTAATAATGTTCCTTATGTACACCTCAGCTGGTTGTATTTTAATAATGTTCCTTATGTACACCTCAGCTGGTTGTATTTTAATAATGTTCCTTATGTACACCTCAGCTGGTTGTATTTTAATAATGTTCCTCAGTACAAGCTGAATAATATCACTCTCTCTCCCCGTCTGTCCGTTCTAAAGCTCTCCCTCCGTTCTAAAGCGTTCTGTCCATTCTAAAGCTCTCCCTCCGTTCTAAAGCTCTCCCTCCGTTCTAAAGCTCTCCCTCCGTTCTAAAGCGTTCTGTCCATTCTAAAGCTCTCCCTCCGTTCTAAAGCTCTCCCTCCGTTCTAAAGCTCTCCCTCCGTTCTAAAGCTCTCCCTCCGTTCTAAAGCTCTCCCTCCGTTCTAAAGCTCTCCCTCTGTTCTAAAGCTCTCCCTCTGTTCTAAAGCTCTCCCTCTGTTCTAAAGCTCTCTGTTGTAAAGCGTTCTATCCGTTCTAAAGCCAACATACAGACACATACAGAACCCTCCTACAGACATACACCAGCTTTACTCTGGACAGAGAAGTGCTTTCATCCCCAACTTACTGTAGCCTATTAGTTTAACCCCAAAGTAGCCTAGTAGTGTAACATCACTGTAGCCCAGTAGGGTAACATCACTGTAGCCTAGTAGGGTAACCTCACTGTAGCCTAGTAGGGTAACCTCACTGTAGCCTAGTAGTGTAACCTCACTGTAGCCTAGTAGGGTAACCTCACTGTAGCCTAGTAGGGTAACCTCACTGTAGCCTAGTAGGGTAACATCACTGTAGCCTAGTAGGGTAACCTCACTGTAGCCTAGTAGTGTAACATCACTGTAGCCTAGTAGGGTAACCTCACTGTAGCCTAGTAGTGTAACCTCACTGTAGCCTAGTAGTGTAACCTCACTGTAGCCTAGTAGTGTAACATCACTGTAGCCTAGTAGTGTAACCTCACTGTAGCCTAGTAGTGTAACCTCACTGTAGCCTAGTAGTGTAACCTCACTGTAGCCTAGTAGTGTAACATCACTGTAGCCTAGTAGGGTAACCTCACTGTAGCCTAGTATTGTAACCTCACTGTAGCTTAGTAGGGTAACCTCACTGTAGCCTAGTAGTGTAACACCACTGTAACCTAGTAGTGTAACACCACTGTAGCCTAGTAGTGTAACCTCACTGTAGCCTAGTAGTGTAACCTCACTGTAGCCTAGTAGTGTAACCTCACTGTAGCCTACATACATCTTCTAGTCTTTCTAGATGCCACAACAGTGAGTGAGGATAATGTGGACTGTATTGGTTGGCCTTCTAAGGGACAGTCAATTAGAAGGTTGTTTGGTTAGCCTTCTAAGGGACAGTCAATTAGAAGGTTGTTTGGTTGGCCTTCTAAGGGACAGTCAATTAGAAGGTTGTTTGGTTGGCCTTCTAAGGGACAGTCAATTAGAAGGTTGTTTGGTTGGCCTTCTAAGGGACAGTCAATTAGAAGGTTGTTTGGTTGGCCTTCTAAGGGACAGTCAATTAGAAGGTTGTATTGGTTGGACTTCTAAGGGACAGTCAATTAGAATGTTGTTTGGTTGGCCTTCTAAGGGACAGTCAATTAGAAGATTGTTTGGTTGGCCTTCTAAGGGACAGTCAATTAGAAGGTTGTATTGGTTGGCCTTCTAAGGGACAGTCAATTAGAATGTTGTATTGGTTGGCCTTCTAAGGGACAGTCAATTTGAAGGTTGTATTGGTTGGCCTTCTAAGGGACAGTCAATTTGAAGGTTGTATTGGTTGGCCTTCTAAGGGACAGTCAATTTGAAGGTTGTATTGGTTGGCCTTCTAAGGGACAGTCAATTAGAAGGTTGTATTGGTTGGCCTTCTAAGGGACAGTCAATTAGAAGGTTGTTTGTTAGCCTTCTAAGGGACAGTCAATTAGAAGGTTGTTTGGTTGGCCTTCTAAGGGACAGTCAATTAGAAGGTTGTTTGGTTGGCCTTCTAAGGGACAGTCAATTAGAAGGTTGTTTGGTTGGCCTTCTAAGGGACAGTCAATTAGAAGGTTGTTTGGTTGGCCTTCTAAGGGACAGTCAATTAGAAGGTTGTTTGGTTGGCCTTCTAAGGGACATTAGTAAGTGCTCTTTCATCTTCAGTTGTCTTACATTGGAGATTGTCAGATTTGTTCCCCTGTTCCTTAAAGTTAGGAACTCTTCAGTTTGTCTCAATAGAAGACTATTATTGTCATAATTTCTCATTCCTTGATCTAGCAGCTCCATCCTGTCCTTGACTGTCTACTGTATCAATGCTTTACATTGATCATATAGTCAATAAGTATTACATGTATCCCAGCTCATCATATAGTCAATAAGTATTACATGTATCCCAGCTCATCATATAGTCAATAAGTATTACATGTATCCCAGCTCATCATATAGTCAATAAGTATTACAGTGAGGAGAACAAGTATTTGATACACTGCCGATTTTGCAGGTTTTCCCACTTACAAAGCATGTAGAGGTCTAATTTTTATCATAGGTACACTTCAACTGTGAGAGACGGAATCAAAAACAAAAATCCAGAAAATCACATTGTATGATTTTTAAATAATTAATTTGCATTTTATTGCATGACATAAGTATTTGATCACCTACCAACAGGAAGAATTCCGGCTCTCACAGACCTGTTAGTTTTTCTTTAAGAAGCCCTCCTGTTTTCCACTCATTACCTGTATTAACTGCACCTGTTTGAACTCGTTACCTGTATAAAAGACACCTGTCCACACACTCAATCAAACAGACTCCAACCTCTCCACAATGGCCAAGACCAGAGAGCTGTGTAAGGACATCAGGGATAAAATTGTAGACCTGCACAAGGCTGGGATGGGCTACAGGACAATAGGCAAGCAGCTTGGTGAGAAGGCAACAACTTTTGGCGCAATTATTAGAAAATGGAAGAAGTTCAAGATGATGGTCAATCTCCCTGGGTCTGGGGCACCATGCAAGATTTCACTTCGTGGGGCATCAATGATCATGATGAAGGTGAGGGATCAGCCCAGAACTACACGGCAGGACCTGGTCAATGACCTGAAGAGAGCTGGGACCACAGTCTCAAAGAAAACCATTAGTAACACACTACGCCGTCATGGATTAAAATCCTGCAGCGCACGCAAGGTCCCCTGCTCAAGCCAGCGCATGTACAGGCCCGTCTGAAGTTTGCCAATGACCATCTGGATGATCCAGAGGAGGAATGGGAGAAGGTCATGTGGTCTGATGAGACAAAAATATAGCTTTTTGGTCTAAACTCCACTCGTCGTGTTTGGAGGAAGAAGAAGGATGAGTACAACCCCAAGAACACCATCCCAACCGTGAAGCATTGAGGTGGAAACATCATTCTTTGGGGATGCTTTTCTGCAAAGGGGACAGGACGACTGCACCGTATTGAGGGGAGGATGGATGGGGCCATGTATCGCGAGATCTTGGCCAACAACCTCCTTCCCTCAGTAAGAGCATTGAAGATGGGTCGTGGCTGGGTCTTCCAGCATGACAACGACCCGAAACACACAGCCAGGGCAACTAAGGAGTGGCTCCGTAAGAAGCATCTCAAGGTCCTGGAGTGGCCTAGCCAGTCTCCAGACCTGAACCCAATAGAAAATCTTTGGAGGGAGCTGAAAGTCTGTATTGCCCAGCGACAGCCCCGAAACCTGAAGGATCTGGATGGAGGAGTGGGCCAAAATCCCTGCTGCAGTGTGTGCAAACCTGGTCAAGAACTACAGGAAACGTATGATCTCTGTAATTGCAAACAAAGGTTTCTGTACCAAATATTAAGTTCTGGTTTTCTGATGTATCAAATACTTATGTCATGCAATAAAATGCAAATTAATTATTTAAAAATCATACAATGTGATTTTCTGGATTTTTGTTTTAGATTCCGTCTCTCACAGTTGAAGAGTACCTATGATAAAAATTACAGACTTCTACATGCTTTGTAAGTGGGAAAACCTGCAAAATCGGCAGTGTATCAAATACTTGTTCTCCCCACTGTACATGTATCCCAGCTCATCATATAGTCAATAAGTATTACATGTATCCCAGCTCATCATATAGTCAATAAGTATTACATGTATCCCAGCTCATCACATAGTCAATAAGTATTACATGTATCCCAGCTCATCACATAGTCAATAAGTATTACATGTATCCCAGCTCATCACATAGTCAATAAGTATTACATGTATCCCAGCTCATCATATAGTCAATAAGTATTACATGTATCCCAGCTCATCACATAGTCAATAAGTATTACATGTATCCCAGCTCATCACATAGTCAATAAGTATTACATGTATCCCAGCTCATCATATAGTCAATAAGTATTACATGTATCCCAGCTCATCATATAGTCAATAAGTATTACATGTATCCCAGCTCATCACATAGTCAATAAGTATTACATGTATCCCAGCTCATCATATAGTCAATAAGTATTACATGTATCCCAGCTCATCACATAGTCAATAAGTATTACATGTATCCCAGCTCATCACATAGTCAATAAGTATTACATGTATCCCAGCTCATCACATAGTCAATAAGTATTACATGTATCCCAGTTCATCATATAGTCAATAAGTATTGACCAGATTTCATGTTAGGACATCTACTTTGTGCATGATAAGTAATTCTTCCAACAATTGTTTACAGACAGATTATTTCACTTATAATTCACTATATCGCAATTCCAGTGGGTCAGAAGTTTACATACAATAAGTTGACTGTGCCTTTAAACAGCTTGGAAAATTCCAGAAAATTATGTCATGGCTTTAGAAGCTTCTGATAGGCTAATTGACATAATTTGAGTCAAATTGGAGGTGTACCTGTGGATGTATTTCAAGGGCTACCTTCAAACTCAGTGCTTTGCTCGACAAATCAGCCAAGACCTCAGAAAGAAAATTGTACACCTCCACAAATCTGGTTCATCCATTTCCAAACGCCTGAAGGTACCACGTTCATCTGTACAAACAATAGTACGCAAGTATAAACACTGATCTGTCTCCTAGAGATGAATGTACTTTTGTGCGAAAATTGCAATTAAAATCCCAGAACAACAGCAAAGGACCTTGTGAAGATGCTGGAGGAAACAGGTACAAAAGTATCTATATCCACAGTAAAACGAGACAAATGGGTCTTCCAAATGGACAATGACCCCAAGCATACTTCCAAAATGTCTTAAGGACAACAAAGTCAAGGTATTGGAGTGGCCATCACAAAGCCCTGACCTCGATCCTATAGAACATTTGTGGGCAGAACTGAAAAAGTGTGTGAGAGCAAGGAGGCCTACAAACCTGACTCAGTTACACCAGTTCTGTCAGGAGGAATGGGCCAAAATTCACCCAACTTATTGTGGGAAGCTTGTGGAAGGCTACCTGAAACGTTTGACCCAAGTTAAACAATTTAAAGGCAATGCTACCAAATACTAATTGAGTGTATGTAAACTTCTGACCCACTGGGAATGTGATGAAAGAAATAAAAGCTGAAAGAAATAATTCTCTCTACTATTATTCTGACATTTCACATTCTTAAAATAAAGTGGTGATCCTAACTGACCTAAGACAGGGAATATTTACTAGGATTAAATGTCAGGAATTGTGAAAAACTGAGTTTAAATGTATTTGACTAAGCTGTATGTAAACTTCCCACTTCAACTGTACATACTAGGTAGTAGTGTACTCTCTCTCCAGCTCAGCCCTGACATCACAATGACAAGTCAGAACATGTGTTCTCAACACGTTGCTTTAGAACATTGTGACATTCTCTCAACTCCCATTGGTCAAGCCCTCCCTCCCTGGAGGTCTCCGGTTGCTATGGTGAATGGCTGGCTTGAGTAGTGTCCACTGGTCATCTCAGCTAGTCTGATCAACTTTCCATTACTAGTCCTCAGACTCCTTGGTGCTACTCAAACTGAGGACTAAACCCCAAACCCTTTTTATATTAGCAGTGAATGTTTAAGTATCTTATTATGTATAAAAATGGTTCTCATCAGGAAAAGTCTGCGGTTTTCCCAGGGTGGGTTAGGCAGTCATGCAGGCCTGACGCCAGTCCAGTCTCTCTTCCCCAGTATCCGTTCAGAGAAGAGATTGTCTCCTCGGCTCAACTCTGTGCTCTGCTCCAGAGGGAGGTCTTATGGGCTTGATGCTCTTCTCAGTCGCTGGAAAGAAGAGCGTCTCCTCTGCTCTGACCCCTCTGAGAGTTAATGTCCAGGAACACAACTAATATTTATCTCTCTGGTTGGTGGTCCTCGGAGGAACAGGAGGGAGTGACAATACATAACCACCTTCGTAAGGGGGCGGGACTGGAGACAGGGGAGCGAGGTCAGTGGGAGTAATGAGTCCTGTCCTTAGTCCCAAACATCCACCTCTCTCCGGCCTTTCCTCCTCCTCATCCCTCTCTCACAGGCTCAGCCCTGGTCACCTGTATTGGAACAGATCTCTGTAAGCCTGGGGGATCTTCTCCATCTCCACAGGCCGAGGCAGAAAGTGCGTTAGTTTCTGGTGTTTTTTAGTCCGCCCCCCCTCCCGCGGCGAGCCGTCCTTGTTGAGTGCTACGTAGTAGAAGCGTCCGGTGTCGGTGTGTTTGTAGAGCGTAGAGGCGTATGTGTTGTACCAGTTCTCCTCAAACTGCTCTCTGAACACACACTCAGCTGTTAACTTCTTCTGCGGAAGAGAGGGAGAGATGGTTGAGTGTGGTGTCCATACAGTAGCTTAATTAGGACTTAATTCATGGATTAGTTCATTTATATTTAATTCATATTTTGCCAACAGTTTGAGGAGCAAACTTCACAGCAACAGATTCACTACACAATAATAAACAAGAGCTGCTGAGGGGGTGAGAGAAGGTAAGAAGGGAGGACTGAGGGAGAGAAAGCCTGCTGAGGGGGTGAGAGAAGGAGGGACTGAGGGAGAGAAAGCCTGCTGAGGGGGTGAGAGAAGGTAAGAAGGAGGGACTGAGGGGCAGAAAGCCTGCTGAGGGGGTGAGAGAAGGTAAGAAGGGAGGACTGAGGGAGAGAAAGCCTGCTGAGGGGGTGAGAGAAGGTAAGAAGGAGGGACTGAGGGGCAGAAAGCCTGCTGAGGGGGTGAGAGAAGGTAAGAAGGAGGGACTGAGGGGCAGAAAGCCTGCTGAGGGGGTGAGAGAAGGTAAGAAGGAGGGACTGAGGGGCAGAAAGCCTGCTGAGGGGGTGAGAGAAGGTAAGAAGGAGGGACTGAGGGGCAGAAAGCCTGCTGAGGGGGTGAGAGAAGGTAAGAAGGAGGGACTGAGGGGCAGAAAGCCTGCTGAGGGGGTGAGAGAAGGTAAGAAGGAGGGACTGAGGGGCAGAAAGCCTGCTGTCCTGCTGTAGGGTTCCTAGGCCCACCATCAGCTGAACTGTGTTCCAGACTCTGAGGCAGGTGCTGGTTATGACAGACCGGATCCCTAATGGCAGCCTATTCCCTATATAGTGCACTACTTCTGACCACGACCAATAGGTCTCAGGTCAAGAGTAATGCACTATATAGGGAATAGGGTGTCAT
This sequence comes from Thymallus thymallus, assembly GCA_023634145.1. Lineage (NCBI taxonomy): Eukaryota > Metazoa > Chordata > Actinopteri > Salmoniformes > Salmonidae > Thymallus > Thymallus thymallus. The sequence goes on from CM042384.1 coordinate 32,813,292, forward strand.
ATGGGACGCAAACAGGGTAGTGTGTTTTTATTGGTTACAGGGGAGGGTAGTGTGTTTTTATTGGTTACAGGGGAGGGTAGTGTGTTTTTATTGGTCACAGGGGAGGGTAGTGTGTTTTTATTGGTCACAGGGGAGGGTAGTGTGTTTTTATTGGTCACAGGGGAGGGTAGTGTGTTTTTATTGGTCACAGGGGAGGGTAGTGCGTTTTTATTGGTCACAGGGGAGGGTATTGTGTTTTTATTGGTCACAGGGGAGGGTAGTGTGTTTTTATTGGTCACAGGGGAGGGTAGTGTGTTTTTATTGGTCACAGGGGAGGGTAGTGTGTTTTTATTGGTCACAGGGGAGGGTAGTGCGTTTTTATTGGTCACAGGGGAGGGTAGTGTGTTTTTATTGGTCACAGGGGAGGGTAGTGTGTTTTTATTGGTCACAGGGGAGGGTAGTGTGTTTTTATTGGTCACAGGGGAGGGTAGTGTGTTTTTATTGGTCACAGGGGAGGGTAGTGTGTTTTTATTGGTCACGGGAGGGTAGTGTGTTTTTATTGGTCACAGGGGAGGGTAGTGTGTTTTTATTGGTCACAGGGGAGGGTAGTGTGTTTTTATTGGTCACAGGGGAGGGTATACAAGATATCTGGAGTGCAAAAAAAAGCTATAAAAGGACATTGCATAGTATGGGTGGTTGGCTGAATATGTACACTATACATTGGTGGATGTTGGATGGTTAACTATACTATACAGGTTGATGGCAGAGAAATACTTCAGTAGCTAAAAATGCGTATGATATGAGCGAGGGTAATAATAGTTTACTTAATAGACAGACTGGCTAAATGAACAGGTAAGTGAACATTTTGCATGGTTAAATTAGCTGTACAGTTAGGTATACAGTTATATTTACAGATAAGTGAATATTTGCATGGTTACACAAACTGTACAGGTAAATGACAGGAAGAGATACTTTAATAGCTAAATGTGTGTATGATATCATTGGGGTAATAATAGTAATTCCCTTAAAATACAGTCCTTAGTGCGCAGGGTTTAATTACAGACAACTGCACGTATTGCACATTCGATTTACTAAAAGCAATGAGAAAAGATACAACTGACAGGATACTAATATGCATTCCTGAGTGAATGACTACGTAGGTTAAGTCCAAGAATTACTTACAATATTGCACGTGATATGATATAACAACTGTACATGAGTATGTATATACAGACCTGAATGAATAAATAAGTCCTGAGTGCTGACGGACCAGAGTTACTCACGGATGGATGCATAATTGATAAACTAGGTCCTAGCACCCCAACAGTTCCAGATCTATGTTGCCGACGGCACGGCACCCCGGTGAGGCATTATATCTATGTAATGTGTCTATCTACAGTATGTAATGTGTCTGTATCTATGTAATGTGTCTGTATCTATGTAATGTGTCTGTATCTACAGTATGTAATGTGTCTGTATCTATGTAATGTGTCTGTATCTACAGTATGTAATGTGCCTGTATCTATGTAATGTGTCTGTATTTATGTAATGTGCCTGTATCTATGTAATGTGTCTGTATCTACAGTATGTAATGTGTCTGTATCTATGTAATGTGTCTGTATCTACAGTATGTAATGTGTCTGTATCTATGTAATGTGTCTGTATTTCTGTTGATGTAGGCTCTTTAACATGTTTTAATTACAGTAGATACAGTTGAAGTCAGAAGTTTACATACACTTAGGTTGAAGTCATTAAAACAAATTTTTCAACTACTCCACAGATTTCATGTTAACTAACTATAGTTTTGGCAAGTCGGTTAGGACATCTACTTTGTGCATGACAAGTAATTCTTCCAACAATTGTTTACAGACAGATTAAGAAATCAGCCAAGACCTCAGGAAAAAAAAAAGACCTCCACAAGTCTGGTTCATCCTTGGGAGCAATTTCCAAACGCCTGAAGGTACCACGTTCATCTGTACAAACAATAGTACGCATGTATAAACACCATGGGACCACGCAGCCGTCATACCGCTCAGGAAGGAGACTCGTTCCGTCTCCTAGAGATTAACATACTTTGGTGTGAAAAGTGCAAATCAATCCCAGAACAACAGCAAAGGACCTTGTGAAGATGCTGGAGGAAACAGGTACAAAAGTATCTATATCCACAGTATAACTAGTTCTGTATCGACATAACCTGAAAGGCCGCTCAGCAAGGAAGAAGCCACTGCGACTGTTTTACGGACACAGTATGTTTATCAGGAGTTAACTAGAGCCCATTTGCAATGAGAATCAATATGTTTACACAGCGGGAAATTCAGAAGTATTTAATTTTTTCACTATGATCATCTCGTAAAAGTAATTTACTGATAACTTGAAACATTCTGTAACAATGTATAGTGTACATATTCAGCAATCCACTCATACTATGCAATGTCTTTTTATATCTTTTTGCACTCCAGATATCTTGTATTTCTATACTTTTTCATACTGCCGCTCTATGTATCATGTACCGTGTATCTGTCTTTTGTGTATTTTCGTTCTGGCATTTTGCACCTGCCCTGTGTTTTGTTGTAGCTGCTTGATGAAGAAATGTCCCCTCAGGGATCAATAAAGTATCTATCCATCTATCCATCTATCCATCTATCCATCTATCCATCCATCCATCCATCCATCCATCCATCCATCCATCCATCCATCCATCCATCCATCCATCCATCCATCCATCCATCCATCCATCCATCCATCCATCCATCCATCCATCCATCCATCCATCCATCCATCCATCCATCCAAACCACTGATTATTATGATCTGGGGTGAAACTCCTGGACAGCAGTTGCCTGGTTGTCCATTTTACTTTGACCTGTCCTGTGTTTAGGACATGATGTTTTGTTAACATGACATATTCACATCGAAGCACATGTTTTAATTGATTGAGCACCATTTAGGTTCAGCTTTTTGATCTTCATGACATTGTCATCCATTTAATCTCCAGCCTGTAGGCTACAGACAAGGCTGTATAGTATTTCTACCATAGGTTATAAGCTACATGATTCATGTTGGATGACGTTTTGACGGAGCGTTGGTGGAGCCGCAGCTTGGCTGTAAGGGGGCTTTTGACAAAGTGGGAACTGCTTATGACGGGTCGGCACCAGCGCTCACCTAGATAACCCATATGCCACTGGGTGAGAAGAATTTACATTGTTTTTGGGCAGAATTCTGTGAGGTTTTATGTGTTGTTGGAGGTGTCTTGGCCTTCGTCAATCTGCAACTGTAGGCGGCCACCTAATGAGGACTACTTTAACCTAACTTCAACTAAATATGGAGCAAACGTTTAAAAAGACTTAATGTCTCAACAGAATGAAACAAAACACATTTAGCATATTTAAAGAACTGGTTTAGATGAATAATTAAAATCACAATAATAATCATGAGAAAACAAATGAGGCGATTTGATCAAAATAAAGTTCCAAAATGTCATCCTACCTGAATAGCGAGTTGCGTTTGTGACACAGTTTATAGCCAGAGCAGAAGTGTTAATATATGGTAATGAGTGGACTGGCAGAACATCAGTAGAAACATCAGTAGTCAGGTGTGATGACTAAATGTGACTCTTATGTAGCAACATTTTACATCGGATAAAAGCAGAGACACAGAACTACAAAATGGTACATCATACACTACAGTTGGGGAACAATGGGAAAGTAATTCTGCTTTGAAAATTGATGAACTTGTAAACTCACTTCTGAGAAAATGGCATTTTAAAGTTTTGTTTCTAGTGAAGAGCTCTTCTTTGTCTCCGCCCATTCAGCATTGTTCACACCCTCTAAAGCTTTAGCCCCACCCATCTCGTTTCTCTCTGAGCGTTCAGAGCACTTGATGCTCTGGCCGATGATTTGTTTACCTCTGGATAACATGAAAACAGACTAACCAGTTCTGCTGCCAACAATTTCACTAGGCTTTATTGCTGACGTTTACTGACACTGGCCATATTCAACGGGTGTTGTACACTTTAGCTTAAGACATGTAGCTAGCTAGCTAGGTAAACAGTGAACCTAGCTAGGTAAATAACATGTAAGACCACACACGTCACGTTAGCTATCGAGCCATTCAGCGAACGTTAGCTAGTTAAACAACAATGAACAGTGACTTCTATATGGCAGACCAATCCAAACTCCTCTCTCGGTATGTCCAGCCCACTCATTATTTCAGCCAATGCCACTACGCAAATGTGGTTATATACTGAACAAAAATATAAAAGCCAAAATGCAACAATTTTACGGAGAGGAGAGGAGAGGAGGAGTGTTTAACTCACCGACCCATAGAGCTCTCCTCTCTCATTCATTCCCAGGTAGAGTCCTGCGTCCACTCCTCTAATACTGACCAGTCCTACGGCCAGACTGATGAACTCTAGGATACCTGGAGAGGACAGAGACAACACCTGTTAGAGATATAGCTTAACATATATCACTGGCCAGACTGATATAGCTTAACATATATCACTGGCCAGACTGATATAGCTTAACATATATCACTGGCCAGACTTATGAACTCTAGTGTTTTTTCGTAGCTGCTTGACAAAGAAATTTCCTCCTCAGGGATCAATAAAGTATCTATCTATCTATCTATCTATCTATCTATCTATCTATCTATCTATCTATCTATCTATCTATCTATCTATCTATCTATCTATCTATCTATCTATCTATCTATCTATCTATCTATCTATCTATCTATCTATCTATCAGATAAAGGTTACCCAATTTAACAAATCACACACAAAATAAAATAAACAAAAATGCCTTTTCCTTATGGGGAAAACGTTAGTACACCCCTACCTTTACCATCACATAAAGTTAGTACACCCCTACCTTTACCTATATGACAGTTCCCAGGGCTGTGTTCTAGATAATCTCCATCCATTATCTAGAACACAGCCCTGGGAACTGTCATATAACCAACTCCATCCATTATCTAGAAGACAGCCCTGAGAACTGTCATATAACCAACTCCATCCATTATCTAGAACACAGCCCTGGGAACTGTCATATAACCAACTCCATCCATTATCTAGAAGACAGCCCTGAGAACTGTCATATAACCAACTCCATCCATTATCTAGAAGACAGCCCTGAGAACTGTCATATAACCAACTCCATCCATTATCTAGAAGACAGCCCTGAGAACTGTCATATAACCAACTCCATCCATTATCTAGAAGACAGCCCTGAGAACTGTCATATAACCAACTCCATCCATTATCTAGAAGACAGCCCTGGGAACTGTCTATAAGTCTAGGGCGGGGCCTGGATGGTAGTAGTAGTATTTATATATTTATATACTACCTTTTTCTCCACAATTTCGTGATATCTAATTGGTAGTTACAGTCTTGTCCCATCGCTGCAACTCTGCTACGGATTTGGGAGAAGTGAAGGTCGAGAGCCGTGCGTCCTCCGAAACACGACCCGCCAGCCACACTGCTTCTTGACACACTGCTCGCTTAACCCGGAAGACAGCCGCACCAACGTGTCGGAGGAAACACTTTCCAACTGGCGACCAAAGTCAGTTGGCAGGCGCCCGGACTGCCACAAGGTGACGCTGGAGTGCGATGGGACAAGGACCAAACCCTCCCCTAACCCGGACAACGGTGGGCCGCCTCATTGGTCTGCCAGTTGCGTCCGTCTGCGATACAGCCTGGGATCTAAACCAGGATCTGTAGTGAAGCAGTGCCTTAGACCGCTGCGCCACTCGGGAGACAGTAGCTAATATTCAAAGGAGAACTTTGAAGGCCGAAGGCTTGTGCCCCAAATGGCTCCCTATTCCCTATTAATGCAGTACTTTTACCAGAGCGCTATGGACACTGGTCAAAACTAGTGCACTAAATAGGGAATAGGGAGCCATTTGGGAGGCAGCCAATGATTAGGACGGTTGGGGACAGCTGATCTCTGACCAGTTGTTATGTGAAGCAGAGAGAAACAGAAGCTCCATACTAGATGCATTATTCCCTTCAGCCCAGTGTCCAGAGACAGAACATTCTGGATAAACACTCCTGGTCTCTACCTGAGGTCAAGCCTGAACACGGATGTTTTCTAATAGTTGATATTAACTGTGAATAAACACTAGGACAGCAGATGTTATTAGTGTTTACTTAGTGTTTAGCGTCCGGTCCGCCCCTGGCCAGGACAACACAACACCTGGGCTGTGTTGCAAATGTAGTCCACTACTTTTGACCAGGATACCTAGGGCACTAAATAGGGAATAGGGTGCCATTTGAGACGTATCCTACCTCCTCCTATTGATCCTCTACAATGATGCTGCCAGTGAATATCAGCTGTCTGATCCTGGTGACCTTTTAAATCAAACCCAGCACTGACTCCTCCCAGCACCGACTCCGCCCAGCACCGACTCCTCCCAGCACCGACTCCTCCCAGCACCGACTCCTCCCAGCACCGACTCCTCCCAGCACCGACTCCTACCGACACCTGCTCTGCATTCTAACCCAAAGTGAACCCGGAAACAAACACCATCTGGGCTAGGGGGGACCACCCAGCCCTCCTCAGCCCTCCTCAGCCCTCCTCAGCCCTCCTCAACCCTGTTCAGACCTACTCGGCCCTGTTAAGCCCTGTTCAGACGTCCTCGGCCCTGTTCAGCCCTCCTCAGCCCTCCTCAGCCCTGTTCAGCCCTCCTCAGCCCTGTTCAGCCCTCCTCAGCCCTGTTCAACCCTGTTCAGCCCTGTTCAACCCTGTTCAGCCCTGTTCAGCCCTGTTCAGCCCTCCTCAGCCCTGTTCAGCCCTCCTCAGCCCTGTTCAGACCTCCTCAGCCCTGTTCAGCCCTCCTCAGCCCTGTTCAGACCTCCTCAGCCTGTTCAGACCTCCTCAGCCCTGTTCAGACCTCCTCAGCCCTGTTCAGACCTCCTCTGCCCTGTTCAGACCTCCTCTGCCCTGTTCAGCCCTCCTCAGCCCTGTTCAGCCCTGTTCAGCCCTGTTCAGACCTCCTCAGCCCTGTTCAGACCTCCTCAGCCCTGTTCAGCCCTCCTCAGCCCTGTTCAGACCTCCTCAGCCCTGTTCAGCCCTCCTCAGCCCTGTTCAGACCTCCTCAGCCCTGTTCAGACCTCCTCAGCCCTGTTCAGCCCTCCTCAGCCCTGTTCAGACCTCCTCTGCCCTGTTCAGCCCTCCTCAGCCCTGTTCAGCCCTGTTCAGCCCTGTTCAGACCTCCTCAGCCCTGTTCAGCCCTCCTCAGCCCTGTTCAGCCCTCCTCAGCCCTGTTCAGCCCTCCTCAGCTCTTTAAACCCTCTAGATTCTCCCTGGTCATGGTTTAATGTACAGCTTTATTGGAACCTCCAATGATTTGTATTAATAGTAGAATTAGGAGAGAGTGAGCCTGTGTGGGCTGGCGGTGGGTCCCTTTGATCCAGTTAAACAGAGAACCAGACACAGACCCCTGCCTGTCCAGCTCGCTCTCTCTGAGGGGAGCCACCTGCCTGCCAGCTGCTCCACTGCCCCACCGAGGGGCTTGGTGGGTTAGCCTGGAGATGGAAGGCATGTAGCTGTCCTGCCTGCTGCTCCCCTGCCTCGCTGAGGGGATTGGTGGGTTAGCCTGGAGATGGAAGGCATGTAGCTGTCCTGCCTGCTGCTCCCCTGCCTCGCTGAGGGGATTGGTGGGTTAGCCTGGAGATGGAAGGCGTGTGGCTGTCCTGCCTGCTGCTCCCCTGCCTCGCTGAGGGGATTGGTGGGTTAGCCTGGAGATGGAAGGCATGTGGCTGTCCTGCCTGCTGCTCCCCTGCCTCGCTGAGGGGATTGGTGGGTTAGCCTGGAGATGGAAGGCATGTGGCTGTCCTGCCAGCTGCTCCCCTAGCCTGCTGAGGGGCTTGGTGGGTTAGCCTGGAGATGGAAGGCATGTGGCTGTCCTGCCAGCTGCTCCCCTAGCCTGCTGAGGGGCTTGGTGGGTTAGCCTGGAGATGGAAGGCATGTGGCTGTCCTTCCAGCTGCTCCCCTGCCTCGCTGAGGGGATTGGTGGGTTAGCCTGGAGATGGAAGGCATGCTGACTGGATGGCACACACACACACACACACCTGAAACCCTTCAGCAATATGATTAATCATATTCTGAGAAGCCAGCCATAATAAGTGTCAAATGGCCTACAGTAAAATCCTTCTGTTACTGTTACTGGTTAAATATGACACATCTTCTGTTACTGGTTAAATATGACACATCTTCTGTTACCGGTTAAATATGACACATCTTCTGTTACTGGTTAAATATGACACATCTTCTGTTACTGGTTAAATATGACACATCTTCTGTTACTGGTTAGATATGACACATCTTCTGTTACTGGTTAAATATGACACATCTTCTGTTACTGGTTAAATATGACACATCTTCTGTTACTGGTTAAATATGACACATCTTCTGTTACTGGTTAAATATGACACATCTTCTGTTACCGGTTAAATATGACACATCTTCTGTTACTGGTTAAATATGACACATCTTCTGTTACTGGTTAAATATGACACATCTTCTGTTACTGGTTAAATATGACACATCTTCTGTTACTGGTTAAATATGACACATATCCTGTTACCGGTTAAATATGACACATCTTCTGTTACTGGTTAAATATGACACATCTTCTGTTACTGGTTAAATATGACACATCTTCTGTTACTGGTTAAATATGACACATCTTCTGTTACTGGTTAAATATGACACATCTTCTGTTACTGGTTAAATATTACACATCTTCTGTTACTGGTTAAATATTACACATCTTCTGTTACTGGTTAAATATGACACATCTTCTGTTACTGGTTAAATATGACACATCTTCTGTTACTGGTTAAATATGACACATCTTCTGTTACTGGTTAAATATGACACATCTTCTGTTACTGGTTAAATATTACACATCTTCTGTTACTGGTTAAATATGACACATATTCTGTTACTGGTTAAATATTACACATCTTCTGTTACTGGTTAAATATGACACATCTTCTGTTACCGGTTAAATATGACACATCTTCTGTTACTGGTTAAATATTACATATCTTCTGTTACTGGTTAAATATTACATATCTTCTGTTACTGGTTAAATATGACACATCTTCTGTTACTGGTTAAATATGACACATCTTCTGTTACTGGTTAAATATGACACATCTTCTGTTACTGGTTAAATATGACACATCTTCTGTTACTGGTTAAATATGACATCTTCTGTTACTGGTTATATATGACACATCTTCTGTTACTGGTTATATATGACACATCTTCTGTTACTGGTTAAATATGACACATCTTCTGTTACTGGTTAAATATGACACATCTTCTGTTATTGGTTAAATATGACACATCTTCTGTTACTGGTTAAATATGACACATCTTCTGTTACTGGTTAAATATGACACATCTTCTGTTACTGGTTAAATATGACACATCTTCTGTTACTGGTTAAATATGACATCTTCTGTTACTGGTTATATATGACACATCTTCTGTTACTGGTTAAATATGACACATCTTCTGTTACTGGTTAAATATGACACATCTTCTGTTACTGGTTAAATATGACATCTTCTGTTACTGGTTATATATGACACATCTTCTGTTACTGGTTAAATATGACACATCTTCTGTTACTGGTTAAATATGACACATCTTCTGTTACTGGTTAAATATGACACATCTTCTGTTACTGGTTAAATATGACACATCTTCTGTTACTGGTTAAATATGACACATCTTCTGTTACCGGTTAAATATGACACATCTTCTGTTACTGGTTAAATATTACATATCTTCTGTTACTGGTTATATATGACACATCTTCTGTTACTGGTTAAATATGACACATCTTCTGTTACTGGTTAAATATGACACATTTTCTGTTACTGGTTAAATATTACACATCTTCTGTTACTGGTTAAATATGACACATCTTCTGTTACCGGTTAAATATGACATCTTCTGTTACTGGTTAAATATGACACATCTTCTGTTACTGGTTAAATATGACACATCTTCTGTTACCGGTTAAATATGACATCTTCTGTTACTGGTTAAATATGACACATCTTCTGTTACTGGTTAAATATGACACATCTTCTGTTACTGGTTAAATATTACACATCTTCTGTTACTGGTTAAATATGACACATCTTCTGTTACCGGTTAAATATGACATCTTCTGTTACTGGTTAAATATGACACATCTTCTGTTACTGGTTAAATATGACACATCTTCTGTTACTGGTTAAATATGACATCTTCTGTTACTGGTTAAATATGACACATCTTCTGTTACTGGTTAAATATGACACATCTTCTGTTACTGGTTAAATATTACACATCTTCTGTTACTGGTTAAATATGACACATATTCTGTTACTGGTTAAATATTACACATCTTCTGTTACTGGTTAAATATGACACATCTTCTGTTACCGGTTAAATATGACACATCTTCTGTTACTGGTTAAATATTACATATCTTCTGTTACTGGTTAAATATTACATATCTTCTGTTACTGGTTAAATATGACACATCTTCTGTTACTGGTTAAATATGACACATCTTCTGTTACTGGTTAAATATGACACATCTTCTGTTACTGGTTAAATATGACACATCTTCTGTTACTGGTTAAATATGACATCTTCTGTTACTGGTTATATATGACACATCTTCTGTTACTGGTTATATATGACACATCTTCTGTTACTGGTTAAATATGACACATCTTCTGTTACTGGTTAAATATGACACATCTTCTGTTATTGGTTAAATATGACACATCTTCTGTTACTGGTTAAATATGACACATCTTCTGTTACTGGTTAAATATGACACATCTTCTGTTACTGGTTAAATATGACACATCTTCTGTTACTGGTTAAATATGACATCTTCTGTTACTGGTTATATATGACACATCTTCTGTTACTGGTTAAATATGACACATCTTCTGTTACTGGTTAAATATGACACATCTTCTGTTACTGGTTAAATATGACATCTTCTGTTACTGGTTATATATGACACATCTTCTGTTACTGGTTAAATATGACACATCTTCTGTTACTGGTTAAATATGACACATCTTCTGTTACTGGTTAAATATGACACATCTTCTGTTACTGGTTAAATATTACACATCTTCTGTTACTGGTTAAATATGACACATCTTCTGTTACTGGTTAAATATGACACATCTTCTGTTACCGGTTAAATATGACACATCTTCTGTTACTGGTTAAATATTACATATCTTCTGTTACTGGTTATATATGACACATCTTCTGTTACTGGTTAAATATGACACATCTTCTGTTACTGGTTAAATATGACACATTTTCTGTTACTGGTTAAATATTACACATCTTCTGTTACTGGTTAAATATGACACATCTTCTGTTACCGGTTAAATATGACATCTTCTGTTACTGGTTAAATATGACACATCTTCTGTTACTGGTTAAATATGACACATCTTCTGTTACCGGTTAAATATGACATCTTCTGTTACTGGTTAAATATGACACATCTTCTGTTACTGGTTAAATATGACACATCTTCTGTTACTGGTTAAATATTACACATCTTCTGTTACTGGTTAAATATGACACATCTTCTGTTACCGGTTAAATATGACATCTTCTGTTACTGGTTAAATATGACACATCTTCTGTTACTGGTTAAATATTACACATCTTCTGTTACTGGTTAAATATTACACATCTTCTGTTACTGGGAAAGTATGACATTTTGTTAGCGGTTAAATATGACATCATATGTTACTGAAGAAGGCACAGTGCTGCCGAAACGTTGGTGATTTAAACCAATAAATTACTAGTAGTTTATTTATAGAGTGTGCGACTCTATTATTTTTTATAGCTTATAGTTTTCCGGCCATCACCTCTACATTAAATATGACATATATTCTGTTACTGGGAAAAACAGAAAAAAATGCTGCTCTATCTTCACAGTCATCTCACCCAACGATTTGGGAAAGGAAAATAAATAGCCAGGTTTCAAATGTGAAAGTTGTTGCAAAAGATGTTGCTCTTGGTTTGCGCACAGAAAAGCGCACATACTTCACATGCAACTGTTGGACGCTCACCGAATCTGCTGTGGTCCTGTCTTGTCCCGTACACCGTCCCGTTGGGGAATATCTCCAGCTGGAAGCCGGTTCTACAGTACAGCTGCCTCCGCCGCAGAATCCCTTTAAGGTGCCCGAAATCTGTCAGCGAGCCCCGCTGTAACCTCCCCTCGATCTGTCCCAGCCTCTCATTCAGTAATCCCGCTGGCGCCTCTGCCAAGGGCATACTTCCTAGTGCGGGGAAACTCTGTAAATCCAAGTCGAGTGTCCCTAGAAAGCCCGCAACCTCCGCCATGGCGCACAACTGACGGGTTCTGTTGATGCAATTAAAATACCAGTTGAATCAAAGAAGTTTACCGTGCAGCATAGAAAGGAAAATACCATGCGCAAAAAACCGCGAAGGTATGCTCCCCGGCATAATGCGTAATCCAGCCTATATGTGTGTAGATCTGCCACTGTCTCGTCCTGCTGCCGCTGTAGGATCACTAGTCTTCTGAACCAACAACCCCAGCCAGATACTCATCACTCATCACTCTGTGGCTTTCTGCTGATAAAACCACCACCGAACCAAGAGCAGGAAACTCTGGTGATAGCTTGTCGTGCATTGAAATACGGAACAGATTCTGGAGTGAAAGCCGCAATCGTCATTAAAACACCGATGGAAATTGACACAGAGCTGCAAACTACATGTTTAACTGTATCAGGCTTCCAATTAGTCCGTCACGTTCACAATCCATCCATATAGAACCGTTTGGAATTGTATCACTGTATCACTTCTATCTAAAACGGCACGGGTCCCTCTATTACCTTCCCTCTGAAGAAAGTCAAGAAGCCCGTCCTTGTGTCTTGTACGGATTACAAAGAAAACATCTACATTCAACTCGGTCCCATTGTATAACGGTGCAGTCAGTCAGGGTGTTATTCGAGCCGCTGAAGTTTAGAATTGGAAGTTTGGATGAAAGCGTTTCCATCCACCCCCCAACACCTCTCTCTCTCTCTCTCTCTCTCTCTCTCTCTCTCCTGTCTGTCTGTCTGTCTGTCTGTCAGGGAGCAGGTGCTTCCTCGTGCTCTCCCTGGGTGTCAGTGCCCCGCTGTAGCTCGAGATCAGCTGCTAGATACATACAGTGTGGAGCTGGTGCTGCCTTACAAGAGGAGAAATTGGGAGGGGAATCGGTGTTCCTAATCTTTGATGAGATTTTAAAAAAGACATTTCAACTGTTACATACACTGAATTTACAAAACAGTAGGATATTGAGTTGCACCCAGTTTTGCGATCAGAACAGCCTCAATTCGTCGGGAAATGGAATACAAGGTGTCGAAAGCGTTCCACAGGGATGAGGGACCATGTTGATTCTGTATTTCTTTGGGACTAACTTGTATACAGGTAGACCAGAGAAGCCACAACCCTGATGTGGCAACACTGATTAGAAGCACCTGCTGCTCATAGGTTGTTCTTTACAAATGGTATTTTGAAATAAAATAAAATTGTACCTACACACTGAAGGCGGTGTACACTATCCCTGATGCAGTGAAAATAACTCATTGAATAATGAAGTACGCTTTATTCTACATATTTTTGAGTGAGAACCCATTCCACCTTTTTGTTTGTCTGAATTGGGTTTTACGCCAAGCTTCTGGGAAAGCACCATGGTTCCCTTTTGACTCCAATGCTTCCCACAGTTGTGTCAAGCTGGCTGGATGTCCTTTGGGTGGTGGACCATTTTTGATACACATGGGAAACTGTTGAACATAAAAACCCAGCAGCCTTGCAGTTCTTGACACAAACCAGTGTGCCTGTCACCTACAACCATACCCCGTTCAAAGGCACTTAAATATGTTGTCTTGCCCATTCACCCTCTGAATGGCACACATACACAATCCATGTCTCAGTTGTCTCCAGGCTTAAAATATAATTTTTTAACCTGTCTCTTCCCCTTCATCTACACTGATTTAAGTGGATTTAACAAGTGACATCAATAAGGGATCATAGCTTTCACCTGGTCAGTCTGTTCCTAATGTTTTGTCCACTCAGTTTAGGTAGCCTTAGAAATAAGGTTAATGAAATGAATAACTTGCTAACATCAGATAACATTCATATACTGCCCATCTCTGAAACTCAATAGGAGTATCCCTTTGATAATACAGCAGTAGCAATACCAGGATATAACATCTACAGAAAACACAGAAAATACCTATTGGGGGAGGTGTTTATATTCAGAGCCATATTCCTATAAAGCTTAGTTTACCTGCCTCACCTAAAGACTCTTCTTCTGGGGTGTTGCCATGGGCACCAAGTGCTAACAGTCAGTATTTGGATAATATGTCTGCCATTTTTGATAGTGTGTGTGATGTTAAAAGAGAAGTCTATTTTCTGGGTGACCTGAACATTGACTGGTTAGCAACTAGCTGTCCTCTGAACAGGAAAAGCTTCTTACTGTGACTGATGTCTGTAATATGACCCAGGTTATCACTCAACCAACTAGAGTTCACACCAATATTGTTGGATCTGCGACATCCACTTGTTTTGATCATGTCTTCACCAACGCTGCAGAGCTTTGCTCCAAAGCAATATCAGTCCCCATTGGCTGTAGTGACCATAACATTGTGGCAATAACAAGGAAAATCAAAGTGACAAAAGTTAGGCCTAAAGGAATTCATAAGAGATTATACAAAATGTTTTCTCAGGACTGTATTTGTTGAAGATGTAAAACATTTCTGTCTGATGTGTTTCAGGATGTTAATCCAGATGCAGCACTGTGAGAACTGTTAGAGCCCCTGGATCGATGATGAATTGATACATTGTATGGATCAAAGACATTATGCTAAAGAGGTGGCCAACAAGTCAGGCAGCTCAGCTGATTGGTTGACATACTGTACATTTAGACATTTTGTGACTAAACGTAACAAAAACAATACATTATATTACCAATCCAACATAAATGAAATGAAACACAATGGAAAAATACTTTGGAGTACCTTAAATTATATAATGGGCAGAACATCAAATTAATCTCTATTGGCCATTGAAGTTGATGGGTCATTTATAACAAAACCTTTCGATTTTGCCAATCATTTCAATGACTATTTCACTAGTAAAATGGACAAGAAGTGAAACGACAACATTGGAACAGTGAACCATCATATTGTAGTATAAAATATCTAATAGTGAAAGAGTGGATTGCTGTTTTGATGTGGTCAAGTTAGTGGGAGATGGAACAGCTATGGTTATCCATCAATAATGATGAGCCACCCAATCAGTTTACTGCACGTTCTTAGTAAACTGATGGATAAAATTGAGTTTGACCAAATACAATGTTAACTACTGACTTTCAGCATGCTTATACAGAAGGGCACTCAACCTGTACTGCACTGACTCAGATGACTGATTATTGGTTTAAAAAAAGGATAATAGTTGTATTGTTGTATTGTTATATTTAGCCTTTGATGTTATTGATCATAAATTGTCATTTAAGAAACTCACTTGATATTCCTTTACTTCACCTGCCATCAAATGGTTGGATAGTTATTTATCCAATAGAACCCAGAGAGTGTTCTTCAGTGGAAGCTGACCTACCTGGTTAAATAAAGGTGAAATAAAACCTACCTGGTTAAATAAAGGTGAAATAAAACCTACCTGGTTAAATAAAGGTGAAATAAAACCTACCTGGTTAAATAAAGGTGAAATAAAACCTACCTGGTTAAATAAAGGTGAAATAAAACCTACCTGGTTAAATAAAGGTGAAATGAAACCTACCTGGTTAAATAAAGGTGAAATGAAACCTACCTGGTTAAATAAAGGTGAAATAAAACTTACCAAGTTAAATAAAGGTGAAATGAAACCTACCTGGTTAAATAAAGGTGAAATAAAACCTACCTGGTTAAATAAAGGTGAAATAAAACCTACCTGGTTAAATAAAGGTGAAATAAAACCTACCTGGTTAAATAAAGGTGAAATAAAACCTACCTGGTTAAATAAAGGTTAAATAAAATAAAATAATAATCTCAAACTAAAACCATTGTATTTGGTTCAGAACATTCTCTAAGACCTAAAACTCAACTGGAGTTGTGTATGAAGTTAAACTCCTAGGTGTAACATTGGATGGTCAGTTATCATGGTCAAGTCATATTGACAAAGATGTTGTGAAGATGTTGGGGGTATGGCTGTTATACAAATATCTGTGTTTTTTACATAAAAATCAACTGTACTAGTTGTTCAGGCTTTGGTCTTGTCCCATCTTGATTACTGTCAGGTAATATGGTCAGATGCAGCAAAGAAAGACCTATCAAAGCTGCAGCTGGTTCAAAACATTTACATTTTTTACATTACATTTTTTTTAAACAGCATCTCATGGAATGGTGGGGACTGTGAAGGGACATACACACAAACAAACCCACGCTGACACGGACACACTCTAAAGGCTTCTACATGCTTCAGTTCGGCTACTGAACTCGGCTAGCGAACTCGGCCAGCGAACTCGGCCAGCGAACTCGGCCAGCGAACTCGGCCAGCGAACTCGGCCAGCGAACTCGGCTAGCGAACTAGGCTAGCGAACTCGGCTAGCGAACTCGGCTAGGTTCTCGCATACTACCTTAAAAGACCTTCTCTTCAAAAAATTATAAAAAAGTGGCAATAGTACTGTTGGTCCATCTTGAGATGCCGTAGCCAGTATACACTTCCTCAAAATATAATTAATCTAAGAAAACTCAAGATACCTGTCATTCATTTTTATGTTTTTGCAGAGGAGATCTTAGTCATGCAATTTTACATCTAACTAAGATGTTTGGTGCAGTATTTCTGAAAAATGTGCATGAAAATCGATTTGTCTCTCGTTGAATAACAACAAACACTTCATTGAAGAATCCCTACTGTTGTCCAATCACTGACAAAGGAGCGTAGACTTGGGCTTCTGTACGAAAAGCACAAACAAAAACGGCCCAAAATGTCGTCATAATATATAACTGTTTCAGATGTGAACGCCGTGACACATTATTATTTTAGTTGAATTAAAACAACTAAATAGCAATCTGTCAGTCGATGACACAGTCGATGACACAGTCGATGACACAGTCGATGACACAGTCGATGACACAGTCGATGACACAGTCGATGACACAGTCGATGACGTGGCACACAACCATTTGTTGATGCATGCAGTGTCTGAGCATAGGAACTCAACCATTGTCTGCTTATGGCCCCGCGGAGGGAGGGCCCTAGAGCAAAACACCCCTTATTGCCCCACGGCCCACGGAGGGAGGGCCCTAGAGCAAAACACCCCTTATTGCCCCACGGCCCACGGAGGGAGGGCCCTAGAGCAAAACACCCCAGGCCTCAAAGGCCTCTGCATTTGTTTGGGGGAGGCTGTGAAACTCTCCTGCCATTGTTGTGTTCAAGGGCTTTGACACCTCTCACTTCACACCTCAGTGCTAATTGAAGTTGCAGCTATATCTGTCCTTGGGAATAAGAATCATTGGTAGTAGGAATCCTTCTAGGTCATTTAGTCAAAAATCAGGTTGTAGGTTTGGAGTTTTGATTTGGAGTTAAAGTTATGTTGTGGAGGGAAGTATCCTGCATATGTACATTTTGGTGTCCACGTCACCAACAAACTATCATGGTCCAAACACACCAAGACAGTCATGAAGAGGCATGACAACACCTTTTCCCCCTCAGGAGACTGAAAATATGTGGCATAGGTCCCCAGATCCTCAAAACGTTCTACAGCTGCACCATCGAGAGCATCCTGACCGCCTGGTATGGCAACTAATCGGCATTTGACCGTGAGGCGCTACAGAAGGTAGTGTGTACAGCCCAGAACATCACTGGGGCCAAGCTGTACCCCCGCACATTGACTCGGTACCGGTACCTCCTGTATATAGCCTCATTATTGTTATTTATTACATTTTTTGTTAGTGAATATTTTCTTGACTCTATTTCTTGAATTGCATCGTTGGTTAAGGGCTTGTAAGTAAGCTTTTCACGATAAGGTGAAACTGTCATAGTCTGTGCATTTGACAAATAACATTGAGGATGAGAGGAATGAAATTATATCATCTGTTCTTATTTGACCTTTTTGTAGCGAGCGGCAGAAAGTTATCTTCTCAGTGAGTTATTTGCAGAGCTGGATTCTGTGTTATTCTATTCCGTAGCAGAGACATAACAGCAGAGGTCTCCTCTTACACACAGGTGGCCCCTCCGCCTCGATACACACACACACACACACACACACACACACACACACAACGAAGACTGTGTTCAAGGCCATGCTGCGCTGGGGCTGGGGGGGGGGGGGGGGGGTATGGGGGGTGAAGACACGGACAGATGCATGTGGATTAATGTTGTTACATTTCAGTCTGTTAACCCAGTCAGCTGGTCTCAGTATGTAGAGATAGTGTTCTTTCCCTGGTCTGTTAACCCAGTCAGCTGGTCTCAGTATGTAGAGATAGTGTTCTTTCCCTGGTCTGTTAACCCAGTCAGCTGGTCTCAGGAGGAAGGAGGAACACCGTCTAAAACCAACATTTGTTAAACAAGTTACTCACATATGTTCTTCTCTGAAGAGAAAAAGAGAGATAGGGAGAGAGAGAGAAAGAGAAAGATAGGTGGAGAGAGAAGACAAAGGTCAGTGAGACACAGGTTTTATCTTGGACACATGAAACGTAGGATGATACAGAGGGTGCGGGGCAACAGAAGGCGAACAGCAGAGGGGCTAAGGATTCTAGAGATGGGGAACGGGCCGATGAAACGGTGAGAAAGTTTACGGGACTCCGCCCGGAGGGGCAGGTCTTGGGTGGAGAGCCATACCCGATAGCGGGGAGCAGGGGTCTGGTGGTGATGAACATCTGGCCAGAGGGTATGCTGACTTCTTCCTCTTGCTCTGGGAAGAGCAGGGGCTGATATGGCAAGGAACACTCAAAGGGCGATAGACCAGTGGCCGAGCAGGGAAGGGTGTTGCGGGCGTATTCCACCCACATGAGTTGCTGACTCCAGGTGGTGAGGTTGGCGGAGACAAGGCAACGAAGGGCCGTCTCCAGGTCCTGATTGGCTCGCTCCGACTGGCTGTTAGATTGGGGGTGGAAACCCGAGGACAGGCTGGCCGACGACCCAATGAGGGTGTAGAACTCCTTCCAGAACCGGGACGAGAACTGGGGACCACGATCGGAGTCCGTGTTGACCGGGAGTCCATGGATCTGGAAGACGTGCTGCACCATGAGCTGATCCATCTCCTTGGCTGAGGGTAACTTCGGAAGGGTAATAAAATGGAAGGCTTTAGAAAACCTATCCACCACTGTCAGGATAGTAGTGTTGCCGTCTGACGGGGGAAACCCAGTAACAAAGTCCCATTCCAGGACAGGGGAACAGGCAGAGTCAGGGACAAACATCCGGTTAGCCGGAACCCCTCCGGACCAGGCTCTCTATACCCCAGACGACAGCAGCCGCCAGACAGGAGGTAGGGAGGATGGTCTCTGGGTCAGACCGAGTAGCAGTGGGGCAATACAACTGTGAGAGTGCGTCCGGCTTCACGTTCTTGGACCCCAGGCATAAGAGGGAATGAAATTGAACCGGGTGAATAACAAGGCCCAACAAGCCTGTCTAGAGTTGAGGCGCTTGGCGGTGTGGAGACAGTCCACACTAAGAACGGGTGTTCCACCCAACCAGTGCCTCCGCTCCTCCAACGCCATCTTGACGGCGAGGAGTTCTCAATTTCCCACATCGTAGTTCCTCTCAGCAGGGATAATGTCATGTCTCCTCCCGTTGCTCCCCTCCGGCGCTCTGATTCGCCGGTCTACTGAGTCTGAGCGCACCACCTCGGCAACACAGGAATGGAAACCCAACGCACCCAAATCATCTCCAGCGCACCTGCACCTCTGCGTCCTGCTTCTTCGTATCCTCAGTACTCGTCACAGGTAAGACGATGGGAAAGGTAAGCGCAGGGGTGCAGCTTTTGGTCCTGGGCAGAACGCAGGTATAGGACGGCACCCACTCCGACATCTGAGGCGTCAACCTCCACCACAAACTGATGGGACAGGTCTGGATGGACTAAACTGGGGGCTGTAGTGAATCGACCCTTGAGGTCCGAGAATGCCTGGTCAGCTGCTGTAGACCACGTGAAGGGAACCTTGGGAGAGGTGAGTGCTGAGAGGGGGGAAGCCAGGATGCTGTAACCCCGGAAGAAGCGACGGTAGAAGTTAGAAAACCCCAGGAAACGTTGCAGCTGCAATCTGGATGTGGATTGCGGCCAATCCACCACTGCTCTCAACTTGTCCGGATCCATCGGTCTATGTCCTGCTGTATCCTAGGAAGGAGATGGTGGAGCGATGGAACTCACACTTCTCCGCTTTGACAAAAACAGGTTCTAGGAAACAGACACTTGAGAAAACAGGAAGACGGGAAAGCACGCTGGTAAAACCTGACAAGACAAGACGAACTGGCAACAGACAAACAGAGAACACAGGTATAAATGTACAGGGGATAATGGGGAAGATGGGGACACCTGGAGGGGGGTGGAGACACGCACAAAGACAGTGTAGTGTTGATTTCTCAACACTACACTAACAATACACTAACTGCACTATAACGGTGACAAACGGTGCCCACAAACTGTTAGGGCCTACATAAAGTTGTTCCAACAGCAGGGTCCCAACACCTTACCACTGCTACACCTGGCTATCAGCGGAGTCTTGTCTGGCAGCGAAACAGTTCATTCAGCCTCATTTACTGCCTTTTAAAAATACATAGCTGATATGGCTGACTTGCTTAAACAAATGTGGTTTCTAATGACAATTGAGATGTACAAACTATGGCATAAGGGGACGACAGGCGGATAAGAGTCAATCTGTAATTTAGATTAAGACATTAATGAGCGAGCTAGGACGGATGTAGTCAAGATAACTGTTCAGCACTTTTGAAATGTACAGCTACAGAATTCAGAACATGGGCCGTTCTTACAGTGTTCTCCCTGAACACCAAGTCAGAACCGTAGGATAAATAAAGGGGGCATATAAGCAGACAATGAAAACTCTTACAATATTTAATGATTATATTTCTCTAAAACAGGTTATAGGCTACATGTGCACCACCAAGTCAGAACAGTAGGTGACATTAAGATGTGAAAATAGACCAAATTATTAGGGTGAGGCACATGGTCTACTAACAGCTTACTACACAACATACACTTAGTATTACTTTCTTAGCTACAGTATACATATCTCTCTGGCATCCTACATAATTTATGAAGCAGCATAAGATATTTTTGAACTTGCGTTGTTGTGATGTGCTTCAACAGGAAAGTGGCACGGCGGTCCTTTGATGGCATATTTTGTCATCAAAGAAAAAGACGGATTTACAATTCCCAGTTTAATGACCGTTCAAAACTTATTTTCCCAGTTTGAGCTGTTTTATTCCCAACTTCCCAGTTGCAATGCTTTGCAGTTGTGCACAAACCACTCAGTGTTGAATTAGCGATCTCCAAATTGTTGTGTAATGTTTATGTCCAATGGCTGATGAGCACCGATACAGAAATACACCTTCACTATGGTGAATCACTAAAACAATACAGAAATACACCTTCACTATGGTGAATCACTACAACAATACAGAAATACACCTTCACTATGGTGAATCACTAAAACAATACAGAAATACACCTTCACTATGGTGAATCACTAAAACAATACAGAAATACACCTTCACTATGGTGAATCACTAAAACAATACAGAAATACACCTTCACTATGGTGAATCACTAAAACAATACAGAAATACACCTTCACTATGGTGAATCACTAAAACAATACAGAAATACACCTTCACTATGGTGAATCACTAAAACAATACAGAAGTACACTACGGAAAAATAAGGAACAGCACGTCAGAAACCAGCTCAATGTAATTGAAGAATCCATAGAATCTAACCACTTCTGGGAAAATTGGAAAACACTAAACAAACATGAAGAGTTATCAATCCAAAACAGAGATGTCTGGATAAACCACTTCTCCAATCTGTTTGGCTCTATAACAAAGAACAAACAGCAAATACATATACATGATCAAATGCAGATCCTAGAATCAACTATTAAAGACCAGAACCCACTGGATTCTCCAATTACATTGAATTAACTACAGGACAAAATACAAACCCTCCAACCCCAAAGGGCCTGTGGTGTTGATGGTATCCTCAATGAAATGATAAAATATACAGACCACAAATTCCAATTGGCTATTTATCATCATCATCCTCAGCTCTGTCATCTTCCCCAATATTTGGATCCAAGGACTGATCACCCCAATCCACAAAAGTGGAGATAAATTTGACCCCAATAACTACCGTGGGATATGAGTCAACAGCAACCTTGGGAAAATCCTCAGCATTATCATTAACAGCAGACTAGTTCATTTCCTCAGTGAAAACAATGTACTGAGCAAATGTCAAATTGGTGTTTTACCAAATGACCGTATGACAGACCACGTATTCACCCTGCACACCCTAATGGACAAACAAACAAACCAAACAAAGGCAAAGTCTCAGGCTTTGTTGATTTAATAAAGGTTAAATAAATAAATAAATACAAAATTATTAACAACAAAACAGAGCAAACTAGAATGCTATTTGACCCTAAACAGAGACACACAGTGGCAGAATACCTGACCACTGTGACTGACCCAAACTTAAGGAAAGCTTTGACTATGTACAGACTCAGTGAGCATAGCCTTGCTATTGAGAAAGGCCGCCGTAGGCAGACCTGGCTCTCAAGAGAAGACAGGCTATGTGCACACTGCCCACAAAATGAGGTGGAAACTGAGCTGCACTTCCTAACCTCCTGCCAAATGTATAACCATATTAGAGACACATATTTCCCTCAGATTACACAGATCCACAAAGAATTTAAAAACAAACCCAAGTTTGATAAACTCCCATATCTACTGGGTGAAACACCACAGTGTTCCATCACAGCAGCAAGATGTGTGACCTGTTGTCACAAGAAAAGGACAACCAGTGAAGAACAAACACCATGTAAATACAACCCATATTTATGTTCATTTATTTCCCCTTTTGTACTTTAACTATTTGCACATCGTTACAACACTGTATATAGATATAATATGACATCGTTACAACACTGTATATAGACATAATATGACATCGTTACAACACTGTATATACACATAATATGACATCGTTACAACACTGTATATAGACATAATATGACATCGTTACAACACTGTATATAGATATAATATGACATCGTTACAACACTGTATATAGACATAGTATGACATCGTTACAACACTGTATATACACATAATATGACATCCTTACAACACTGTATATAGACATAATATGACATCGTTACAACACTGTATATAGACATAATATGACATCGTTACAACACTGTATATAGACATAATATGACATCGTTACAACACTGTATATAGACATAATATGACATCGTTACAACACTGTATATATACATAATATGACATCGTTACAACACTGTATATAGACATAATATGACATCGTTACAACACTGTATATAGACATAATATGACATCGTTACAACACTGTATATAGACATAATATGACATCGTTACAACACTGTATATAGACATAATATGACATCGTTACAACACTGTATATATACATAATATGACATTGTTACAACACTGTATATAGACATAATATGACATCGTTACAAAACTGTATATAGACATAATATGACATCTTTACAACACTGTATATAGACATAATGACATCTTTACAACACTGTATATAGACATAATATGACATCGTTACAACTCTGTATATAGACATAATATGACATCTTTACAACACTGTATATAGACATAATATGACATCTTTACAACACTGTATATAGACATAATATGACATCGTTACAACACTGTATATATACATAATATGACATCGTTACAACACTGTATTTATACATAATATGACATCGTTACAACACTGTATATAGACATAATATGACATCGTTACAACACTGTATATAGACATAATATGACATCTTTACAACACTGTATATAGACATAATATGACATCGTTACAACACTGTATATAGACATAATATGACATCGTTACAACACTGTATATAGACATAATATGACATCGTTACAACACTGTATATAGACATAATATGACATCGTTACAACACTGTATATAGACATAATATGACATCTTTACAACACTGTATATATACATAATATGACATCGTTACAACACTGTATATAGACATAATATGACATCGTTACAACACTGTATATAGACATAATATGACATCGTTACAACACTGTATATACACATAATATGACATCGTTACAACACTGTATATAGACATAATATGACATCGTTACAACACTGTATATACACATAATATGACATCGTTACAACACTGTATATAGACATAATATGACATCGTTACAACACTGTATATAGATATAATATGACATCGTTACAACACTGTATATAGACATAGTATGACATCGTTACAACACTGTATATACACATAATATGACATCCTTACAACACTGTATATAGACATAATATGACATCGTTACAACACTGTATATAGACATAATATGACATCGTTACAACACTGTATATAGACATAATATGACATCGTTACAACACTGTATATAGACATAATATGACATCGTTACAACACTGTATATATACATAATATGACATCGTTACAACACTGTATATAGACATAATATGACATCGTTACAACACTGTATATAGACATAATATGACATCGTTACAACACTGTATATAGACATAATATGACATCGTTACAACACTGTATATAGACATAATATGACATCGTTACAACACTGTATATATACATAATATGACATTGTTACAACACTGTATATAGACATAATATGACATCGTTACAAAACTGTATATAGACATAATATGACATCTTTACAACACTGTATATAGACATAATGACATCTTTACAACACTGTATATAGACATAATATGACATCGTTACAACTCTGTATATAGACATAATATGACATCTTTACAACACTGTATATAGACATAATATGACATCTTTACAACACTGTATATAGACATAATATGACATCGTTACAACACTGTATATATACATAATATGACATCGTTACAACACTGTATTTATACATAATATGACATCGTTACAACACTGTATATAGACATAATATGACATCGTTACAACACTGTATATAGACATAATATGACATCTTTACAACACTGTATATAGACATAATATGACATCGTTACAACACTGTATATAGACATAATATGACATCGTTACAACACTGTATATAGACATAATATGACATCGTTACAACACTGTATATAGACATAATATGACATCGTTACAACACTGTATATAGACATAATATGACATCTTTACAACACTGTATATATACATAATATGACATCGTTACAACACTGTATATAGACATAATATGACATCGTTACAACACTGTATATAGACATAATATGACATCGTTACAACACTGTATATAGACATAATATGACATCGTTACAACACTGTATATAGACATAATATGACATCGTTACAACACTGTATATAGACATAATATGACATCGTTACAACACTGTATATAGACATAATATGACATCGTTACAACACTGTATATAGACATAATATGACATCGTTACAACACTGTATATAGACATAATATGACATCGTTACAACACTGTATATAGACATAATATGACATCGTTACAACACTGTATATAGACATAATATGACATCGTTACAACACTGTATTTATACATAATGACATTTGAAATGTCTTTATTCTTTTGGAACTTCTGAGTGTAATGTTTCCTGTTAATTTGTATTGTACTTCACTTGCTTTGGTAATGTCAACATATGTTTCCCATGTTAATAAAGCCCTTAAATTGAATTGATAGGTGAAGAGAGAGAGAGATAGAAAATGGAGGTCAAGAGTCTTGTCGTCCCACAGAAAGAACCTATTCCTTATCTATTGGTCAGAAGCAGTGCACTATAAAGGGGATAGGATGCCATTTAGGCACAGGCATAGTTAGGGCCTTCCATCTAGCTCTTGAATCAGTCAGTCAATCAGTCAGCCAGTCAGTCGGTTAGCCAGTCAATTAGCAATTTATCCAGTCAGCCAGTCAGTCAGCCAGTCAGTCAGCCAGTCAGCCAGTTAATTAGCCAGTCAGCCAGCCAGTCAGCCAGTCAGTCAGCCAGTCAGCCAGTTAATTAGCCAGTCAGCCAGCCAGTCAGTCAGTCAATTAGCCAGTCAGCCAGCCAGTCAGTCAGTCAGTCAATTAGCCAGTCAGCCAGCCAGTCAGTCAGTCAGTCAATAAGCCAGCCAGCCAGCCAGTCAGCGTCAGCCAGCCAGCCAGCCAGCCAGCCAGCCAGTCAGTCAATAAGCCAGTCAATAAGCCAGTCAGCCAGCCAGTCAGCGCCAGCCAGCCAGCCAGCCAGCCAGCCAGCCAGCCAGCCAGCCAGCCAGCCAGCCAGTCCTAAAACTCTACACGACGAAGAAATGCAGGAAATTCTTAGTAGGAATATGGCTGATCGTGCTGAAGTGGAGCTGTACAGAACAATGGGAGGGGAAGGAGGAGGACGGCACCTGTCTGTCCATCACCTGCATGTCTGTCCACAGGGTCGAGGTGTCCATTAACAATAACAGTTGTGGTTCAGTTTCTCAGTGGTGAGTGGGTCCCCTCTGTCTCTGATGTTATACAGGGAGAGAGAGCGAGAGAGAGAGAGAGGGAGGAAAGGAGAGAGAGGGAGGTGAAGAGAGGGAAAGGGAGGGGGGTGTAGAGAGGGAAAGGGAGGGGGGTGTAGAGAGGGAAAGGGAGGGGGGTGTAGAGAGGGAAAGGGAGGGGGGTGTAGAGAGGGAAAGGGAGGGGGGTGTAGAGAGGGAAAGGGAGGGGGGTGTAGAGAGGGAAAGGGAGGGGGGTGTAGAGAGGGAAAGGGAGGGGGGTGTAGAGAGGGAAAGGGAGGGGGGTGTAGAGAGGGAAAGGGAGGGGGGTGTAGAGAGGGAAAGGGAGGGGGGTGTAGAGAGGGAAAGGGAGGGGGGTGTAGAGAGGGAAAGGGAGGGGGGTGTAGAGAGGGAAAGGGAGGGGGGTGTAGAGAGGGAAAGGGAGGGGGGTGTAGAGAGGGAAAGGGAGGGGGGTGTAGAGAGGGAAAGGGAGGGGGGTGTAGAGAGGGAAAGGGAGGGGGGTGTATAGAGGGAAAGGGAGGGGGGTGTAGAGAGGGAAAGGGAGGGGGGTGTAGAGAGGGAAAGGGAGGGGGGTGTAGAGAGGGAAAGGGAGGGGGGTGTAGAGAGGGAAAGGGAGGGGGGTGTAGAGAGGGAAAGGGAGGGGGGTGTAGAGAGGGAAAGGGAGGGGGGTGTAGAGAGGGAAAGGGAGGGGGGTGTAGAGAGGGAAAGGGAGGGGGGTGTAGAGAGGGAAAGGGAGGGGGGTGTAGAGAGGGAAAGGGAGGGGGGTGTAGAGAGGGAAAGGGAGGGGGGTGTAGAGAGGGAAAGGGAGGGGGGTGTAGAGAGGGAAAGGGAGGGGGGTGTAGAGAGGGAAAGGGAGGGGGGTGTAGAGAGGGAAAGGAGAGAGAGGGAGGTGAAGAGAGGGAAAGGGAGGGGGGTGTAGAGAGGGAAAGGGAGGGGGGTGTAGAGAGGGAAAGGGAGGGGGGTGTAGAGAGGGAAAGGGAGGGGGGTGTAGAGAGGGAAAGGGAGGGGGGTGTAGAGAGGGAAAGGGAGGGGGGTGTAGAGAGGGAAAGGGAGGGGGGTGTAGAGAGGGAAAGGGAGGGGGGTGTAGAGAGGGAAAGGGAGGGGGGTGTAGAGAGGGAAAGGGAGGGGGGTGTAGAGAGGGAAAGGGAGGGGGGTGTAGAGAGGGAAAGGGAGGGGGGTGTAGAGAGGGAAAGGGAGGGGGGTGTAGAGAGGGAAAGGGAGGGGGGTGTAGAGAGGGAAAGGGAGGGGGGTGTAGAGAGGGAAAGGGAGGGGGGTGTAGAGAGGGAAAGGGAGGGGGGTGTAGAGAGGGAAAGGGAGGGGGGTGTAGAGAGGATAGTGTGTAACTATGTATGCGTAATCATGATCCAGTGTGATGAGAAAAAGTGCTGTGAGAAGGAGACTGTTATTGTAGAACAGAACAGAGTAGAGTAGAACAGAACAGAACAGAGTAGAACAGAACAGAGTAGAACAGAACAGAGTAGAACAGAGCAGAACAGAGTAGAACAGAGCAGAACAGAGTAGAACAGAGCAGAACAGAGTAGAGTAGAACAGAACAGAACAGAACAGAGTAGAACAGAGCAGAACAGAGTAGAGTAGAACAGAACAGAGTAGAACAGAACAGAGTAGAACAGAGCAGAACAGAGTAGAACAGAGCAGAACAGAGTAGAACAGAGCAGAACAGAGTAGAGTAGAACAGAACAGAACAGAACAGAGTAGAACAGAGCAGGAATTCAGCATGGAACAGATGGTGAAGGCCTTTCGTAGAACCCTTAGTTCCACGACCAACCCTAACTCCACAACTATTTACATGGCAAGACAGCTGCTCCTTCCCTCCCTACCCACCCCCATAACTCACCCCAATACCTTCCCCTCCCCTCTCGCTCGCTCTCAATTCAATTCAATTCAATTCAAGGGGCTTTATTGGCATGGGAAACATACGTTCTTGGTTGGTGAGCAGAACCCCAGACCTCACAACCATAAAGGGCAATGGGTTCTAGAACTGATTCAGTTTTTTATTTTTATGGCATAGAAGGCCTTTCTTGCCTTGTCTCTCAGATGGTTCACAGCTTTGTGGAAGTTACCTGTGGCGCTGATGTTTAGGACGAGGTATGTATAGTTTTTTGTGGCTCTAGAGCAACGGTTTCTAGATGGAATTTGTATTTGTGGTCCTGGCAACTGGACCTTTTTTGGAACAACATTATTTTGGTCTTACTAAGATTCACTGACAGGGCCCAGGTCTGACAGAATCTGTGCAGAAGATCTAGGTGCTGCTGTAGGCCCTCCTTGGTTGGTGACAGAAGCACCAGATCAGAAACCTATCCAACCAAAAACATAGAGACCCAGAAAACCTGAGCCTACGCCTTCACTATGGTGAATCACTAAAACAATACAGAAATACACCTTCACTATGGTGAATCACTAAAACAATACAGAAATACACCTTCACTATGGTGAATCACTAAAACAATACAGAAATACACCTTCACTATGGTGAATCACTAAAACAATACAGAAATACACCTTCACTATGGTGAATCACTAAAACAATACAGAAATACACCTTCACTATGGTGAATCACTAAAACAATACAGAAATACACCTTCACTATGGTGAATCACTAAAACAATACAGAAATACACCTTCACTATGGTGAATCACTAATACAATACAGAAATACACCTTCACTATGGTGAATCACTAAAACAATACAGAAATACACCTTCACTATGGTGAATCACTAAAACAATACAGAAATACACCTTCACTATGGTGAATCACTAAAACAATACAGAAATACACCTTCACTATGGTGAATCACTAAAACAATACAGAAATACACTACGGAAAAAGAAGGAACAGCACGTCAGAAACCAGCTCAATGTAATTGAAGAATCCATAGAATCTAACCACTTCTGGGAAAATTGGAAAACACTAAACAAACATGAAGAGTTATCTATCCAAAACAGAGATGTCTGGATAAACCACTTCTCCAATCTGTTTGGCTCTATAACAAAGAACAAACAGCAAATACATATACATGATCAAATGCAGATCCTAGAATCAACTATTAAAGACCAGAACCCACTGGATTCTCCAATTACATTGAATTAACTACAGGGCAAAATACAAACCCTCCAACCCCAAAGGGCCTGTGGTGTTGATGGTATCCTCAATGAAACCCTAAACCCTAACCCTCCAACAGACCCCATAGACCCCCCAAAAAACTGCATGGGGGGTCCTCTGGGTTGGTCGCTGGGCCTGCCCTCTGGATTTTTCGTTGGTTCCAGGGCTAGACAGTGGAGGTACTCTTCCTCGGAGACAAACTCCTTACCACCCATTAGTTCCTCCACTGTCCAGCTCTGCCCGGTCCTGTAGTGGTGGTTCTTTCTGTCATGGTTGTTAGATTGGACCCGAGGCTCTGAGCAGTAGTGTGAATACATTCCTTTTATATGTGTCCAAAAACAACAAAACAAAGGAGAGACCTAAACCAGGAACTGATGTGTGACATGCACAAACAAAGAACCAATCACAGGTGGGCAACTAATGAACTTAAATAGGATCCCAACTAGAGACAACGTAGGGCAGCTGCCTCTAGCTGGGGACCAACACAACTCAAACATAGAGTTGCCCAGACAACCCTACCGTCAGGCCCCAACAATTAACCAACTCCAACCCTATCCTCGCCCACGTGGAAATTCTGTAAGAGTATAAACCAATTATTTGATGGTCCGACCGCATTCTGTCCCCTATGAACACTTTATAAACTTTTGATGCCAGAGAGAATGACATAAGAAAGAAGTCAAGAAGACTAGCTTGACCATGTATATATTAAACCTCCATGTATATCTCACTAGGTCAGGATATTAAACCTCCTCCATGTATATCTCACTAGGTCAGGATATTAAACCTCCATGTATATCTCACTAGGTCAGGATATTAAACCTCCTCCATGTATATCTCACTAGGTCAGGATATTAAACCTCCTCCATGTATATCTCACTAGGTCAGGATATTAAACCTCCTCCATGTATATCTCACTAGGTCAGGATATTAAACCTCCATGTATATCTCACTAGGTCAGGATATTAAACCTCCATGTATATCTCACTAGGTCAGGATATTAAACCTCCTCCATGTATATCTCACTAGGTCAGGATATTAAACCTCCTCCATGTATATCTCACTAGGTCAGGGTATTAAACCTCCATGTATATCTCACTAGGTCTGGATATTAAACCTCCTCCATGTATATCTCACTAGGTCAGGATATTAAACCTCCTCCATGTATATCTCACTAGGTCAGGATATTAAACCTCCTCCATGTATATCTCACTAGGTCAGGATATTAAACCTCCATGTATATCTCACTAGGTCAGGATATTAAACCTCCTCCATGTATATCTCACTAGGTCAGGATATTAAACCTCCATGTATATCTCACTAGGTCAGGATATTAAACCTCCTCCATGTATATCTCACTAGGTCAGGGTATTAAACCTCCATGTATATCTCACTAGGTCTGGATATTAAACCTCCTCCATGTATATCTCACTAGGTCAGGATATTAAACCTCCATGTATATCTCACTAGGTCAGGATATTAAACCTCCTCCATGTATATCTCACTAGGTCAGGATATTAAACCTCCATGTATATCTCACTAGGTCAGGATATTAAACCTCCTCCATGTATATCTCACTAGGTCAGGATATTAAACCTCCTCCATGTATATCTCACTAGGTCAGGATATTAAACCTCCATGTATATCTCACTAGGTCAGGATATTAAACCTCCATGTATATCTCACTAGGTCAGGATATTAAACCTCCTCCATGTATATCTCACTAGGTCAGGATATTAAACCTCCTCCATGTATATCTCACTAGGTCAGGATATTAAACCTCCATGTATATCTCACTAGGTCAGGATATTAAACCTCCATGTATATCTCACTAGGTCAGGATATTAAACCTCCATGTATATCTCACTAGGTCAGGATATTAAACCTCCTCCATGTATATCTCACTAGGTCAGGATATTAAACCTCCATGTATATCTCACTAGGTCAGGATATTAAACCTCCTCCATGTATATCTCACTAGGTCAGGATATTAAACCTCCTCCATGTATATCTCACTAGGTCAGGATATTAAACCTCCATGTATATCTCACTAGGTCAGGATATTAAACCTCCATGTATATCTCACTAGGTCAGGATATTAAACCTCCATGTATATCTCACTAGGTCAGGATATTAAACCTCCTCCATGTATATCTCACTAGGTCAGGATATTAAACCTCCTCCATGTATATCTCACTAGGTCAGGATATTAAACCTCCATGTATATCTCACTAGGTCAGGGTATTAAACCTCCTCCATGTATATCTCACTAGGTCAGGATATTAAACCTCCATGTATATCTCGCTAGGTCAGGATATTAAACCTCCATGTATATCTCACTAGGTCAGGATATTAAACCTCCATGTATATCTCACTAGGTCAGGATATTAAACCTCCATGTATATCTCACTAGGTCAGGATATTAAACCTCCTCCATGTATATCTCACTAGGTCAGGATATTAAACCTCCATGTATATCTCACTAGGTCAGGATATTAAACCTCCATGTATATCTCACTAGGTCAGGATATTAAACCTCCATGTATATCTCACTAGGTCAGGATATTAAACCTCCTCCATGTATATCTCACTAGGTCAGGATATTAAACCTCCATGTATATCTCACTAGGTCAGGATATTAAACCTCCATGTATATCTCACTAGGTCAGGATATTAAACCTCCATGTATATCTCACTAGGTCAGGATATTAAACCTCCATGTATATCTCACTAGGTCAGGATATTAAACCTCCTCCATGTATATCTCACTAGGTCAGGATATTAAACCTCCATGTATATCTCACTAGGTCAGGATATTAAACCTCCTCCATGTATATCTCACTAGGTCAGGATATTAAACCTCCATGTATATCTCACTAGGTCAGGATATTAAACCTCCTCCATGTATATCTCACTAGGTCAGGATATTAAACCTCCATGTATATCTCACTAGGTCAGGATATTAAACCTCCTCCATGTATATCTCACTAGGTCAGGATATTAAACCTCCATGTATATCTCACTAGGTCAGGATATTAAACCTCCATGTATATCTCACTAGGTCAGGATATTAAACCTCCATGTATATCTCACTAGGTCAGGATATTAAACCTCCTCCATGTATATCTCACTAGGTCAGGATATTAAACCTCCATGTATATCTCACTAGGTCAGGATATTAAACCTCCTCCATGTATATCTCACTAGGTCAGGATATTAAACCTCCTCCATGTATATCTCACTAGGTCAGGATATTAAACCTCCATGTATATCTCACTAGGTCAGGATATTAAACCTCCATGTATATCTCACTAGGTCAGGATATTAAACCTCCTCCATGTATATCTCACTAGGTCAGGATATTAAACCTCCATGTATATCTCCCTAGGTCAGGATATTAAACCTCCTCCATGTATATCTCACTAGGTCAGGATATTAAACCTCCATGTATATCTCACTAGGTCAGGATATTAAACCTCCTCCATGTATATCTCACTAGGTCAGGATATTAAACCTCCATGTATATCTCACTAGGTCAGGATATTAAACCTCCATGTATATCTCACTAGGTCAGGATATTAAACCTCCATGTATATCTCACTAGGTCAGGATATTAAACCTCCTCCATGTATATCTCACTAGGTCAGGATATTAAACCTCCTCCATGTATATCTCACTAGGTCAGGATATTAAACCTCCTCCATGTATATCTCACTAGGTCAGGATATTAAACCTCCATGTATATCTCACTAGGTCAGGATATTAAACCTCCATGTATATCTCACTAGGTCAGGATATTAAACCTCCATGTATATCTCACTAGGTCAGGATATTAAACCTCCATGTATATCTCACTAGGTCAGGATATTAAACCTCCATGTATATCTCACTAGGTCAGGATATTAAACCTCCATGTATATCTCACTAGGTCAGGATATTAAACCTCCTCCATGTATATCTCACTAGGTCAGGATATTAAACCTCCATGTATATCTCACTAGGTCAGGATATTAAACCTCCATGTATATCTCACTAGGTCAGGATATTAAACCTCCTCCAGGTATATCTCACTAGGTCAGGATATTAAACCTCCATGTATATCTCACTAGGTCAGGATATTAAACCTCCATGTATATCTCACTAGGTCAGGATATTAAACCTCCATGTATATCTCAATAGGTCAGGATATTAAACCTCCTCCATGTATATCTCACTAGGTCAGGATATTAAACCTCATCCATGTATATCTCACTAGGTCAGGATATTAAACCTCCATGTATATCTCACTAGGTCAGGATATGAAACCTCCTCCATGTATATCTCACTAGGTCAGGATATTAAACCTCCATGTATATCTCACTAGGTCAGGATATTAAACCTCCATGTATATCTCACTAGGTCAGGATATTAAACCTCCATGTATATCTCACTAGGTCAGGATATTAAACCTCCTCCATGTATATCTCACTAGGTCAGGATATTAAACCTCCATGTATATCTCACTAGGTCAGGATATTAAACCTCCATGTATATCTCACTAGGTCAGGATATTAAACCTCCATGTATATCTCACTAGGTCAGGATATTAAACCTCCTCCATGTATATCTCACTAGGTCAGGATATTAAACCTCCTCCATGTATATCTCACTAGGTCAGGATATTAAACCTCCATGTATATCTCACTAGGTCAGGATATTAAACCACCTCCATGTATATCTCACTAGGTCAGGATATTAAACCTCCTCCATGTATATCTCACTAGGTCAGGATATTAAACCTCCTCCATGTATATCTCACTAGGTCAGGATATTAAACCTCCATGTATATCTCACTAGGTCAGGATATTAAGCCTCCTCCATGTATATCTCACTAGGTCAGGGTATTAAACCTCCATGTATATCTCACTAGGTCAGGATATTAAACCTCCATGTATATCTCACTAGGTCAGGATATTAAACCACCTCCATGTATATCTCACTAGGTCAGGATATTAAACCTCCTCCATGTATATCTCACTAGGTCAGGATATTAAACCTCCTCCATGTATATCTCACTAGGTCAGGATATTAAACCTCCATGTATATCTCACTAGGTCAGGATATTAAACCTCCTCCATGTATATCTCACTAGGTCAGGATATTAAACCTCCTCCATGTATATCTCACTAGGTCAGGATATTAAACCTCCATGTATATCTCACTAGGTCAGGGTATTAAACCTCCATGTATATCTCACTAGGTCAGGATATTAAACCTCCATGTATATCTCACTAGGTCAGGATATTAAGCCTCCATGTATATCTCACTAGGTCAGGATATTAAGCCTCCATGTATATCTCACTAGGTCAGGATATTAAACCTCCTCCATGTATATCTCACTAGGTCAGGATATTAAACCTCCATGTATATCTCACTAGGTCAGGATATTAAACCTCCTCCATGTATATCTCACTAGGTCAGGATATTAAACCTCCTCCATGTATATCTCACTAGGTCAGGATATTAAACCTCCATGTATATCTCACTAGGTCAGGATATTAAGCCTCCATGTATATCTCACTAGGTCAGGATATTAAACCTCCATGTATATCTCACTAGGTCAGGATATTAAACCTCCTCCATGTATATCTCACTAGGTCAGGATATTAAACCTCCTCCATGTATATCTCACTAGGTCAGGATATTAAACCTCCATGTATATCTCACTAGGTCAGGATATTAAACCTCCATGTATATCTCACTAGGTCAGGATATTAAACCTCCTCCATGTATATCTCACTAGGTCAGGATATTAAACCTCCATGTATATCTCACTAGGTCAGGATATTAAACCTCCTCCATGTATATCTCACTAGGTCAGGATATTAAACCTCCTCCATGTATATCTCACTAGGTCAGGATATTAAACCTCCTCCATGTATATCTCACTAGGTCAGGATATTAAACCTCTATGTATATCTCACTAGGTCAGGATATTAAACCTCCTCCATGTATATCTCACTAGGTCAGGATATTAAACCTCCATGTATATCTCACTAGGTCAGGGTATTAAACCTCCATGTATATCTCACTAGGTCAGGATATTAAACCTCCATGTATATCTCACTAGGTCAGGATATTAAACCTCCATGTATATCTCACTAGGTCAGGGTGTTAAACCTCCATGTATATCTCACTAGGTCAGGATATTAAACCTCCATGTATATCTCACTAGGTCCGGATATTAAACCTCCTCCATGTATATCTCACTAGGTCAGGATATTAAACCTCCTCCATGTATATCTCACTAGGTCAGGATATTAAACCTCCATGTATATCTCACTAGGTCAGGATATTAAACCTCCTCCATGTATATCTCACTAGGTCAGGATATTAAACCTCCATGTATATCTCACTAGGTCAGGATATTAAACCTCCTCCATGTATATCTCACTAGGTCAGGGTATTAAACCTCCTCCATGTATATCTCACTTGGTCAGGATATTAAACCTCCATGTATATCTCACTAGGTCAGGATATTAAACCTCCATGTATATCTCACTAGGTCAGGATATTAAACCTCCTCCATGTATATCTCACTAGGTCAGGATATTAAACCTCCATGTATATCTCACTAGGTCTGGATATTAAACCTCCTCCATGTATATCTCACTAGGTCAGGATATTAAACCTCCATGTATATCTCACTAGGTCAGGATATTAAACCTCCATGTATATCTCACTAGGTCAGGATATTAAACCTCCATGTATATCTCACTAGGTCAGGATATTAAACCTCCATGTATATCTCACTAGGTCAGGATATTAAACCTCCATGTATATCTCACTAGGTCAGGATATGAAACCTCCTCCATGTATATCTCACTAGGTCAGGATATTAAAGCTCCATGTATATCTCACTAGGTCAGGATATTAAACCTCCTCCATGTATATCTCACTAGGTCAGGATATTAAACCTCCTCCATGTATATCTCACTAGGTCAGGATATTAAACCTCCTCCATGTATATCTCACTAGGTCAGGATATTAAACCTCCTCCATGTATATCTCACTAGGTCAGGATATTAAACCTCCTCCATGTATATCTCACTAGGTCAGGATATTAAACCTCCTCCATGTATATCTCACTAGGTCAGGATATTAAACCTCCATGTATATCTCACTAGGTCAGGATATTAAACCTCCATGTATATCTCACTAGGTCAGGATATTAAACCTCCTCCATGTATATCTCACTAGGTCAGGATATTAAACCTCCATGTATATCTCAATAGGTCAGGATATTAAACCTCCATGTATATCTCACTAGGTCAGGATATTAAACCTCCATGTATATCTCAATAGGTCAGGATATTAAACCTCCATGTATATCTCACTAGGTCAGGATATTAAACTTCCATGTATATCTCACTAGGTCAGGATATTAAACCTCCATGTATATCTCACTAGGTCAGGATATTAAACCTCCTCCATGTATATCTCACTAGGTCAGGATATTAAACCTCCATGTATATCTCAATAGGTCAGGATATTAAACCTCCATGTATATCTCACTAGGTCAGGATATTAAACCTCCATGTATATCTCAATAGGTCAGGATATTAAACCTCCATGTATATCTCACTAGGTCAGGATATTAAACTTCCATGTATATCTCAATAGGTCAGGATATTAAACCTCCATGTATATCTCAATAGGTCAGGATATTAAACCTCCATGTATATCTCACTAGGTCAGGATATTAAACCTCCTCCATGTATATCTCACTAGGTCAGGATATTAAACCTCCATGTATATCTCAATAGGTCAGGATATTAAACCTCCATGTATATCTCACTAGGTCAGGATATTAAACCTCCATGTATATCTCACTAGGTCAGGATATTAAACCTCCATGTATATCTCAATAGGTCAGGATATTAAACCTCCATGTATATCTCACTAGGTCAGGATATTAAACTTCCATGTATATCTCAATAGGTCAGGATATTAAACCTCCATGTATATCTCACTAGGTCAGGATATTAAACCTCCATGTATATCTCACTAGGTCAGGATATTAAACCTCCATGTATATCTCACTAGGTCAGGATATTAAACCTCCTCCAGGTATATCTCACTAGGTCAGGATATTAAACCTCCATGTATATCTCAATAGGTCAGGATATTAAACCTCCTCCATGTATATCTCACTAGGTCAGGATATTAAACCTCCATGTATATCTCACTAGGTCAGGATATTAAACCTCCTCCATGTATATCTCACTAGGTCAGGATATTAAACCTCCATGTATATCTCACTAGGTCAGGATATTAAACCTCCTCCATGTATATCTCACTAGGTCAGGATATTAAACCTCCATGTATATCTCACTAGGTCAGGATATTAAACCTCCATGTATATCTCACTAGGTCAGGATATTAAACTTCCATGTATATCTCAATAGGTCAGGATATTAAACCTCCATGTATATCTCACTAGGTCAGGATATTAAACCTCCATGTATATCTCACTAGGTCAGGATATTAAACCTCCATGTATATCTCACTAGGTCAGGATATTAAACCTCCTCCAGGTATATCTCACTAGGTCAGGATATTAAACCTCCATGTATATCTCAATAGGTCAGGATATTAAACCTCCATGTATATCTCAATAGGTCAGGATATTAAACCTCCATGTATATCTCACTAGGTCAGGATATTAAACCTCCATGTATATCTCACTAGGTCAGGATATTAAACCTCCATGTATATCTCACTAGGTCAGGATATTAAACCTCCTCCAGGTATATCTCAATAGGTCAGGATATTAAACCTCCATGTATATCTCAATAGGTCAGGATATTAAACCTCCATGTATATCTCACTAGGTCAGGATATTAAACCTCCATGTATATCTCAATAGGTCAGGATATTAAACCTCCATGTATATCTCACTAGGTCAGGATATTAAACTTCCATGTATATCTCACTAGGTCAGGATATTAAACCTCCATGTATATCTCACTAGGTCAGGATATTAAACCTCCATGTATATCTCACTAGGTCAGGATATTAAACCTCCTCCATGTATATCTCACTAGGTCAGGATATTAAACCTCCATGTATATCTCACTAGGTCAGGATATTAAACCTCCATGTATATCTCACTAGGTCAGGATATTAAACCTCCTCCATGTATATCTCACTAGGTCAGGATATTAAACCTCCTCCATGTATATCTCACTAGGTCAGGATATTAAACCTCCATGTATATCTCACTAGGTCAGGATATTAAACCTCCATGTATATCTCACTAGGTCAGGATATTAAACCTCCTCCATGTATATCTCACTAGGTCAGGATATTAAACCTCCATGTATATCTCCCTAGGTCAGGATATTAAACCTCCTCCATGTATATCTCACTAGGTCAGGATATTAAACCTCCATGTATATCTCACTAGGTCAGGATATTAAACCTCCTCCATGTATATCTCACTAGGTCAGGATATTAAACCTCCATGTATATCTCACTAGGTCAGGATATTAAACCTCCATGTATATCTCACTAGGTCAGGATATTAAACCTCCATGTATATCTCACTAGGTCAGGATATTAAACCTCCTCCATGTATATCTCACTAGGTCAGGATATTAAACCTCCTCCATGTATATCTCACTAGGTCAGGATATTAAACCTCCTCCATGTATATCTCACTAGGTCAGGATATTAAACCTCCATGTATATCTCACTAGGTCAGGATATTAAACCTCCATGTATATCTCACTAGGTCAGGATATTAAACCTCCATGTATATCTCACTAGGTCAGGATATTAAACCTCCATGTATATCTCACTAGGTCAGGATATTAAACCTCCATGTATATCTCACTAGGTCAGGATATTAAACCTCCATGTATATCTCACTAGGTCAGGATATTAAACCTCCTCCATGTATATCTCACTAGGTCAGGATATTAAACCTCCATGTATATCTCACTAGGTCAGGATATTAAACCTCCATGTATATCTCACTAGGTCAGGATATTAAACCTCCATGTATATCTCACTAGGTCAGGATATTAAACCTCCATGTATATCTCAATAGGTCAGGATATTAAACCTCCTCCATGTATATCTCACTAGGTCAGGATATTAAACCTCATCCATGTATATCTCACTAGGTCAGGATATTAAACCTCCATGTATATCTCACTAGGTCAGGATATGAAACCTCCTCCATGTATATCTCACTAGGTCAGGATATTAAACCTCCATGTATATCTCACTAGGTCAGGATATTAAACCTCCATGTATATCTCACTAGGTCAGGATATTAAACCTCCATGTATATCTCACTAGGTCAGGATATTAAACCTCCTCCATGTATATCTCACTAGGTCAGGATATTAAACCTCCATGTATATCTCACTAGGTCAGGATATTAAACCTCCATGTATATCTCACTAGGTCAGGATATTAAACCTCCATGTATATCTCACTAGGTCAGGATATTAAACCTCCTCCATGTATATCTCACTAGGTCAGGATATTAAACCTCCTCCATGTATATCTCACTAGGTCAGGATATTAAACCTCCATGTATATCTCACTAGGTCAGGATATTAAACCACCTCCATGTATATCTCACTAGGTCAGGATATTAAACCTCCTCCATGTATATCTCACTAGGTCAGGATATTAAACCTCCTCCATGTATATCTCACTAGGTCAGGATATTAAACCTCCATGTATATCTCACTAGGTCAGGATATTAAGCCTCCTCCATGTATATCTCACTAGGTCAGGGTATTAAACCTCCATGTATATCTCACTAGGTCAGGATATTAAACCTCCATGTATATCTCACTAGGTCAGGATATTAAACCACCTCCATGTATATCTCACTAGGTCAGGATATTAAACCTCCTCCATGTATATCTCACTAGGTCAGGATATTAAACCTCCTCCATGTATATCTCACTAGGTCAGGATATTAAACCTCCATGTATATCTCACTAGGTCAGGATATTAAACCTCCTCCATGTATATCTCACTAGGTCAGGATATTAAACCTCCATGTATATCTCACTAGGTCAGGATATTAAGCCTCCTCCATGTATATCTCACTAGGTCAGGGTATTAAACCTCCATGTATATCTCACTAGGTCAGGATATTAAACCTCCATGTATATCTCACTAGGTCAGGATATTAAGCCTCCATGTATATCTCACTAGGTCAGGATATTAAGCCTCCATGTATATCTCACTAGGTCAGGATATTAAACCTCCTCCATGTATATCTCACTAGGTCAGGATATTAAACCTCCATGTATATCTCACTAGGTCAGGATATTAAACCTCCTCCATGTATATCTCACTAGGTCAGGATATTAAACCTCCTCCATGTATATCTCACTAGGTCAGGATATTAAACCTCCATGTATATCTCACTAGGTCAGGATATTAAGCCTCCATGTATATCTCACTA
This sequence comes from Thymallus thymallus, assembly GCA_023634145.1. Classification (NCBI taxonomy): domain Eukaryota; kingdom Metazoa; phylum Chordata; class Actinopteri; order Salmoniformes; family Salmonidae; genus Thymallus; species Thymallus thymallus. The sequence continues at coordinate 32,854,701 of CM042384.1, forward strand.
GGTCAGGATATTAAACCTCCATGTATATCTCACTAGGTCAGGATATTAAACCTCCTCCATGTATATCTCACTAGGTCAGGATATTAAACCTCCTCCATGTATATCTCACTAGGTCAGGATATTAAACCTCCATGTATATCTCACTAGGTCAGGATATTAAACCTCCATGTATATCTCACTAGGTCAGGATATTAAACCTCCTCCATGTATATCTCACTAGGTCAGGATATTAAACCTCCATGTATATCTCACTAGGTCAGGATATTAAACCTCCTCCATGTATATCTCACTAGGTCAGGATATTAAACCTCCTCCATGTATATCTCACTAGGTCAGGATATTAAACCTCCTCCATGTATATCTCACTAGGTCAGGATATTAAACCTCTATGTATATCTCACTAGGTCAGGATATTAAACCTCCTCCATGTATATCTCACTAGGTCAGGATATTAAACCTCCATGTATATCTCACTAGGTCAGGGTATTAAACCTCCATGTATATCTCACTAGGTCAGGATATTAAACCTCCATGTATATCTCACTAGGTCAGGATATTAAACCTCCATGTATATCTCACTAGGTCAGGGTGTTAAACCTCCATGTATATCTCACTAGGTCAGGATATTAAACCTCCATGTATATCTCACTAGGTCCGGATATTAAACCTCCTCCATGTATATCTCACTAGGTCAGGATATTAAACCTCCTCCATGTATATCTCACTAGGTCAGGATATTAAACCTCCATGTATATCTCACTAGGTCAGGATATTAAACCTCCTCCATGTATATCTC
>CM042384.1:32855696-32863196 GCA_023634145.1 Thymallus thymallus
TCACTAGGTCAGGATATTAAACCTCCATGTATATCTCACTAGGTCAGGATATTAAACCTCCATGTATATCTCACTAGGTCAGGATATTAAACCTCCTCCATGTATATCTCACTAGGTCAGGATATTAAACCTCCTCCATGTATATCTCACTAGGTCAGGATATTAAACCTCCATGTATATCTCACTAGGTCAGGATATTAAACCTCCTCCATGTATATCTCACTAGGTCAGGATATTAAACCTCCATGTATATCTCACTAGGTCAGGATATTAAACCTCCTCCATGTATATCTCACTAGGTCAGGATATTAAACCTCCTCCATGTATATCTCACTAGGTCAGGATATTAAACCTCCTCCATGTATATCTCACTAGGTCAGGATATTAAACCTCCATGTATATCTCACTAGGTCAGGATATTAAACCTCCTCCATGTATATCTCACTAGGTCAGGATATTAAACCTCCTCCATGTATATCTCACTAGGTCAGGATATTAAACCTCCTCCATGTATATCTCACTAGGTCAGGATATTAAACCTCCTCCATGTATATCTCACTAGGTCAGGATATTAAACCTCCTCCATGTATATCTCACTAGGTCAGGATATTAAATCTCCTCCATGTATATCTCACTAGGTCAGGATATTAAACCTCCTCCATGTATATCTCACTAGGTCAGGATATTAAACCTCCTCCATGTATATCTCACTAGGTCAGGATATTAAACCTCCTCCATGTATATCTCACTAGGTCAGGATATTAAACCTCCATGTATATCTCACTAGGTCAGGATATTAAACCTCCATGTATATCTCACTAGGTCAGGATATTAAACCTCCATGTATATCTCACTAGGTCAGGATATTAAACCTCCATGTATATCTCACTAGGTCAGGATATTAAACCTCCTCCATGTATATCTCACTAGGTCAGGATATTAAACCTCCATGTATATCTCAATAGGTCAGGATATTAAACCTCCATGTATATCTCACTAGGTCAGGATATTAAACCTCCTCCATGTATATCTCACTAGGTCAGGGTATTAAACCTCCATGTATATCTCACTAGGTCAGGATATTAAACCTCCTCCATGTATATTTCTCACTAGGTCAGGATATTAAACCTCCATGTATATCTCACTAGGTCAGGATATTAAACCTCCATGTATATCTCACTAGGTCAGGATATTAAACCTCCTCCATGTATATCTCACTAGGTCAGGATATTAAACCTCCATGTATATCTCAATTGGTCAGGATATTAAACCTCCATGTATATCTCACTAGGTCAGGATATTAAACCTCCTCCATGTATATCTCACTAGGTCAGGATATTAAACCTCCTCCATGTATATCTCACTAGGTCAGGGTATTAAACCTCCATGTATATCTCACTAGGTCAGGATATTAAACCTCCTCCATGTATATCTCACTAGGTCAGGATATTAAACCTCCATGTATATCTCACTAGGTCAGGATATTAAACCTCCTCCATGTATATCTCACTAGGTCAGGATATTAAACCTCCTCCATGTATATCTCACTAGGTCAGGATATTAAACCTCCATGTATATCTCACTAGGTCAGGATATTAAACCTCCATGTATATCTCACTAGGTCAGGATATTAAACCTCCTCCATGTATATCTCACTAGGTCAGGATATTAAACCACCTCCATGTATATCTCACTAGGTCAGGATATTAAACCTCCATGTATATCTCACTAGGTCAGGATATTAAACCTCCATGTATATCTCACTAGGTCATATCTACCTAGTGGAGAGAGAGAGAGGCTCTGTTGGCCCCTGCATATCTACCTAGTGGAGAGAGAGAGAGGCTCTGTTGGCCCCTGCATATCTACCTAGTGGAGAGAGAGAGGGGCTCTGTTGGCCCCTGCATATCTACCTAGTGGAGAGAGAGAGAGGCTCTGTTGGCCCCTGCATATCTACCTAGTGGAGAGAGAGAGAGGCTCTGTTGGCCCCTGCATATCTACCTAGTGGAGAGAGAGAGAGGCTCTGTTGGCCCCTGCATATCTACCTAGTGGAGAGAGAGAGTGGCTCTGTTGGCCCCTGCATATCTACCTAGTGGAGAGAGAGAGAGGTTCTGTTGGCCCCTGCATATCTACCTAGTGGAGAGAGAGAGAGGTTCTGTTGGCCCCTGCATATCTACCTAGTGGAGAGAGAGAGAGGTTCTGTTGGCCCCTGCATATCTACCTAGTGGAGAGAGAGACTCTGTTGGCCCCTGCATATCTACCTAGTATTAGCTGTCAAACACAATAACATGTAAAATATGAACAGAGCAGAACAGAGTACAAACTGTCAAACACATTAACGTAAAGTATGAGCAGAACAGAGCGCTAGATGTCAAACATAGTCACATGTAACGTATGAACTGGACTGAACAGAACAGAACAGAACAGAGCATCAGCTGTCAAACAAAGTAACATGTAACCAGGGTTGGGGGAGTAACGAATCCGTTACATGTAAGGGATTACAACAAAACGGTAACTGTAATCCGTTACGTTACCAGCTAAAATATTGTAATCAGATTATAGATACTTTTGAAAAACTAGATGATTACTTTGAGGATTTCAGTAAGGATGTTTGCTGAAAAAAATCTTTGACACTTCTCCGTTTTCTCAATGATATTCAAATCAGCATCGAAAAAAAAGGCCCATACTGTCACACAAGCCTTCGCTTTGGCTCCCCCTCCTGTCCAGCTCAGGCGTCCGGCGTCGCCGGCCTTCTAGCTGCTGCCGAACCTGCTGCTGGCAAACGCCCTTTACTCATCAACCCCGGACTTTTACATTGTAGAATAATAGTGAAGACATCAAAACTATGAAATAACACATATGGAATCATGTAGTAAGCAAAAATGTGTTAAATAAATCAAAATATATTTTATATTTTAGATTCTTGAAAGTAGCCACCCTTTGCCTTGACAGCTTTGCACACTCTTGGCAAAGCATGGCATTCCATGAGCCCAGCATTTATTTTTCAACTGGCCCAGGGGTTTGTCCAGATAGTCAATCTCAAGGCTAACCACTGGGTCACATTAAGTAACCTTGCTGCCAGGTACAGTAGGTACTGTTAAGGTGTATGACTCCAGTGGTCATGACACCACCCCAGAGTTTCTCTCACAACTCACCTCTCTCTTATCTTCTCCAGGGACCTCTGACTGTGGAGCGTCCAGCAGCAGAAAGGAGTCTCAGACTGTGGGCTGTCTGCTATTGCAAGCAGTCTTACTCTCTGCAGAGATGATGAACCCTCTGTCTGCTATTGCAAGCAGTCTTACTCTCTGCAGAGATGATGAACCCTCTGTCTGCTATTGCAAGCATTCTTACTCTCTGCAGAGATGATGAACCCTCTGTCTGCTATTGCAAGCATTCTTACTCTCTGCAGAGATGATGAACCCTCTGTCTGCTATTGCAAGCAGTCTTACTCTCTGCAGAGATGATGAACCCTCTGTCTGCTATTGCAAGCAGTCTTACTCTCTGCAGAGATGATGAACCCTCTGTCTGCTATTGCAAGCATTCTTACTCTCTGCAGAGATGATGAACCCTCTGTCTGCTATTGTAAACAGTCTTACTCTATGCAGAGATGATGAACCCTCTGTCTGCTATTGTAAACAGTCTTACTCTCTGCAGAGATGATGAACCCTCTGTCTGCTATTGTAAACAGTCTTACTCTCTGCAGAGATGAGGAACCCTCCATGGCACGATACCATCACAAATCCATGAGAAAACATATTTTTTCTTGTTTTCAGGCTGGGCACCTGTCACCATTTTCCAGTCCCCGTCCTGGGTCCAGGCCTCCCAAGGTGTCCACACCCTACACAACAGAGGTCAGCGTCCACTGCTTCTGTCTGAAATACGTGAGAGAAGGTAAGGAGGCCCGGTGCAGGAGATGCAGCGTTTACATGTGTCTTGTTTGTCTCATGTCGTTAATGTGTCTGAATCTGTCTGTCCATCGTGTCCGTCGTCCGTCATCTGTTCTGTCTGATGTTTTCCCCCACCCTAGTTGTCACTGATTGGCCGGCTCCCCACCTCAAGACGGTAGGTATTTTACTGAATTGTAAATTGTATGTTATTGTAAATAACCTTAATAACCTGTTGTAATATTGGTTTTAATTTGTATAAAGATGTGTTTTCTTGCAGACATTGGCTGTGTGAAAGTTGGTAGGTTGGTTGGTAAATATATATCACACGTATCTGTCTTGTATTGCAAGTAACGTTCACAAGCATGTAAATATTTGTATATTTTCAATATTTTAAACTTGCTCGAATTGACTGTATATGTATACATGTGCATATTAAATGCATTTATTGCGAGTAAAATGTTCAATTGACTGAAATTGACTGTTCAGTTGCCCAGTTCCTTACTAGTCCTTAACCCATTCTCCCTAGACATTCATCTTTTGTGCCCAATTCCAAATCACATTTTAGGCCAGGGTTGGTGTGGAATTTGACATTTATAGACATTGGTTTCTAGTTAGCGTTTGCATATCTGGAGGTTCTAGTTCTGTGTGTGTAATATGGCAGAAGTCTCCCAGAGTCCATTACACAGCAGGGTTGAGTCATCACCATACTGCTACACCTATCCATTACACAGCAGGGTTGAGTCATCACCATACTGCTACACCTATCCATTACACAGCAGGGTTGAGTCATCACCATACTGCTACACCTATCCATTACACAGCAGGGTTGAGTCATCACCATACTGCTACACCTATCCATTACACAGCAGGGTTGAGTCATCACCATACTGCTACACCTATCCATTACACAGCAGGGTTGAGTCATCACCATACTGCTACACCTATCCATTACACAGCAGGGTTGAGTCATCACCATACTGCTACACCTTCTGAGACTGGTTGCATGTTGAGGACAAGTGACAGTCAGAACCTCCAAACTACACAGCACCGACTCTCTATTCCACAAAACAGAATTCAGTATTTCAGTCTGATTGCCATGTAAGTGTACAACATTTTTTTTGTAAAAATACATGTAGTGTAGTGTAGTGTGGTCAGTGTTGGTAGTGTAGCCTAGTGGTCAGAGTGTTGGTAGTGTAGCCTAGTGGTCAGAGTGTTGGTAGTGTAGCCTAGTGGTCAGAGTGTTGGTAGTGCAGCCTAGTGGTCAGTGTTGGTAGTGTAGCCTAGTGGTCAGTGTTGGTAGTGTAGCCTAGTGGTCAGAGTGTTGGTAGTGTAGCCTAGTGGTCAGAGTGTTGGTAGTGTAGCCTAGTGGTCAGAGTGTTGGTAGTGTAGCCTAGTGGTCAGAGTGTTGGTAGTGTAGCCTAGTGGTCAGAGTGTTGGTAGTGCAGCCTAGTGGTCAGTGTTGGTAGTGTAGCCTAGTGGTCAGAGTGTTGGTAGTGTAGCCTAGTGGTCAGAGTGTTGGTAGTGCAGCCTAGTGGTCAGTGTTGGTAGTGTAGCCTAGTGGTCAGAGTGTTTGTAGTGTAGCCTAGTGGTCAGTGTTGGTAGTGTAGCCTAGTGGTCAGAGTGTTGGTAGTGTAGCCTAGTGGTCAGAGTGTTGGTAGTGCAGCCTAGTGGTCAGAGTGTTGGTAGTGTAGCCTAGTGGTCAGTGTTGGTAGTGTAGCCTAGTGGTCAGAGTGTTGGTAGTGTAGCCTAGTGGTCAGAGTGTTGGTAGTGTAGCCTAGTGGTCAGAGTGTTGGTAGTGTAGCCTAGTGGTCAGAGTGTTGGTAGTGCAGCCTAGTGGTCAGAGTGTTGGTAGTGTAGCCTAGTGGTCAGAGTGTTAACCCTAATTTGCTCCAGGTTCACCGTACTACTATGGCTGTCCCTGTAGGTAGGCTGCCATTGTAAATACGAATTTGTTCTTAACTGACTTGCCTAGTTAAATAAAGGTTAAATAAATAGTGTAGTATAATATGATTAGACCAGACTGTCAAGCTTTTTTAAGTGTATTTAATTATTCATTAATTTCAGTTTTAATCTCCACATGGAAAATGAACATTCAAGAAGTCAAAACATTCAGAAATCAATTATTATACTGTTTAAAATTCTACATACCTCCATTATGTAGGCTATTCCACATTATCAATATTTTGAGCAGAGATTTTGACAGGGTCCGTGCTATCCCCATTGGACATCCCTATCACATTGCAGTTTAAATGTAAAATGGTTATGTTAGGGTTAAGGTCAGGGTTAGGGTTTACGGTATGCACGTCCCAAGGATTACAGATTTATTTTATTGAATTTGTTTTATTTAACTAGGCAGCCTGGGTCCCCAGTGACTTGGTCTGTCACTAGATAGTAGCCATTTCCACAGCACAGTCAAAGATGTGTATATGTCATGGTTTTATCTGTGGCTAATCAGTGTGTTAATCGATCGCAGATGTATATACCGGTAGTCAGCTCCCAGGCTGCGGAGTGGAGCCTAGAGAACATGATTGTGGAGCCAGTCTGGTCGGAGATGGATAATGGCTCTTTCCCGGGGTCTGAGATGCTGTGCCCGGGTGTTTTCCTGGATACCTGTCCTCATAATCACCTCCGTGGTGCTGTGGTCCTACTACGCCTATGTGTTTGAGCTATGTTTATGTGAGTTTGGGGTTTTTATGACTGTTGTCTGGTATGTTTTCGTCGTGTTGTCCTGCTAGCTAAATCTAGCATCATGCTAACCAGGAAGTGGGGGGTTTTCGGGATGGAGCCAGTATGACCATATTGTGCTGTTTCTTTTTTATTCCAATTCCACGAATTATACTGGTGTTACATTTAGCTAACAAATCTAGCAAAACAATAAATACATAGCTAGCTATATATTTAAAGGTAATTAACGTTCTGGAATGTAGCTAGCTACCGGTGTTGTGATACGACAGTATCTTAGCTAGCTAGCTACTGTAACTACAGGTGTGAAGTAATCACTGTCAGACTGGAACATGTTGTTTTGTTGGACAACAACCGATATGTGTCAGTCACTGTCTTAACATCCCAGTGTGAGCAGCATCAGCAACCAAATACCTATTGGAGTATTGGTGTGTATACTCTGCTGTTTCCATGTCAGTAATTCATAATAATTGTCCAATGTGTGTTCTTCACAGTCACTATCAGCAACACATTGGAGAAGGGTGAGTTTTTAACACATATACCTAATCAGTGGTCAGAATAGTCAGCTGACATCTTGTAGACACTTGGATATCAGCTTGGTAGTGTTGTATCTGTCTGTGTTTCCAGTGGCCTACCTGCTGGTGTTCCATGTGTGTTTTGTGATGTTCTCCTGGACCTATTGGAAGGCCATCTTCACTCCTCCTGCTTCACCCTGCAAGCAGGTAGGAGATCATTGTTGGTGGTGGGATAGGCCTACATGGCCAAGAAAGACATCATAAACACTTGCCATGTTCACACTGCAGGTCTTAATGCTTAAATTAGTTTTATTTTTCAAATCCCTTTTGGAATACTGACTGTCCAAACAGCAAGTTACAAGTGACTTGGATGTGTGTGTTCAGATAGTGGTCATTTGCTGACTTAGCTACACTAGTCA
>CM042384.1:32868196-33005696 GCA_023634145.1 Thymallus thymallus
TCTCTCCAGGGTGAATAACTGTGTTTCTCTCTCTCTCTCTCCAGGGTGAATAACTGTGTTTCTCTCTCTCTCTCTCCAGGGTGAATAACTGTGTTTCTCTCTCTCTCTCCAGGGTGAATAACTGTGTTTCTCTCTCTCTCTCCAGGGTGAATAACTGTGTTTCTCTCTCTCTCTCCAGGGTGAATAACTGTGTTTCTCTCTCTCTCTCCAGGGTGAATAACTGTGTTTCTCTCTCTCTCTCCAGGGTGAATAACTGTGTTTCTTTCTCTCTCTCCAGGGTGAATAACTGTGTTTCTCTTTCTCTCTCTCCAGGGTGAATAACTGTGTTTCTTTCTCTCTCTCCAGGGTGAATAACTGTGTTTCTTTCTCTCTCTCCAGGGTGAATAACTGTGTTTCTCTCTCTCTCTCTCCAGGGTGAATAACTGTGTTTCTCTCTCTCTCTCTCCAGGGTGAATAACTGTGTTTCTCTCTCTCTCTCCAGGGTGAATAACTGTATTTCTCTCTCTCTCTCCAGGGTGAATAACTGTGTTTCTCTCTCTCTCTCCAGGGTGAATAACTGTGTTTCTTTCTCTCTCTCCAGGGTGAATAACTGTGTTTCTCTCTCTCTCTCCAGGGTGAATAACTGTGTTTCTCTCTCTCTCTCCAGGGTGAATAACTGTGTTTCTCTCTCTCTCTCCAGGGTGAATAACTGTGTTTCTCTCTCTCTCTCCAGGGTGAATAACTGTGTTTCTCTCTCTCTCTCCAGGGTGAATAACTGTGTTTCTCTCTCTCTCTCCAGGGTGAATAACTGTGTTTCTCTCTCTCTCTCTCCAGGGTGAATAACTGTGTTTCTCTCTCTCTCTCCAGGGTAAATAACTGTGTTTCTTTCTCTCTCTCCAGGGTGAATAACTGTGTTTCTTTCTCTCTCTCCAGGGTGAATAACTGTGTTTCTTTCTCTCTCTCCAGGGTGAATAACTGTGTTTCTCTCTCTCTCTCTCCAGGGTGAATAACTGTGTTTCTCTCTCTCTCTCTCCAGGGTGAATAACTGTGTTTCTCTCTCTCTCTCTCCAGGGTGAATAACTGTGTTTCTTTCTCTCTCTCCAGGGTGAATAACTGTGTTTCTCTCTCTCTCTCTCCAGGGTGAATAACTGTGTCTCTCTCTCTCTCTCCAGGGTGAATAACTGTGTGGGGTTCTCTAACTACAAGTACTTCCTCCTCTTCCTGTCCTACTCCATGGTGTACTGTGTGTTCATTACTGCCTCAGTCTTCAGATACTTCCTCAACTTCTGGGTGGTGAGTGGTGATGGATGTTTTACATCACAGCTTAGGCTCCGTCTCAAAAGGCACACACTTCCCTATATAGCACACTACTTTTGTCCGGGGCCTCCTCCTAGCATCCTATCTATCTATCTATCTATCTATCTATCTATCTATCTATCTATCTATCTATCTATCTATCTATCTATCTATCTATCTATCTATCTATCTATCTATCTATCTATCTATCTATCTATCTATCTATCTATCTATCTATCTATCTATCTATCTATCTATCTATCTATCTATCTATCTATCTATCTATCTATCTATCTATCTATCTATCTATCTATCTATCTATCTATCTATCTATCTATCTATCTATCTATCTATCTATCTATCTATCTATCTATCTATCTATCTATCTATCTATCTATCTATCTATCTATCTATCTATCTATCTATCTATCTATCTATCTATCTATCTATCTATCTATCTATCTATCTATCTATCTATCTATCTATCTATCTATCTATCTATCTATCTATCTATCTATCTATCTATCTATCTATCTATCTATCTATCTATCTATCTATCTATCTATCTATCTATCTATCTATCTATCTATCTATCTATCTATCTATCTATCTATCTATCTAGCTAGCTAGCTCTGGTAAAAAGTGATGCATTATGTAGGGTGCCATTTAGCAGACTAGTCAGATCACATGACCTACTGCTTGTGTAACCATAGTAACGTATTGATGTAAGCTGTGTCAACGGTCAGATCACATGACCTACTGCTGCTGTAACCATAGTAACGTATTGATGTAAGCTGTGTCAACGGTCAGATCACATGACCTACTGCTGGTGTAACCATAGTAACGTATTGATGTAACAACACACACATCACAAGGTATTTTCTTAGTTGTTGAATGACAGCGGTTCTTCTGTGGTCTACTGCTTCCACATGGTTCTATCTGTGGTTCTAGTTCTCCTGTTCACCAACACAGTTCTATTTGTCATAGATCTCCGGTCTGTGTGTGTTCTCCTACAGGGGGACCTGCCAAACGGACCCGCTAAGTTCCACGTTCTCTTCCTGATGTTCGTGGCGTTGATGTTCTTAGTCAGCCTCATGTTCCTGTTCAGCTACCACTGCTGGCTGGTGGCCAAGAACAGGTCCACACTAGGTAATAATGTAGCTGCCATTTTTAGGGGAATAAAAGCAGCTCCAAGGCATTAGCAGTGTAGGTCTTTACTTTCATGGAGAGACGCTGAAGTCTATTCCTCTCCCCTCCTCCCCCCTCTCTCCCCCTCTCTCCCCCTCTCTCCTCCCCCTCTCTCCTCCTCCCCCCTCTCTCCCCCTCTCTCCTCCCCCCTCTCTCCCCCTCTCTCCTCCTCCCCCCTCTCTCCCTCTCTCCTCCTCCCCCCTCTCTCCCTCTCTCCTCCTCCCCCCTCTCTCCCTCTCTCCTCCTCCCCCCTCTCTCCCCCTCTCTCCTCCCCCCTCTCTCCCCCTCTCTCCTCCTCCCCCCTCTCTCCCTCTCTCCTCCTCCCCCCTCTCTCCCCCTCTCTCCTCCCCCCTCTCTCCCCCTCTCTCCTCCTCCCCCCTCTCTCCTCCCCCCTCTCTCCTCCCCCCTCTCTCCTCCCCCCTCTCTCCTCCCCCTCTCTCCTCCTCCCCCCTCTCTCCCCCTCTCTCCTCCCCCCTCTCTCCTCCTCCCCCTCTATCCTCCTCCCCCTCTCTCCCCCTCTCTCCTCCTCCCCCCTCTCTCCTCCCCCCTCTCTCCTCCTCCCCTCTCCCCTCCTCCCCCCTCACCCCTCCTCCCTCTCTCCTCCTCCCCCTCTCTCCCCCTCTCTCCTCCTCCCCCCTCTCTCCTCCCCCCTCTCTCCTCCTCCCCCCTCTCTCCTCCTCCCCCCTCTCTCCTCCTCCCCCCTCACCCCTCCTCCCTCTCTCCTCCTCCCTCTCCCCCCTCTCTCCTCCTCCCTCTCCCCCCCACCCCTCCCCCCCCACCCCTCCCCCCCCACCCACCCCTCCTCCCTCCCCCTCTCCTCCCTCCCCCTCTCCTCCCTCCCCCCCTGCTCCCTCTTCCCTGCTCCCTCTTCCCTGCTTCCTCTCCCCTCCTCTCTCACCCCTCCTTCCTCTCTCACCCCTCCTCCCTCTCTCTCACCCCTCCTCCCTCTCTCTCACCCCTCCTCCCTCTCTCTCTCACCCCTCCTCCCTCTCTTCCTCCCTCACCCCTCCTCCCTTCTCTCCCTCCCTCTCCCTCCCTCCCTCACCCCTCCTCCCTCTCCCTCCATCCTCCCCCTCCCTCCCTCCATCCTCCCCCTCCCTCCCTCCCTCCCTCCTCCCCCTCCCTCCCTCCCTCCCATCCAGAGGCATTCTCTGCTCCAGTCTTCACTACAGGACCAGACCGTAATGGTTTCAATGTGGGGATCAAGAAGAACATGCAGCAGGTGTTTGGAGACAACAAGAGACTGTGGTTCCTGCCTATCTGCACCAGGTGAGACACTAACCCACTAAACCCTATCTGCACCAGGTGAGACACTAACCCACTAAACCCTATCTGCACCAGGTGAGACACTAACCCACTAAACCCTATCTGCACCAGGTGAGACACTAACCCACTAAACCCTATCTGCACCAGGTGAGACACTAACCCACTAAACCCTATCTGCACCAGGTGAGACACTAACCCACTAAACCCTATCTGCACCAGGTGAGACACTAACCCGCTAAACCCTATCTGCACCAGGTGAGACACTAACCCGCTAAACCCTATCTGCACCAGGTGAGACACTGACCTCTGTCTACCCGCTAAACCCTAGACCAGGGGTCTTCAACCTTTTACTGCCGGGGAACTGGTCTTCTATTGACTGGTTGCTTATGTCAGATACGCCAGTGAGTGTAATTGGCTCAGACCCCTAGACCCTTAACCCCTAGATACTATACATACTAGCTTCTAGACCAGGGGTATTCCACTCTGACCCTACGAGGTCCAGAGCCTCCTGGTTTTCTGTTCTACCTGATAGTTAATTGCACCCAGCTGGTGTCCCAGGTCTAAATCAGTCCCTGACTAGAGAGGACAATGAAAAAACGCAGTGGAACTGGGTTCGAGGTCCAAAGTTGAGTTTGAGGGCTCTAGACCCTAGCCCCTACCCCAGGGCTGTCCAACCCTGTTCCTGGAGAGATACCCTCCTGTAGGTTTTCACTTCAACCCCAGTTGTAACCAACCTGATTCAGCTTATCAACCAATTAATTATTAGAATCAGGTGTGCTAGATGAGGGTTGGAGGGAACCTACAGGAGTATAGCTCTCCAGGAACAGGGTTGGAGAGCCCTGCCATGGACCGGTGGATCACAACTCCTGGAAAACCCCCACCAGTACACATGTGTATTGTAGCCCTGGAAAAACACACCTGATTCAATTAGTCAACTAATCATCAAGCCCTCCTTAAGTTGAATCAGGTGAGGTTGTCCAGGGCTACAATACACATGTGTGCTTTTGGGGGGACTTGGAGTTGGGATACTGCCTTATACAAGCGCTTTGTGAGAAATGTTGTTGTAAAGGGCTTTGTTAATAAAGTTGTATTGTTTGATGCCAACCTCTACTTCCCCTGAATATAGATATTTAACCCCATCCTATCTGTTTTGCCCAGCCAAGGAGACGGCCACTACTTCCCCCTAAAGAGCCTGAGTGAGTCCTCGTCCTCTCTGTTAGCCAATGAGGAGAAATGGGAGGAGGAAGAGGAGGAGTCAGAGGACGACAACATGGGTAAGGAGGCCAATAGGACAGATTCTTAGATGAATATCTATCAGGTAAGATTATATGATGGGGTTGTGGTGTCCCTAATTACTACTGAAAAGTCTTGCCAGGTTGCATAGTTGTTAGAGCTTCTACTATTGCTTCTCTACATGGCATTGCATGACAAAATGTGATTGACAGATAATGCATGGCTCCATGTCGCAAACATCTGTACACAATTCCTGGAAGCTGAAAATGTCCCAGTTCTTTCATGGCCTGCATACATACCAGACATGTCACCCATTGAGCATGTTTGGGGTGCTCTGGATCGACGTGTACGACCGCGTGTTCCAGTTCCCGCCAATATCCATCAACTTCGCACAGCCAGTGAAGGGGAGTGGGACAACATTCCACAGACCACAATCAACAGCCTGATCAATTGTTTGCGAAGGAGATGTCGCTGCATGAGGTGGTCACACCAGATACTGACTGGTTTTCTACCTTTAAAAAAATGTATAAATATGAAGGTATCTGTGACCAACAGATACATATCTGTATTCCCAGTGATGTCAAATCCATAGATTAGGGCCTAATTAATTTATTTCAATTGATTGATTTCCTTATGAACTGTAACTCATTCAAATCTTTAGAAATTGTTGCATGTTGCGTTTATATTTTTGTTCAATGTAGTTGTATTCACAATATAATGAATGAACTCTGTTTGGTTGTTGAATGTATTAAATGAAACAATTTTCCTGAAGGAAACATTGTCTTTTCCAGGTGGTGACAGGGATCCCTCTGTTACCATAGAGATGGACGAAGTGGAGGAGTAGGAGACGAGGAATGACTTTCTGGACTTTCTAAACGGTACAGTGAGCCCAGTGAGAGGCCCTCAGGAGGCAGACAGAACCCTACCCTGTGGAACCATCAGACACACTGAAGAACTAAGAACTGAACAACTCAACAGGCAGCCATTTTCTCATGTTTTAGTTCATCGTTAAATATCATGTATAGTTTCAGTTCACCATGGAGGACAATTTTAGGGGATCAGAAGTCAACCAATGTTATCCAGTATATCACACTACTCTCTACTTCTGTTATCTCTCTGTCTCTCTACTTCTGTTATCTCTCTGTCTCTCGACTTCTGTTATCTCTGTCTCTCTACTTCTGTTATCTCTCTGTCTCTCGACTTCTGTTATCTCTGTCTCTCTACTTCTGTTATCTCTCTGTCTCTCGACTTCTGTTATCTCTCTGTCTCTCGACTTCTGTTATCTCTCTGTCTCTCGACTTCTGTTATCTCTCTGTCTCTCGACTTCTGTTATCTCTCTGTCTCTCGACTTCTGTTATCTCTCTGTCTCTCGACTTCTGTTATCTCTCTGTCTCTCGACTTCTGTTATCTCTCTGTCTCTCGACTTCTGTTATCTCTCTCTGTCTCTCGACTTCTGTTATCTCTCTCTCCCTCTCTACTGCTGTTATCTCTCTCTCTCTCTCTCTCTCTCTCTCTTCTTGTCATGCGGTGTGTGAAGGGAACGAGACGCAGAGCGATAGTTGCCACCAAACATGTTTATTCACTTAGGCAAAACAATAAACATATCACCAAAAGGGTCGCCACGTGAACTAATGCGCACCCTGCAACAAACATATGCACATATAATGATCCACAACGCAGGTGGAGATCATCAAACATAAATAGAATCCCCAACTAGAGACAACTCAAGGCAGCTGCCTCTAATTGGGGATCAACCAAACTCGGCATAGAGTTCCCTAGAACTCTATTGTCAGGTCCTGACTGTGGCCTATCTACTCCATAGTGGAGTCAAGAGACCTGGCCTCAGTCAGAACCTGACACTACTGCTCTCTCTCTCTCTCTCTCTCTACTGCTCTCTCTCTCCAGCTCTCTCTACAGCTTTCTCTCTCTCTACTGCTCTCTCTCTCCAGCTCTCTCTACAGATTTCTCTCTCTCTACAGCTTTCTCTCTCTCTACTGCTCTCTCTCTCCAGCTCTCTACAGCTTTCTCTCTCTCTACTGCTCTCTCTCTACAGATTTCTCTCTCTCTACAGCTTTCTCTCTCTCTACTGCTCTCTCTCTACAGATTTCTCTCTCTCTACAGATTTCTCTCTCTCTACAGCTTTCTCTCTCTCTCCAGCTCTCTCTCTCCAGCTCTCTCTCTCTACAGCTCTCTCTCTCCAGCTCTCTCTCTCTCCTTATTGATATTTATGTAACCTTTATTCAGGGAGTCATACTGAGACCAAGGTCTGTTTTACAGATGAGCCCTGAATTACATCAATAGAAATCAATCAGCCTTCTGAATTACCCAAGAGGCACCAAAACATACAATTCCACAAATAAGGTGCAAAAAAACCTAAAATCTGATTTACCTAACTCAGTAAAGACCAAAGGAATGTCCAGAGTTAGCCGTCCCTGAGACTGGGTGTGGTGACTCGTATGTCTAAAGTTTAGTAAAGATGTTCCGTACTGTGGGACGTTTTGTAAAAGGGCTTTATAAATGAAAACAGAGTTGTATCGACCTACGTGACATCAGAGGGCCAATCAGAATACAGTGATGAGTACTAAGATTGTCACCCATAATAAAGCGCAGTGCACTGTGATAAACTGCATCGAACGGCTTCAATGAAGTGGCCGCTGTGTTTCTATAGATGATGTCGCCATAGTCTAGGACCGATAGGACTGAATTATCTGTTTCTACTATTTAGCAAGAAGCAGGATCTGTTTCTATAGAAGAAGCCCATTTTTATTCTCAGCTTCTTAACTGATCAATATGCTTCTGAAAAGACAGATCTTCATCTGTCCAGATATTTGTAAGCAGGAACACGATGAGTTATTTGTATGAGCTCTAGAGAACCATATACTTACTTTGACCTGCATTCAATACTATACTGAACAAAAATATAAATGCCACATGCAACAATTTCAACGATTTGACTGAGTTACAGTTTATATAAGGAAATCGGTTAATTTAAATAAATTCATTAGTCTATGGATTTCACATGATTGGGCAGGGGCGGAGCCATGGTGGGCCTGGGAGGACATAGGCCCACCCACTGGGGAGCCAGGCCCAGCCAATCAGAATGAGTTTTTCCCCACAAAAGGGCTTTATTACAGACAGAAATACTCCTCAGTTTCATCTGCTGAAAGAGGACAGCACAATGTAGCCTTTTATCCATACAGTAATTTATAACTAGTGATGCAGCAGAGATATGATATGACCTGGTCTAAAACCTGATTTATGTACATTTTGAATACATTTAAAAGATAAGAAACATCTTATTTATTTTACTAGGCAAGTTAGTTAAGAACAAATTCTTATTTACAATGACGGCCTAGGAACAGTGGGTTAACTGCCTTGTTCAGGAGCAGAACGACAGATTTTTACCTTGTCAGCTCGGGGATTCAATCTGGCAACCTTTCAGTTACAGGCCCAACACTCTAACCACTAGGCTACCTGCCGCTTAGCTGAGAATGAATGAATGAATGAAGGATTCTAATATTTTAGCTAGGCAAGAACGTTTAGAAATAGGGCAATAATTATTTAGGTCCCAAGGGTCACGACCTTAGTGAAGGAGGAGTACATGGGCCACCTTCCAAACCTTGGGGATAGAACCCGATATAATCGTTGGGTAAAAAATATGGGTTAATGATTCATCAATCGGGGGCAGAGATCTGCAGTAAAAATAGATCAATCATATCAGCTGTGTTCGGCTAAACATGGTCAGACTGCTGTGAGGTCTGTGAGGCAGGGTAGGCTGTGGCAGGCTGGGAGGTTGGCAGGTCAGGGCAGGCTGGGAGGTTGGCAGGTCAGGGCAGGCTGGGAGGTTGGCAGGTCAGGGCAGGCTGGGAGGTTGGCAGGTCAGGGCAGGCTGGGAGGTTGGCAGGTCAGGGCAGGCTGGGAGGTTGGCAGGTCAGGGCAGGCTGGGAGGTTGGCAGGTCAGGGCAGGCTGGGAGGTTGGCAGGTCAGGGCAGGCTGGGAGGTTGGCATTCTTGTTGTTTGCTCTCCCTGAATTCTGTCATCTCCACTTCAAGTAGGGAGAGGCAGTTGCGGATTAGTTTCAGCAATAATGTACTGTGGGCCTCCTTAATGTTTCTGGTGTGCACACAGCTGCTACCGGTGAGGGAGGAAGTGATGTACTGTGGGACTTGCTGGAATTGTTAGTGGAGATATGTCAGTTTTTGGTTCATCATCTAGTAGAGGTTGTAGCTTATTACCTATCCATTTTAGTTATCAAGCTTGTTAACTTGTTAGCTATCCAGTTGAGTTATCAAGCTTGATAGTGTAACGCAGGTCAACTGTTGAATACTTATCGTTACTAGTGAGATTGGTTACTGTAACCATATTATATTGTGATATGTTTAAAAGTTGACAGCTATTACAAATCAGCTGTCAGAAGCTGCGTGACGAGCAGTTTATTTTGAGCCAATCAAAACTCAGTATTCTATGTTAGTCCCGCCTAATCTCACGCGCTACAGCAGTTGGCGCCAACATGTTGGAACGGAACGTGACGAGCTACAGACATTCTATGGAGAGAAAAAAACAAGTTTCAAATCGTCGTGAGAAGTTGTATAAAACTGATCTAAAAAGAGAAAAACTGATATTAACACTAATTTATCTATCCAAACATGCTGTGAAGGGGTTGAGGGAAAGATTGACGCCGGGATTTGGTGAGTTTTCATAAGCAGAACGAGCTGCTGGCGATTAGGCTAGCTAAGCTATTGCTAGCATTCTGCGCGTGTTCATTCTGGACCAAGCATGCGCACTAGCCGTTAGCATCCAGCTCAGCTGTCATCAATGGAAATAGACGTTAGTGATCATGCTAGTCATGCATGGTGAACTATTTTAGTTTTCATACTTTTATAAAATGTGATTAGCTATTATCATAATCCATTTTGGTACACAGTTATGATTACTTGGTTTATAGGTGTATCGTGGAATCCCGTATTATGGGCATATTCAACAGCGTTTAGGAAATATATTACCTTCAAGTGTCATCTTGTGATCAAGCTATCAATGTTTTGTGATTATTCGTGTCGTAAAAATGTTAACTAACGGGTCAGTAATTAGCATGTTTGACATTTCAGTGGAAATACTACTATCAGCTTTTTGATAATCGGCCACCTTACTGTTTTGTTCAATTACAAGATATCTGTTTTAATTTTGTTCAAAAATGAGAAACCAACCTCGTATCGGAAGTATTTACTAGACAGTTGACTAGTTGGCTAGCCTTCTGGTTAAAGAAAAGACTTGCATGTCAACTTTTCATTGCGTTCTTCACCAACCATTCAGTGTTGTAACCAAATAATGTCTCATTTGTTTTACAGATTAAATGTATGTTTTGAGAAAGTAGATAACAGTTTAATACTAAAATATAAATGAGTTTGAATCATTTACATTAAATAAAACTTTAATTTCAGTCATATTGACATAAACAATTAAAACCCTGTTGGAGTTTGTGTTGCAGAGATGCACTTGGAAAGTAAAATAAGAAAAACACAAGATGGGCTGAACAAATATACATTATATTTTAGTATATGTATTTTTTAAACAAATAAATAATTTTAGATGAAAACAAACAAAACAAACAATTACATCTCGACCTCCATCCCTGTATTGATCACAGTATAAATCCAGCTCCATCGCCACCTCTAGATCCCACAGCACACACCAGCAGTGGAACCACACCCATGGCACCTGGGACCTACACTCCTGCAGCGGGGAGCTTGCAGCTGGATCACGCTCCCCCAGTGAGCATAGCACGTGGTGTCTCCTTTTATTTGGAAGAAAAACAAAAAACACATCAAATTGATTAACATGGTTTTACTAAATGTAGAATACTACAGCAACAATAGTAACTGATACAACAGAGATTATGAAGTACTTGAGGGTGGTGCTATGGGTGGTGTGACAGGTGGCTGTGGGTGGTACCATGGGTGGTGTGAGGTGGCTGAGGGTGGTACCATGGGTGGCTTAACAGGTGGCTGTGGGTGGTACCATGGGTGGCGTAACAGGGGTGGCTGAGGGTGGTACCATGGGTGGCGTAACATCAATACCTCTGGAGGAAGCTGCAGAGGTTTTGAAGGAGGTGGACATGCCTTGAGGGCTGGTGCTTTGGACTGTAGACATGTAAAGAAAGAAAACAAAGTTGAAACATTGCAGTTTTTATAAAACACATAAGTCATTTTTTTTGTAATTTAACATGTTTACCTGTGGAGGTGGCTGTATTCAAATTGCAGGGGACAGGGACACCAGACGAGGCTGCTTTGGTGGTGTGACCAGGAGAGACGGAGGAGGCAGTTGGTCCAGAGGAGGTCGCGTTGGTGGTGACAGACGGGGGGTGGTGTGCATCGTGGTGCTGGTGGACGAAACCGCTGACGATGGCTTGGAGGAGCTGGTGTTTGTAATGGTGGGGTTGAGGCGCCGACAATGGTGTGGCCGGGAGAGTAGGCACGTGGCCTTCTGCAGCTGGGGGCTCCGGCGGCTCCTACTGGTGTTGGTGATGCAGCTGTCAGGAATGGTTCCAGCTGGAGGTCCAGCAGAGGCGATGGCGTCAATGATCTCATCCATGGCAGCCCTCTCCTGTGCCCTCTGTGTTCTCAGGGCTGCCCGACGCTCTTTCTCCTCTGCCTTGGCCCTCTCCTTCTCACTCCTCTCCTGCTACTGGCGCGTGTATTCCTCCCTGGTGAGACATGTGGCAACCACAGGGAGTCTTCTGTATCGGTCTACCCAATACTTCAGGACAGTAAGGATGTGCCCCAGGTCCTTCGCTATCAGCCCCCCCCTCTATTAGGGGGTGCTCTTCTAGAGCTGGGGCTGAGGCAGGGGCTGAGGGTCCTCCTGTGGTCGCTGGGGAGGAGGTGCTGATGGATGGCACAGTGCTGCTGGTCCCAGGAGAGGCGGTAGTGTGACCCGGTAGGGACCGAGACGGCATTAAACAGGACCCTTCAATGGCTGATGGGTCAAAATGGAAGAGGCCACACTTCTTAAACCCTTCCACCACATAGCACATGTCCTTGCAGCGCTGGTACGGGTAGTGGAATACTCTGGCAAATTCTGATTTGTTTACAATGTAGGAGTGGTCAAAATGGCTAAGGTCTCCAGCTACCTTGGAGAACTCAGCCTTGAAAGGGCCAAAGTATGCCAGCGGCTGCAGGACATGGGTGCAGTGTGGTGGAAGACAAAGAAGTATAACCCCTGCCCTTAGTGCTGCCGCGAGCACCGCCGGGTCCGTGTGGCTCTTGTGTCCATCAAAGAGGAGAAGGAGTGGGCACTCCTTCACTGCATGCTGAATGCGGTGCTGAAACTACTTCCTGAACAGGTCCCCGTCAATGTAGCCACTGTTTGACCGTCCATACAAGGCTTGGGGGGGGGGCTCGCAGTGTGTAGTGGCCCCCGAGGAAACACTTGGGGTAGATGATAAACGGGGGGACGTCCTCCCCAGCTGAGTTGAAGCAGGCCAGCACTGTGATGTGCTCCTTGGTCCCCAGAGCCTGCTGGTACACGTGTTTTGCAGACTCATCGCAGTTATAGATTTGTCTGGGTTTCTCCCTCAACCCACTCTTCTCCAAGTGCTTCTCATAAGAAGTAAAGGTGTCCATCGTCGGATGTGTGGCACGCTCAGCTCTCCCCCTGTCCAGGGTGTCCGGCCTCCTCCTGAACATTTCCCACCACCTCTTCCCCAGTGGTGGGACTGTTTCCCCTGGGTGCTGAAACCTACTATAGAATAGAATATAAAATTGGCATCACACACATTGAGAACAGTCAGTCCAGCATTCTACAGGCATAAACACATAGAACACCAAATACCTGTGTATTTTGTCGGCGTATTTCATCAGCCTCTGTCTGGTGAAGGGGAACCCATGGCTGTATTTCATCAGCCTCTGTCTGGTGAAGGGGAACCCATGGCTGTATTTCATCAGCCTCTGTCTGGTGAAGGGGAACCCATGGCTGTATTTCATCAGCCTCTGTCTGGTGAAGGGGAACCCATGGCTGTATTTCATCAGCCTCTGTCTGGTGAAGGGGAACCCATGGCTGTATTTCATCAGCCTCTGTCTGGTGAAGGGGAACCCATGGCTGTATTTCATCAGCATCTGTTTGGTGAAGGGGAACCCATGGCTGTATTTCATCAGCATCTGTCTGGTGAAGGGGAACCCATGGCTGTATTTCATCAGCATCTGTCTGGTGAAGGGGAACCCATGGCTGTATTTCATCAGCATCTGTCTGGTGAAGGGGAACCCATGGCTGTATTTCATCAGCATCTGTCTGGTGAAGGGGAACCCATGGCTGGCGCAGTAGATACAGTAGTCTACTCTGGGTGGTCTATTGTGACAACCATGGGTTACTGCTCAGCCTGTCCGCCAGAGTCTGCTGAGGTACACCATGCACCTTGGTAGATAAGAAAATAAAACTATTACTAGCAGATACAATTCACATACACGTGGTAATCTCCTAAAAACAAAAGATTACAATGCTTACTAACAAGCCCTTAACCAACAATACAACAGGTGTAGACCTTACAGTGAAATGCTTACTAACAAGCCCTTAACCAACAATACAACAGGTGTAGACCTTACAGTGAAATGCTTACTAACAAGCCCTTAACCAACAATACAACAGGTGTAGACCTTACAGTGAAATGCTTACTAACAAGCCCTTAACCAACAATACAACAGGTGTAGACCTTACAGTGAAATGCTTACTAACAAGCCCTTAACCAACAATACAGTTAAGTAAAATAAGTGTTAGGTAAACAATAGATAAGTAAAGAAATAACAGTAAGTATTTGTGAATTGGGTTGTGTTTTTCTGTGGATTCATGTTTATCGTATTTGTATTGATAATTGAAAGCTGAGATAGTTGTGTGCACCCTAGTAAACTATAGGTCTGATATATGGCTGATATCTGAGGCTATTGTACTGCTGATGCATTTCATTCATATTGAGCTCATGGTACAAATTTCACATATCAGTATTTACTCAAGGTGAATCTTTTTTATAAATTTTTTATTTTACAAAATACAAGCCGGCATTCTTTTCCTAAATGATTCAGTTGTGCGGTCTTCGTTTCTCCCTACTGCTCCAGTAGCGAACCTAACTGAGCTTAAACATACAGTAACCCATAGTTTTAAGCAATTGTTACATTAGCTTGTTAGTTTATTAATTCAACCATTTAAAAAAAAAAACAAGCACACATAAACACATGGGTAAAGTCATCTAGGATAACACTCAAAGTCTGGGACTTTATGGCCATTGTGCTCCTGTTGAGACAAGATGGCTGGTCAAGATCCAACACGGTTGAACACAGTATGACAGCCAGATAATTAAACAACAAAGGAAGAAGAACATCTATCTCATCACTGCGGTTACATCATATGGGCATAGAAGACATCAAACCCTTTTTTACTTTATTTTTAAAGCTGCCCTTAGAGGACGTCGTTTTGATGGGCAAAGGCAACTCAAATCAAATTGTATTGGTCACGTAAATGTTTAGCAGATGTTATTGCGGGTGTATCGAAATGCTTGTTTCTAGCTCAAACAGTGCAGTAGTATCTAACAATTCACAACAATACACACAAATCTAAAATAAAAGAATGGAATTAAGAAATATAAAAATATTAGGACGAGCAATGTCAGTGTGGCATGGACTAAAATACAGTAGAATATAATACAGTATGTACATATGAGATGAGTAATGCAGTATGTAAACATTGTTAAATTGACTAGTGTTCCATTATTAAAGTGGCCAGTGATTTCTTGTCTATGTATAAAGGGCAGTAGCCTCTAAGGTGCAGGGTTGAGTAACAGGGTGGTAGCTGGTACTGCACCTGTACTGACCTTGTCTTCTGGATGATAGCGGGGTGAACAGGCAGTGGCTTGGTTGGTTCTTGTCCTTGATCTTTTTGTTGTCCTTGAGCTCTCTCTACTGCTCTCTCTCTACTGCTCTCTCTCTCTCTCTACTGCTCTCTCTCTACTGCTCTCTCTCTCTACTGCTCTCTCTCTCTACTGCTCTCTCTCTCTACTGCTCTCTCTCTACCTCTACTGCTCTCTCTCTCTACTGCTCTCTACTGCTCTCTCTCTCTACTGCTCTCTCTCTCTACTGCTCTCTCTCTCTACTGCTCTCTCTCTACCTCTACTGCTCTCTCTCTACCTCTACTGCTCTCTCTCTACTGCTCTCTCTCTACTGCTCTCTCTCTACTGCTCTCTCTCTCTACTGCTCTCTCTCTCTACTGCTCTCTCTCACTACCTCTCTCTACTGCTCTCTCTCTCTACTGCTCTCTCTCACTACCTCTCTCTACTGCTCTCTCTCTCTACTGCTCTCTCTCTCTACTGCTCTCTCTCTCTACTGCTCTCTCTCTACTGCTCTCTCTCTCTACTTCTCTCTCTCTCTACTTCTCTCTACTGCTCTCTCTCTCTCTACAACTTTCTCTGCTCTCCTTTCTAATTTATATTTCTGTACTTTGCTCTCTGTTTCTGAAGTTGTGTTCTGAGTTTAGTATTACTACAGTGTATAATTCTTTGGGCTGAGCCTGTGTCGTAGTACCAACACAGAACACCCACAGCCCTGGGTTCTCCCGTAGCGTTGCGAGAGATTTGGCTCGGCCTCCACGTGTTTGTCTGCTTCCCAAATGGCACCTATCCTGAAGAAACCCAACCTCGACCAAGAAAACCCTGTCAACTACTGACCAATCTCCCCTTGTCCAAATTTATGGAAAAAGTTGTGGCTAAACAACTACAGTCACATTTTATAGACTTGATTACTGCAATGCCCTCCTTGGTGGTCTCCTCTCAAAGACTAGATTACTGCAATGCCCTCCTTGGTGGTCTCCTCTCAAAGACTAGATTACTGCAATGCCCTCCTTGGTGGTCTCCTCTCAAAGACTAGATTACTGCAATGCCCTCCTTGGTGGTCTCTCAAAGACTTGATTACTGCAATGCCCTCCTTGGTGGTCTCCTCTCAAAGACTAGATTACTGCAATGCCCTCCTTGGTGGTCTCCTCTCAAAGACTAGATTACTGCAATGCCCTCCTTGGTGGTCTCCTCTCAAAGACTAGATTACTGCAATGCCGTCCTTGGTGGTCTCTCAAAGACTTGATTACTGCAATGCCCTCCTTGGTGGTCTCCTCTCAAAGACTTGAATACTGCAATGCCCTCCTTGGTGGTCTCCTCTCAAAGACTAGATTACTGCAATGCCCTCCTTGGTGGTCTCCTCTCAAAGACTAGATTACTGCAATGCCCTCCTTGGTGGTCTCTCAAAGACTTGATTACTGCAATGCCCTCCTTGGTGGTCTCCTCTCAAAGACTTGATTACTGCAATGCCCTCCTTAGTGGTCTCCTCTCAAAAAGCATCCACAGGCTGCAGCTTTTACAGAACAGCGCTGCCTCTTTCCACTTGCTACCCATTGAATTCAGAATCAACTTCAAAATCATCCTTTGTCTTCAAAACCCTGAATGCTTCTGGTCCCCAATACCTCAGTGAACTACTCCGCCCCAAACAGTCTTCATGTTCACTGCAGTCAAATGATCAAAGACTCCTTGCAGTCCCAAAAACGCTCCTAAAAACAATGGGTGACTGAGCATTCTGCTGTCTCGGCCCCGGCTCTGGAACGAGATCGCCCCTCCCTCCCACCACTGCCTTTAAACACTTCTTCAAACTGGCTTTCTCTTAATGTTCTGTTGTTGGCGTTCTCCGTTAGATTCCTCTTCCTTCCTGGATTATTGTGTATCATGTACAGTATAGTACTAGGCTGCTTGCTAGCCTTTCATTTCTTACCTAATGCTTTTTTGCCTTTTTCATTAAAGCTTTTTCTTTTAATGGTTGTTCTCAATGTAAATAGCTTTGTGATTTACGTCTTTAAAAGAAAAGCTCTCTACAAATGTAATTGATTATTATTCCCTATGCAGTGCACTGCTTTTGTTCAGGGCCCAATCAGAATGGAGAAAGCCCATTTAAAACCACCTAAATGTAATTGTCATGCACTACTCATTTAAAACATTTAGAACTTTTGTTATTGAAAAACCAAATGTTACCAAATGTTGTGCTGTGATGTTTTGTCCATATGGCCCAACCCAAGTAACTATCTGAACAGTACCCTATTTAAACACACTTCACTAATTAATGGTTGATTACTTTCTGTTTAATGACAGCTTGTGATTATATGCATTCCTTTGTGTTGTAAAGATGCTGCCCAGTCATTCCTTTGTGTTGTAAAGATGCTGCCCAGTCATTCCTTTGTGTTGTAAAGATGCTGACCAGTCATTCCTTTGTGTTGTAAAGATGCTGACCAGTCATTCCTTTGTGTTGTAAAGATGCTGCCCAGTCATTCCTTTGTGTTGTAAAGATGCTGCCCAGTCATTCCTTTGTGTTGTAAAGATGCTGACCAGTCATTCCTTTGTGTTGTAAAGATGCTGACCAGTCATTCCTTTGTGTTGTAAAGATGCTGCCCAGTCATTCCTTTGTGTTGTAAAGATGCTGCCCAGTCATTCCTTTGTGTTGTAAAGATGCTGCCCAGTCATTCCTTTGTGTTGTAAAGATGCTGACCAGTCATTCCTTTGTGTTGTAAAGATGCTGCCCAGTCATTCCTTTGTGTTGTAAATATTTTTATTTTTATTTAACTAGGCAAGTCAGTTAAGAACAAATTCTTATTTACAATGACGGCCTACCCCGGCCAAACCCGGACGCTATGGAACTCCCAATCACGGCCGGATTGTGATACAGCCTGGAATCGAACCAGTGTCTGTAGTGACGCCTCTAGCACTGACATGCAGTGCCTTAAACCGCTGCGCCACTCGGGAGCCCAGTCAAAGATGCTGCCCAGTCATCCCTTTGTATTGTAAAGATACCTTATTTACAGAAGTATTTAGACCCTTTGCTTTGCGACTCAAAATTTAGTTCAGGTGCATCCTGTTTCCATTGATCATCCTTGATGTTTCTACAACTTGATTGGAGTCCACCTGTGGTAAATTCAATTGATTGAAAAGGCACACACCTGTCTATATAAGGTCCCACAGTTGACGGTGCATGTCAGAGCAAAAACCAAGTCATGAGGTCGAAGGAATTGTCCGTAGAGCTCCGAGACAGGATTGTGTCGAGGCACAGGTCTGGGGAAGGGTACCAAAAAATCTCTGCAGCATTGAAGGTCCCCAAGAACACAGTGACCTCCATCATTCTTAAATGGAAGAAGTTTGGAAGCACCAAGACTCTTCCTAGAGCTGGCTGCCCTGCAAAACTGAGCAATCGGGGGAGAAGGGCCTTGGTCAAGGAGGTGACCAAGAACCTAATGGTCACTCTGACAGAGCTCCAGAGTTCCTCTGTGGAGATTGGACAACCATCTCTTCAGCACTTCACCAATCAGGCCTTTTATGGTATTGTGGCCAGACAGAAGCCACTCCTCAGTAAAAGGCACATTACAGCCCACTTGGAGTTTGCCAAAAGGCACCTAAAGACTGACCATGAGAAACAAGATTCTTTGGTCTGATGAAACCAAGATTGAACTCTCTGGCACCATCCCTACGGTGAAGCATGGTGGTGGCAAGGTTTTTCAGCGGCAGGGACTAGGAGACTAGTCCGGATTGGGGAAAAGATGAACGAAGCAAAGTACAGAGACACTTGATGAAAACCTGCTCCAGAGCACTCAGGACCTCAGACTGAGGAGAAGGTTCACCTTCCAACAGGACAACGACCCTAAGCACACAGCCAAGAGAAGGCAGGAGTGGCTTCGGGGACAAGTCTCTGAATGTCCTTGAGTGGACCAGCCAGAGCCTGGACTTGAACCCGATCGAACATTTCTGGAGAGAAAATAGCTGTGCAGCGACGCTCCCCATCCAACCTGACAGAGCTTGAGAGGATCTGCAGAGAAGAATGGGAGAAACTCCCCAAATACAGGTGTGCCAAGCTTGTAGCGTCAAACCCAAGAAGACTCAATGCTGTAATCGCTGCCAAAGGTGCTTCAACAAAGTACTGAGTAAAGGGTCTGAATACTTATGTAAATGTTTTTTTTTTTTTTTTTAATACATTTTGCTAACTTTTCTAAACACCTGTTTTTGCTTTATCATTATGGGGTATTATGTGTAGATTGAGGGGAATAAGGCTGTAATGTAACAAAGTCAAGGGGTTTGAATACTTTCCAAATGCACTTTATATATAAAACATTTATTTTCGGGCTGTTTCCCAGATACAAATGAAAAACCAAGGTCAATGGGAATCTTCCTTGAAAGAGCATTTTGTCCAGGACTTTGCTTGATCTATGTCCAGGAAACCATCCCCTTTATGTGTACTTACATTGGTTAACATCAAGGAATTCAATATGGCTGCTGTTACAACTAAGAAAATCCATCTACTCTGTACAGACAAAACATGTTATTGATGAGAAGATCATTTTAATATATTCTATTCATCAAAATGTTCTGTCAATGTTAATTTACAATCATATCTGTAAATCTGAGTTGTGCGAATGATCCAGTGTTTGACTGTGTGGGAGAGAGTGAAGAGAGGATGGACCATCATGGATGTTGAGTGGGATGTCATGTCTTCTTCCCATCACTGAGAGGAGTTGGTGTTTGGGTCAGGAGTTTACTGGTGTTCTTCCCATCACTGAGAGGTGGTGGTGTTTGGGTCAGGAGTTTACTGGTGTTCTTCCCATCACTGAGAGGAGTTGGTGTTTGGGTCAGGAGTTTACTGGTGTTCTTCCCATCACTGAGAGGAGTTGGTGTTTGGGTCAGGAGTTTACTGGTGTTCTTCCCATCACTGAGAGGTGGTGGTGTTTGGGTCAGGAGTTTACTGGTGTTCTTCCCATCACTGAGAGGTGGTGGTGTTTGGGTCAGGAGTTTACTGGTGTTCTTCCCATCACTGAGAGGAGTTGGTGTTTGGGTCAGGAGTTTACTGGTGTTCTTCCCATCACTGAGAGGTGGTGGTGTTTGGGTCAGGAGTTTACTGGTGTTCTTCCCATCACTGAGAGGTGGTGGTGTTTGGGTCAGGAGTTTACTGGTGTTCTTCCCATCACTGAGAGGAGTTGGTGTTTGGGTCAGGAGTTTACTGGTGTTCTTCCCATCACTGAGAGGTGGTGGTGTTTGGGTCAGGAGTTTACTGGTGTTCTTCCCATCACTGAGAGGTGGTGGTGTTTGGGTCAGGAGTTTACTGGTGTTCTTCCCATCACTGAGAGGTGGTGGTGTTTGGGTCAGGAGTTTACTGGTGTTCTTCCCATCACTGAGAGGAGTTGGTGTTTGGGTCAGGAGTTTACTGGTGTTCTTCCCATAATTGCTGATTATCAGACTGAAATAAATAAACTTTTACTCCTAATCACTTTTGTTTCCTGTTTTATTCTTCATTCCAACAGGAGTAAAACAAATCAATACAAACAGTCTGTACCTGAGTCACATGACTGGATAAATTGGATACATGTGGTTTCTTATCTAAATTGTTGGAGTAAGGGTTCTATTCAATCCGTACTGCAGAAGTTCAGCACTAATGGTCAATTGAAATGTAAAGGCTGTTTGAAATGTTCCTATGTTGGCGGAGACTGCATTCACGGTAACCATTGCAAATATTGGCTCAATCGGAAATTACCTTTACATTTCTATTGTCTAACGCTTCAGTGAACCAGATTGAATAGAGCCCTGAAATCATTATCCCTGTAGTGGGTCAGTACATTCACTTTGAGATCAAGTTGGTTCTGAGGCAACATTAAGGTGATTATGGTCGGCAATATTTTGACATTCTGTCAGAATAGTTCCTGACCATGTGAAGGACATGTAGAAGAGGGAGGAACAGTGGTAGGGAGAGGGAGGAACAGTGGTAGGGAGAGGGGAGGAGAGGAGGAACACTGGTAGGGAGAGGAGGAACAGGGGTAGAGCGAGGAGAGGAGGAACAGTGGTGGAGAGGAGGAACAGTGGTAGAGGGGAGGAGAGGAGGAACGGGTGGTAGAGGGGAGGAGAGGAGGAACAGTGGTAGAGAGAGGAGAGGAGGAACAGTGGTAGAGAGAGGAGAGGAGAGGAGGAACAGTGGTAGAGAGAGGAGAGGAGGAACGGGTGGTAGAGGGGAGGAGAGGAGGAACAGTGGTAGAGAGAGGAGAGGAGGAACAGTGGTAGAGAGAGGAGAGGAGAGGAGGAACAGTGGTAGAGAGAGGAGAGGAGGAACGGGTAGAGGAGAGGAGGAACAGTGGTAGAGAGAGGAGAGGAGGAACAGTGGTAGAGGGGAGGAGAGGAGGAACGGGTAGAGGAGAGGAGGAACAGTGGTAGAGAGAGGAGAGGAGGAACAGTGGTAGAGGGGAGGAGAGGAGGAACAGTGGTAGAGAGAGGAGGAACAGTGGTAGAGAGAGGAGAGGAGGAACAGTGGTGAGGAGAGGAGGAGGAACAGTGGTAGAGAGAGGAGAGGAGGAACAGTGGTAGAGGGGAGGAGAGGAGGAACAGTGGTAGAGAGAGGAGAGGAGGAACAGTGGTAGAGAGGAGAGGAGGAACAGTGGTAGAGAGAGGGGAGGGGAGGAGAGGAGGAACAGTGGGAGGGGAGGAGGAACAGTGGTAGAGAGAGGAGAGGAGAGGAGGAACAGGGGTAGAGGAGAGGAGGAACAGGGGTAGAGGAGAGGAGGAACAGTGGTAGAGGAGAGGAGAGGAGGAACAGTGGTAGAGAGAGGGGAGGGGAGGAGAGGAGTCAAATAAGCGTGTGCAAATGTGGTTGCAGGCGGTCCAACATGCTAAATAAACGGCTGCAAGCGGCCCTGCACACTTCAAATTAACACCTACAGCTGCTAAATATACACCTACACACGCTAACTTGACGTGTTGTTTAATATGCTAATTTTACCAGCCAATTTCCCTAGCTCCTTTCAACCAGATTTTAGTTTGAACATGTATCACACAGTACAATGTGTGGTCCTGAATCACTATTCAAAGGTAATGCGTACCATACATGTGGCGTGTGGGATACCACATTCATCCTTTTAATGGGGTGATTGGTGGCTAATCAGATGGTTTGTATGAAACGCCATAAGGTCATAAAGCATCTTTTTAATGCTGCATGTTTAAAGTAAGCAGCTGCAGGCTCTAAATTAATTCAATACAATTTGGCCAGTGACAACCTTGTAAAACCTTTGCTAACATCTTCAACATATTAGCTTTCGAACAGAGTAGACTTTAATGTGCACGTTCACTTAGTTTTTTGAATATTTACATTCCGTCCAAGCCTATTAGGGTAACATAACTTCTGGCATATACCCAGTACTATATACTACTGCTTCTAAACAATGCCAAAACTTTGACAAAGAGTAAAGTCGACTAAACTTAGTCCACTCTGTTCGCAACATATTCTAGTTTTGGGAACATAAAATTGTACTGAGATCAAATCTTTCATCGATGAGAATTTTAGCAGTTCGTTTGCCAAATCCATCTCGGTCCATCTTCTCCCACTGCCTGCAAACTGGGCTTCCTCTCACTACCATATTTGGTAGTGAGTGGAAACGTCAAGCGGATGCTTCACATTTATACATCCGGTGAAATATCTGTCTCATTGTTCTGTGACGTAACTTTGTTGATTATGGAACCCGCCTTCCTTTTGCAAGATGGCGCCGCTGTTGGTTCCGCTGAAATGGGGATTCCACTTGCAAAGACGAAATTTAGCTATTTTACTTCAACCTACAAGTTCGTTTCATGTTTGGAGAGGAGGTAACACACCGAATAGGAAGCAACAGGTGACGTATTTGGTGAGTATTAGCCTGGAGAGGGGAAGATGGACGCTGTTCTTAGAGCGACACAAGTGCCCGTCATATTGTTATTATGTTAGCCGGTTTGGGGTGACCGGGTGCTGATAAGTTGTATTAGTCAGAGTTAACCAAGGTTGTGGTGCATGCCTTTACAAGTTGGCATATGGCTGTCGATGTTTTGCTACCTAGCTAGGTAACTAGGTCGTTTTACCGCAAGTTGAGGTGAAAGTGAAAGGGATTTCGACATTAGCTAACTTTTCGACATGAAGTTACTTTGATAACTAAAGTTTCATCTCATACATAGGTACCTGGGTTGTGGGCCCCATTGAGTGGTGCACGTTAACATTACAATTTCCATTTAGAATAAACTTATCCAGAGCTACTTACTTAATGAAGGGCACACCGATATATTTTTTTACCCAGTAGGCTCGGGGATTCGAACTAGCAACATTGTGGTTACTAGCTCAACGCTCTTAACCGCTACGTTACCTACCTACTTTGGAACTGACAAAGTAAAGAGTGTCAGCACACAGTATGTTCCGTAAGATAAGACTGCTCATCCCACCATGGACCGACTGATATTAGCTGCACGTGACAGTCACCATGGGCTTATTCATTAGGCCGATTGTGTTGCAAAATGCTTCTTAAACGGAAGCGAACGTGGAGGGACCTACCTGAATTTGGCCAATAGAAACTTTAGAAACGTTCAGTTTTGCAACTGTTTGGACTAATGATCAGAGCAGGCGAAGCAGATCCCCACCTGTTTTGAGACCCAAATTTTTAGGAAAAAATAATAATAATAATGTTTTGCCTGTTATTTGGGCATTAATACGTGTAACATATTGCAAACAATGTAAAAAAATATATATGATTGACTTAATAAAGCCGCATACAAACATATTTTTTTGAGTAAGGCAGTTCTAAAATGCAGGTGTTTCAGCCTAGCTCAGTGCTCTCTGTGGTGCTGGGGCGGGCCAGCAGAAATATGTATGTTATTCATGTCGTCGTTCAACCACGACTCGGTGAAATATAAGATATTACAGTTAATGTCCCATTGGCAGGATATTCGTGATCATACCTCGTCTTAATTTATTTTCTAATGATTGTGTGTTGGCTATTAATACTGATGGTAAAGGCAGAATACCCACTTGCCATCGGATCCTTACAAGGCACCCCGACCTACGTCCCCGATATGTCTTTTTTTCCTGCGAAACACGGGTGTTTTGAAGTACATCCTTCCATTCCTACTCATTGAAAAAAAACCTTTTCGTCCAGCCCGAGGTGAGTAATCGCTGTCCTGATGTCCAAAAGCTCTTTTCGGTCATAAGTGACAGTGGCAGAAACATTATGTACGAAATAAGTTACAAATAATGCAAAAAAACACACATAATAGCACAATTGGTTAGAGCCGTAAAACGTCAGCCCTCACCGTTCTCCGTCTTCTTGACAATCTGATAGCATTATGTGTTGGTGAATTCTATTAATCATGCATTGAACTACATCCATCTTTTCTTCCAACAATGCCTTAGTGTACGTCATGGAACGTTGAGTCAAATAGACCCTATTTTAAAACCTCTTATAAAGTTGGTTTTGCAGTTTAAACTGGGAATTTGATATTTTTGGACTGTGTTTATTTCATATTTGCTAAGTAGTTAAAACGCTGTCAGTTCCACTTGAAACTTTAGGTCACTAGTTCCTTTGTGTGCTAAATGTGAAATGCTTTTTGCAATGGAAAGTAATAGTTGTACATTTCGATTGGGAAATGCTTAATGGTTGTGTTTTTGTATTCTTATGATTGGAACCTACTGGCTTATTATGTCAGAGTTCATGGACTGCTTATCCTTTAACGTCATGCTGTGTGTGACTGCTGTCTTTCCATTGGCTCTATTCAGTGGTGTAGTGGTGCCTGGAGAAGTGGGTATACTCTAATTTTGCCAAAGTTCCCAGGTGGCCCACCCAGCGAAGGAAAAGCACCCTGTGTGAAAAAGGTTTCCTATAGATTTTTCAGATTTTCACACTCAAAATCACTTTTTGGGCCTGTCAGGGCCTGACTCCCTAGTGGGTGGCCCTCTGTGTACCCAGGCCCATCCATGTCTACAATCTAAGATGGTGGGTGTCATGGCTTTCTGAAATGAAATGGAAGGACCCCAGGTCATCTATAAGGGTTACCACCGCTACTCTGTAGTCTTAGTTATGTTCACAAACACCTCTGTCTCCTCAAGACAATCTCTGATAAATATTATCTGTACATTGTGACCTCAACTGACATTGGCTGTGTTTGAACTAACATGCTCTTTTGACCACTGTTTTATCTCTCAGCCCTGAGCGGAGTCTGTTCTGTTCAGTCTGGATCTGTAAATGTTTACTGAAACAAGCTCCTCCCCTCTCTTCTCCTCCCCTCTCTTCTCTTCCCCTGTGTTTCTTCCCCTGTGTTCTCCTCTCTTCTCCCCTGTGTTCTCCTCTCTTCTCCCCTGTGTTCTCCTCTCTTCTTCTCCCCTGTGTTCTCCTCTCTTCTTCTCCCCTGTGTTCTCCTCTCTTCTTCTCCCCTGTGTTCTTCTCCCCTGTGTTCTTCTCCCCTGTGTTCTCATCCCCTGTGTTCTCCTCTCTTCTCCTCCCCTGTGTTCTCCTCTCTTCTCCTCCCCTGTGTTCTCCTCCCCTGTGTTCTCCTCTCTTCTCCTCCCCTGTGTTCTCCTCCCCTGTGTTCTCCTCTCTTCTCCTCCCCTGTGTTCTCCTCCCCTGTGTTCTCCTCTCTTCTCCTCCCATGTGTTCTCCTCCCCTGTGTTCTCCTCTCTTCTCCTCCCCTGTGTTCTTCTCCTCTCTTCTCCTCCCCTGTGTTCTCCTCCCCTCTTCTCCTCCTGTGTGTTCTCCTCTCTTCTCCTCCCCTCTCTTCTCCTCCCCTGTGTTCTCTTCCCCTGTGTTCTCCTCTCTTCTCCTCCCCTGTGTTCTCCTCCCCTCTTCTCTTCCCCTGTGTTCTCCTCTCCTCCCCTCTCTTCCCCTGTGTTCTCCTCCCCTCTCTTCCCCTGTGTTCTCCTCCCCTGTGTTCTCCTCCCCTGTGTTCTCCTCCCCTGTGTTCTCCTCTCCTCTGTCCTCTCCTCTGTCCTCTCCTCTGTCCTCTCCTCTGTCCTCTCCTCTGTCCTGTCCTGTCCTGTAGCTGAGCCCCAATCTGAGGACAGTCAACAGGAGTGACTGGAGACGTTTACTAGAGGCTGCAAAGGTACGTTAGATTGTTATTGGAGCCTATGCCATTTACGATATCAGAAATGATTTTGAATATGAACTCTCAATAATCTAGTTGTAATATTGTGTGTGTGCTGGCTCACAGCATTTGCAGGTGACAGAGCGGACATGTTGGCACGGAAATGCAGGTGGAAGGCTAAACGCAGACCCCAAAAATGTGGTATGAAAAATAGTACCTCCAAATGTTCTGTAACAGAAACATGTTATTATTATTTTATGATGTATTAGCTCCATGATCAGCATGTTATGATGTATTAGCTCCATGATCAGCATGTTATGCTGGATTAGCTCCATGATCAGCATATTATGCTGGATTAGCTCCATGATCAGCATGTTATGCTGGATTAGCTCCATGATCAGCATGTTATGCTGGATTAGCTCCATGATCAGCATGTTATGCTGGATTAGCTCCATGATCAGCATGTTATGCTGGATTAGCTCCATGATCAGCATGTTATGCTGGATTAGCTCCATGATCAGCATGTTATGCTGGATTAGCTCCATGATCAGCATGTTATGCTGGATTAGCTCCATGATCAGCATGTTATGCTGGATTAGCTCCATGATCAGCATGTTATGCTGGATTAGCTCCATGATCAGCATGTTATGCTGGATTAGCTCCATGATCAGCATGTTATGGTGGATTAGCTCCACGATCAGCATGTTATGGTGGATTAGCTCCACGATCAGCATGTTATGCTGGATTAGCTCCATGATCAGCATGTTATGCTGGATTAGCTCCATGATCAGCATGTTATGGTGGATTAGCTCCACGATCAGCATGTTATGGTGGATTAGCTCCACGATCAGCATGTTATGGTGGATTAGCTCCATGATCAGCATGTTATGGTGGATTAGCTCCACGATCAGCATGTTATGCTGGATTAGCTCCATGATCAGCATGTTATGGTGGATTAGCTCCACGATCAGCATGTTATGCTGGATTAGCTCCACGATCAGCATGTTATGCTGGATTAGCTCCACGATCAGCATGTTATGGTGGATTAGCTCCACGATCAGCATGTTATGGTGGATTAGCTCCACGATCAGCATGTTATGGTGGATTAGCTCCACGATCAGCATGTTATGGTGGATTAGCTCCACGATCAGCATGTTATGCTGGATTAGCTCCACGATCAGCATGTTATGCTGGATTAGCTCCATGATCAGCATGTTATGGTGGATTAGCTCCACGATCAGCATGTAAACAGAGTTAAAATAGGTGATCATTAATTTGTTCCTAACTCAATTCTGCAGGGAAAGGGTCACCTTTACATTCATAGCCAACTGATTGTGCTTATTCATTCCACTACAAGACCAGCAACAACTGATTGTGCTTATTCATTCCACTACAAGACCAGCAACAACTGATTGTGCTTATTCATTCCACTACAAGACCAGCAACAACTGATTGTGCTTATTCATTCCACTACAAGACCAGCAACAACTGATTGTGCTTATTCATTCCACTACAAGACCAGCAACAACTGATTGTGCTTATTCATTCCACTACAAGACCAGCAACAACTGATTGTGCTTATTCATTCCACTACAAGACCAGCAACAACTGATTGTGCTTATTCATTCCACTACAAGACCAGCAACAACTGATTGTGCTTATTCATTCCACTACAAGACCAGCAACAACTGATTGTGCTTATTCATTCCACTACAAGACCAGCAACAACTGATTGTGCTTATTCATTCCACTACAAGACCAGCAACAACTGATTGTGCTTATTCATTCCACTACAAGACCAGCAACAACTGATTGTGCTTATTCATTCCACTACAAGACCAGCAACAACTGATTGTGCTTATTCATTCCACTACAAGACCAGCAACAACTGATTGTGCTTATTCATTCCATGTGCAAAATAAAGAAATCAGTCAACCATTTCCTCGTTGCTAAAATTCTAATAGTTCACCTAATTTATAGTTTGTGGACAAAACAATCTAAAGCGTTGTGAAATGTATTTTCCATAACCACAAATATGGTAATTTTCAGTTGTTTGAAGCTGGTGTATAAAACTGCAAGTAAAAACTAAACTTAAGAACTTATAGAAAGAGGTCAAATCGAACAGAATATATATATATATATATATATATATAAGTATTAAATATGTAATTTATTTTTATTATGAATAGCCAGGGGCACACTCCAACACAGACATAATTTACAAATGAAGCATTTGTGTTTATTGAGTCCGCCAGATCAGAGGCAGCAGGGACCATTTTCCTGTCCTGCTAAGCATTCAAAATGTAAAAAGTACTTTCGGGTGTCAGGGAAAATGTATGGAGTAAAAAGTACATTATAACCTTTAGGAAAAATTGTCAAATATACATATTTAAGTACAGATACCGACCGTGGCTTCCGAAGGTATTCAGACCCCATTATTAGCAATCTACACACAATACCCCATAATGACACCAATCTACACACAATACCCCATAATGACACCAATCTACACACAATACCCCATAATGACGTCAATCTACACACAATACCCCATAATGACATCAATCTACACACACAATACCCCATAATGACATCAATCTACACACACAATACCCCATAATGACATCAATCTACACACACAATACCCCATAATGACATCAATCTACACACACAATACCCCATAATGACATCAATCTACACCCCCAATACCCCATAATGACATCAATCTACACCCCCAATACCCCATAATGACATCAATCTACACCCCCAATACCCCATAATGACATCAATCTACACCCCCAATACCCCATAATGACATCAATCTACACCCCCAATACCCCATAATGACATCAATCTACACCCCCAATACCCCATAATGACATCAATCTACACCCCCAATACCCCATAATGACATCAATCTACACACAATACCCCATAATGACATCAATCTACACACAATACCCCATAATGACATCAATCTACACACAATACCCCATAATGACATCAATCTACACACAATACCCCATAATGACATCAATCTACACACAATACCCCATAATGACATCAATCTACACACAATACCCCATAATGACATCAATCTACACACAATGCCCCATAATGACATCAATATACACACAATGCCCCATAATGACATCAATATACACACAATACCCCATAATGACATCAATCTACACACAATACCCCATAATGGCATCAATCTACACACAATACCCCATAATGGCATCAATATACACACAATACCCCATAATGACATCAATATACACACAATACCCCATAATGACATCAATCCGAGCAACTGCTCGGAGAACATAGTATTTTATTAACAACTGTATTATTTGTCAATGTTTCGGACGAGTGAAGCTTTTTCCAAAGTCTTGTCAACTTAGAAGATGTTACCATCCTATTCTGTGGTTCCAGTGAAGAGGAAAACATATAAATAATAATGGAAGCCATTTAGCAGACGCTTTTATCCGAATCGACCTATAGTCATGTGTGCATACATCTTTCGTGTATGGGAGGCCCCAGTGGGAATCGAACCCAAAATCCTTGTCTTTGCAAATGCCATGCTCTACCAACTGAGCCATGTGAATAAACAATTATGTAATCTAACAGTGTTTTTCCTGTTGTGTCCTCGTGGCAGTTGAAGGA
Source organism: Thymallus thymallus (assembly GCA_023634145.1). Classification (NCBI taxonomy): domain Eukaryota; kingdom Metazoa; phylum Chordata; class Actinopteri; order Salmoniformes; family Salmonidae; genus Thymallus; species Thymallus thymallus. Next base: position 32,897,733 of record CM042384.1, read on the forward strand.
AGTGAATTCCAGGACCATCCTGTCTAACATGTTGTCCTACGTGTGGCCCAAGGACCGGCCTGATCTACGGGCCAGAGTAGCCATCGCCCTGGGGCTGCTGGCTGGAGCTAAGGTAGGCTTATGGAACACACGCACACACGAACGCACCCTGCCGCTGCTGGTTGGAGCTAAGGTAGGCTTATGGAACACACGAACGCACCCTGCCGCTGCTGGTTGGAGCTGTTTATAAAAAGTCTATACCTCAAACTATTTTCACATTTTGTTGCGTTACAATATATATCTACTCAATACTCTAAAATGTCAAAGTCAATACTCCATAATGTCAAAGTCAATACTCCATAATGTCAAAGTCAATACTCCATAATGTCAAAGTCAATACTCCATAATGTCAAAGTCAATACTCCATAATGTCAAAGTCAATACTCCATAATGTCAAAGTCAATACTCCATAATGTCAAAGTCAATACTCCATAATGTCAAAGTCAATACTCCATAATGTCAAAGTCAATACTCCATAATGTCAAAGTCAATACTCCATAATGTCAAAGTCAATACTCCATAATGTCAAAGTGAAAAGAAAATTCTACAAATGTTTTCAAATTCAATCAAGTCAAATGAGATGTTATCGGTCACATTACACATGTTTAGCAGATGTTAATGTGGGTGTCGTGAAATGTTTGTGCTTCTAGTTCCGACAGTGCATATACCCAATACACACATCTAATTAAGGAATGAGTTAGGCCTATATACAGTTGAAGTGGGAAGTTTACATACAGCTTAGTCAAATACATTTAAACTCAGTTTTTCACAATTCCTGACATTTAATCCTAGTAAATATTCCCTGTCTTAGGTCAGTTAGGATCACCACTTTATTTTAAGAATGTGAAATGTCAGAATAATAGTAGAGAGAATTATTTATTTCAGCTTTTATTTCTTTCATCACATTCCCAGTGGGTCAGAAGTTTACATACACTCAATTAGTATTTGGTAGCATTGCCTTTAAATGGTTTAACTTGGGTTAAACATTTCAGGTAGCCTTCCACAAGCTTCCCACATTAAGTTGAATATTTGTTTTAAATATATACTATATCCTAACACATATTTTTTGGTAACCGTTAGCTTACCTGTGGAATATTGACTTCTCCTTGTTTTACTATCTGGACTCATCAGGATAGTAATACAAGCCCACACACAGCCAGCCTTAATGCACCTAGCTTCTACCATCAGTTAATGTTTTAACAACTCTCTCTCTAGATGACCAACGTGATGGTACCCTTCATGTTTAAGTATGCTGTGGACGAGTTGAATGGACTGTCAGGACACATGTTGAACCTGAGCGATGCCCCCAGCACCGTGGCTACCATGGCAACTGCTGTTCTGATTGGCTGTAAGTCCCACACCTGCTTTTCTACACAAACCAGAATATCTTGAACAGAATATTGTTGTCACAGTCCAGGAGTTAATACAGAATCTATCTGGGGTAGGGAACCATTAAACAACAAGTATATCAAACCTAGTGTTGGCTCTGTGTCCCGTCCTCTCCTCTCTGCTCTGTCACTCTGTGGCTTGTGAATAGATGCTGATGTCAAGGTCTGTGTGAATAGACTAGCGGTCATGGTGTGGGTGACCAGTAGTTCCTGTCAGCCCAGTGCCTCCACTAATGAACCATGTTAGTTGCAGGGATGCAAACTAATCACCTTTTCTCTATCCCATTTAACTTCCTGACTGATGTCTTGAGATGTTGCTTCAATATATCCACATAATAATCCTTCCTCATGATGCCATCTATTTTGTGAAGTGCACCAGTCCCTCCTGCAGCAAAGCACCCCCACAACATGATGCTGCCACCCCCGTGCTTCACGGTTGGGATGGTGTTCTTCAGCTTGCAATCCTCCCCCTTTTTCCTCCAAACATAACGATAGTCATTATGGCCAAACAGTTCTATTTTTGTTTCATCAGACCAGAGGAGTCTGGTCTGATGTTTTACAGTTTTACTGTGGATATAGATACTTTTGTACCTGTTTCCTCCAGCATCTTCACAAGGTCCTTTGCTGTTGTTCTGGGATTCAAAGTATGTTCATCTCTAGGAGACAGAACGAGTCTCCTTCCTGAGCGGTATGACGGCTCTGTGGTCCCGTGGTGTTTATACGTGCATACTATTGTTTGTACAGATGAACGTGGTACCTTCAGGCTTGTGGAGGTCTACAATTTGTTTTCTGAGGTCTTGGCTGATTTCTTTTGATTTTCCCATGATGTCGCGCAAAGAGGGACTGAGTTTCAAGGTAGGCCGTGAAATACATCCACAGGTACACCTCCAATCGACTCAAATGTTGTCAATTAGCCTATCATAAGCTTCTAAAGCCATGACATTTTCTGGAATTTTCCAAGCTGTTTAAAGGCACAGTCAACTTAGTGTATGTAAACGTCTGACCCACTGGAATTGTGATATAGTGAATTATAAGTGAAATAATCATCTTTATGTCCATGGTCTTGGCTAAATGACTCATGTCTAATGCCATGTCTAGGGCGTTCTACTCTAAGGTGGGTAGTTAAGGAACTAACTGCAACGGCACCCTGACTAACAGAGTATACATTGGGGCACTACACGTCTGACCTAGCGAACTCTGGAGAAGAGATGGAGGATGCTGTGGATGGACCCTCTAATGGGTTTTTTTTCCGTCCCACTGGTGATCCTAGCATAAGACCTCATTAGATATTCCATTGTGTGTGCCTCTGTACGTAGCCACACAGGAAAGCCTCATGTTCGGATAATCAAATCCGTCCCAATCAGCATTTGTTCGGTGTCAATACTAGTCACGTACACCGGGTGGACAAGCGACACTCTTTCCAAGTTTCGTTTTAGTAAGAGACGCTGGGTAAGAGGCGAGATGGTCAGCATTTGGTCACTCAGGCTAACGTTTGGTTGTGTCTACGGCCTGAGTTTGTCCAGTAAAGATTGGGATGTGAGGGAAACGGGTCTCTAGCAGAGAGCGAGCGAGAGAGACAGACTCCATGAATTCCCTGAGTGTAGCTTGGGCGAGCAAGGCATTATAATGAACTATGACCTTGTGTAAACAGCTACCGACTTGCCAAAACTATAGTTTGTTAACATGAAATCTGTGGAGTGATCTGAAAAATGAGTTTGAATGACTTCAAGCAAGGCATTATAATGAACTATGATCTTGTGTAAACGGCTAAAACCACAGTCTTATCGTCACAAAAACATTATCTTTAATGTGGATATTTTCAGATTGTAGATGTAGACATCATTTACACAGTATGAAAACTCTTCAAGTTACAACGTTTTCGTCATCACGACAAAATGTAACTTTTAATGACATCACAGAATCGACATTCATATTCATATGCCAACAGTCCTCATTTTCAACATTTCAGATAAAATTAATAATATTCCCAATGTCTTGTTTTATTGGCATAGTTTAAGTGAAATTCTAACAGTCACAACGACAACCAGACCCTCTCTCTCTCCTCCTCTTCTCTTGTGGGAGAGAGAGAGGGTCTGGTTGTTGTTGTCAGCCATAAAAGGTGTAAAAACTCCCCATTTCACCACCTCAATCCACTCACCTCAATCCACTCACTTTTGTGAAAAGCAGCAGTGTTCATCCCTTTGTGTGAAGTGTTGGATTAAAATGATTATTACACAGCCAGGCCTGGTCTGTAACAGTCTCTATTATTATTATTATTATTATTATTATTATTATTATTATAGCCAGGCCTGGTCTGTAACAGTCTCTATTATTATTATTATTATTATTATTATTATTATTATTATTATAGCCAGGCCTGGTCTGTAACAGTCTCTTATTATTATTATTATTATTATTATTATTATAGCCAGGCCTGGTCTGTAACAGTCTCTATTATTATAGCCAGGCCTGGTCTGTAACAGTCTCTTATTATTATTATTATTATTATTATTATTATTATTATTATTATTATAGCCAGGCCTGGTCTGTAACAGTCTCTATTATTATTATTATTATTATTATTATTATTATTATAGCCAGGCCTGGTCTGTAACAGTCTCTTATTATTATTATAGCCAGGCCTGGTCTGGTACAGTCTCTATAATTATTATTATAGCCAGGCCTGGTCTGTAACAGTCTCTATTATTATTATTATTATTATTATTATTATTATTATTATTATTATTATTATTATTATAGCCAGGCCTGGTCTGTAACAGTCTCTATTATTATTATTATTATTATTATAGCCAGGCCTGGTCTGTAACAGTCTCTATTATTATTATTATAGCCAGGCCTGGTCTGTAACAGTCTCTATTATTATTATTATTATTATTATAGCCTGGTCTGTAAGTCTCTATTATTATTATTATTATTATTATTATTATTATTATTATTATTATTATAGCCTGGTCTGTAAGTCTCTATTATTATTATTATTATTATAGCCTGGTCTGTAACAGTCTCTATTATTATTATTATTATTATTATTATTATTATTATTATTATAGCCTGGTCTGTAACAGTCTCTTATTATTATTATAGCCTGGTCTGTAACAGTCTCTTATTATTATTATTATTATTATTATTATTATTATTATTATTATTATAGCCAGGCCTGGTCTGTAACAGTCTCTATTATTATTATTATTATTATTATTATTATTATTATTATAGCCTGGTCTGTAACAGTCTCTTATTCTTATTCTTATTATTATTATAGCCTGGTCTGTAACAGTCTCTATTATTATTATTATTATTATTATTATTATTATTATTATTATTATAGCCTGGTCTGTAACAATCTCTATTATTATTATAGCCTGGTCTGTAAGTCTCTATTATTATTATTATAGCCTGGTCTGTAACAGTCTCTATTATTATTATTATTATTATTATTATAGCCTGGTCTGTAACATTCTCTTATTATTATTATAGCCTGGTCTGTAACAGTCTCTATATTATTATTATTATTATTATAGCCTGGTCTGTAACAGTCTCTATTATTATTATTATTATTATTATAGCCTGGTCTGTAACAGTCTCTATTATTATTATAGCCTGGTCTGTAACAGTCTCTATTATTATTATTATTATTATTATTATAGCCAGGTCTGTAACAGTCTCTATTATTATTAGTATTATTATAGCCTGGTCTGTAACAGTCTCTATTATTATTATTATTATTATTATAGCCTGGTCTGTAACAGTCTCTATTATTATTATTATTATTATTATTATTATTATTATTATTATTATTATTATTATAGCCTGGTCTGTAACAGTCTCTATTATTATAGCCTGGTCTGTAACAGTCTCTATTATTATTATTATTATTATTATTATTATTATTATTATAGCCTGGTCTGTAACAGTCTCTATTATTATTATTGTTATTATAGCCTGGTCTGTAACAGTCTCTATTATTATTATTATTATTATTATTATTATAGCCTGGTCTGTAACAGTCTCTATTATTATTATTATTATTATTATTATAGCCTGGTCTGTAACAGTCTCTATTATTATTATTATTTTTATAGCCTGGTCTGTAACACTCTCTATTATTATTATTATTATTATTATTATTATTATAGCCTGGTCTGTAAGTCTCTATTATTATTATTATTATTATTATTATTATAGCCTGGTCTCTAACAGTCTATTATTATTATAGCCTGGTCTGTAACAGTCTTATTATTATTATTATTATTATTATTATTATTATTATTATTATTATAGCCTGGTCTGTAACAGTCTATTATTATTATAGCCTGGTCTGTAACAGTCTCTATTATTATTATTATTATTATTATTATAGCCTGGTCTGTAACAGTCTCTATTATTATTATTATTATTATTATAGCCTGGTCTGTAACAGTCTCTATTATTATTATTATTATTATTATTATTATTATTATTATAGCCTGGTCTGTAACAGTCTCCTCTCTGATATATTCAGGCTTTATTTGTCAGCCATGTTAATTTGAACCAGACCTGGTCCTAATATTATGTTTATGCTTGAGGTTCACTTGGTTTGACTTGCCTAGTACAATCAAATCAATGGATCTCAATGTTTGTCTCTGATTACTATAAAGGCTGGCCTTCTTTCCGCTGAGCTCCGCCCCTATGCAGTCTTCTCTTTCTCTCATCTCCCAGACGGTGTGTCCCGTGCCGGTTCAGCCCTCTTCAATGAGCTGCGTAACGCCGTGTTCGGGAAGGTGGCCCAGAATTCCATCCGCCGCATCGCCAAGAATGTGTTCCTGCACCTCCACAGCCTGGACCTGGGCTTCCACCTGTCCCGCCAGACGGGGGCGCTGTCAAAGGCCATTGACAGGGGCACCAGGGGCATCTCCTTCGTCCTCTCTGCTATTGTCTTCAACCTGGGACCCACTGTTTTGGAGATGGGGCTGGTCTCTGTTATCCTGGTGGGTAACCCTAACTCTATAGGGTACTGTACTAACCCTGCACTGTACTAACACTGTACTGTACTAACCCTGCACTGTACTAACCCTGTACTGTACTAACCCTGTACTGTACTAACCCTGTACTGTACTAACCCTGTACTGTACTAACACTGTACTGTACTAACCCTGCACTGTACTAACCCTGTACTGTACTAACCCTGTACTGTACTAACCCTGTACTGTACTAACCCTGTACTGTACTGTACTAACCCTGTACTGTACTGTACTAACCCTGTACTGCACTAGCCCTGTACTGTACTAGCCCTGTACTGTACTAACCCTGTACTGTACTAGCCCTGTACTGCACTAACCCTGTACTGCACTAACCCTGTACTGCACTAACCCTGTACTGCACTAGCCCTGCACTGTACTAGCCCTGCACTGTACTAGCCCTGCACTGTACTAGCCCTGCACTGTACTAGCCCTGCACTGTACTAACCCTGCACTGTACTAGCCCTGCACTGTACTAACCCTGTACTGTACTAACCCTGCACTGTACTAGCCCTGCACTGTACTAGCCCTGCACTGTACTAGCCCTGTACTCTATAGTCTTGTGTAGCTCAGACTATAGAGTATAGTCTATATATGTATGGGAAGGAACCTGGAGTCGTCCTCTCCACAGTAATCATGTCATAACCAGTTCAGCGGAGGCCAGCATTAGCAGTAGGAACCACCCCTATAGTAGTAGTGTTATCTACCTGGAGAGACTAATGGTTAGTCTAATGATGATATTCTAGTAGTGTTATCTCTTGTTTTTCTCCTGATATTCTCTCTGTTCTGTTCTACCTCTGGTAGTACCTTGTAATGATGATATTATGCTCTGTTCTGTTCTACCTCTGGTAGTACCTTGTAATGATGATATTATGCTCTGTTCTGTTCTACCTCTGGTAGTACCTTGTAATGATGATATTATGCTCTGTTCTGTTCTACCTCTGGTAGTACCTTGTAATGATGATATTATGCTCTGTTCTGTTCTACCTCTGGTAGTACCTTGTAATGATGATATTATGCTCTGTTCTGTTCTACCTCTGGTAGTACCTTGTAATGATGATATTCTCTCTGTTCTGTTCTACCTCTGGTAGTACCTTGTAATGATGATATTATGCTCTGTTCTGTTCTACCTCTGGTAGTACCTTGTAATGATGATATTCTCTCTGTTCTGTTCTACCTCTGGTAGTACCTTGTAATGATGATATTATGCTCTGTTCTGTTCTAGCTCTGGTAGTACCTTGTAATGATGATATTATGCTCTGTTCTGTTCTAGCTCTGGTAGTACCTTGTAATGATGATATTATGCTCTGTTCTGTTCTAGCTCTGGTAGTACCTTGTAATGATGATATTCTCTCTGTTCTGTTCTACCTCTGGTAGTACCTTGTAATGATGATATTATGCTCTGTTCTACCTCTGGTAGTACCTTGTAATGATGATATTATGCTCTGTTCTACCTCTGGTAGTACCTTGTAATGATGATATTCTCTCTGTTCTGTTCTACCTCTGGTAGTACCTTGTAATGATGATTCTCTCTCTCTCTGTATATCTGTATTTCTGTCTCTCCTCAGTATTATAAATGCGGGGTGGAATTTGCAGCGGTGACTCTGGGTACTCTGGGAGCGTATACAGCCTTCACCATTGTTGTCACACAGTGGAGGTACAGTCCACTAGGTTGTTGTTGACAGATGATTTTCACCTTAGCTACCTGTTCGTGTTCATTGTACTAGGCATATATGTGGTTGGCTTATTCCCAACTGTATAACCTTCCCTGCGGTGTCCATCTTGTTCTCTAGGACTCGGTTCAGGATAGAGATGAACAAGGCAGACAACGAGGCAGGAAACGCTGCTATTGACTCTTTACTGAACTATGAGACCGTTAAGGTGAGACCGTTTCTCCTTCTCCATCTTTCTCCTCCCTCTCCTCCTCCATCTTTCTCCTCTCTCCTTCTCCATCTTTCTCCTCCTTCTCCATCTTTCTCCTCCCTCTCCATCTTTCTCCTCCCTCTCCTCTCTCCTTCTCCACCTCTCCTCTCTCCTTCTCCATCTTTCTCCTCTCTCCTTCTCCATCTTTCTCCTCTCTCCTTCTCCATCTTTCTCCTCTCTCCTTCTCCATCTTTCTCCTCTCTCCTTCTCCATCTTTCTCCTCTCTCCTTCTCCATCTTTCTCCTCTCTCCTTCTCCATCTTTCTCCTCTCTCCTTCTCCATCTTTCTCCTCTCTCCTTCTCCATCTTTCTCCTCTCTCCTTCTCCATCTTTCTCCTCTCTCCTTCTCCATCTTTCTCCTCTCTCCTTCTCCATCTTTCTCCTCTCTCCTTCTCCATCTTTCTCCTCTCTCCTTCTCCATCTTTCTCCTCTCTCCTTCTCCATCTTTCTCCTCTCTCCTTCTCCATCTTTCTCCTTCTCCTCTTTCTCCACCTCTCCTCCTTCTCCTCCTTCTCCATCTTTCTCCTCTCTCCTTCTCCATCTTTCTCCTCTCTCCTTCTCCATCTTTCTCCACCTCTCCTCTCTCCTTCTCCACCTCTCCTCTCTCCTTCTCCATCTTTCTCCTCTCTCCTTCTCCATCTTTCTCCTCTCTCCTTCTCCATCTTTCTCCTCTCTCCTTCTCCATCTTTCTCCTCTCTCCTTCTCCATCTTTCTCCTCTCTCCTTCTCCATCTTTCTCCCTCTCCTCTCCTCTCTCCATCTTTCTCCCTCTCCTCTCCTCTCTCCATCTTTCTTCCTCTCCTCTCTCCATCTTTCTCCCTCTCCTCTCCTCTCTCCATCTATCTCCTTCTCCTCTTTCTCCACCTCTCCTCCTTCTCCTCCTTCTCCATCTTTCTCCTCTCTCTTTCTCCTCTCTCCTCCTTCTCCATCTTTCTCCACCTCTCCTCTCTCCTCCTTCTCCATCTTTCTCCACCTCTCCTCTCTCCATCTTTCTCCACCTCTCCTCTCTCCTCCTTCTCCATCTTTCTCCACCTCTCCTCTCTCCATCTTTCTCCACCTCTCCTCTCTCCTCCTTCTCCATCTTTCTCCTCATCTCTCCTCCCTCTCCATCTATCTCTCCTCTCTCCTTCTCCATCTTTCTCCTCTCCTCTCTCCATCTTTTCCCTCCTTAATAGTCTGCTGCTCAATGACATGGATAGATATTCATGTTATTTTGAGAAAATAATTAATTTAATATCTGTTGTAGTAAAACCATGTGTGGTATTACTCATCAATGGTGATGTTCCAGTGATGTGATGTCTTCATATTCACTACTGCTGGTATTCTAATACATACAAACAAAACATAGACATGCACACAAACATCCACAACACCACCCCTGACCAGACCCCCCTTATCAAACATCCACAACACCACCCCTGACCAGACCCCCCTTATCAAACATCCACAACACCACCCCTGACCAGACCCCCCTTATCAAACATCCACAACACCACCCCTGACCAGACCCCCCTTATCAAACATCCACAACATCACCCCTGACCAGACCCCCCTTATCAAACATCCACAACATCACCCCTGACCAGACCCCCCTTATCAAACATCCACAACACCACCCCTGACCAGACCCCCCTTATCAAACATTTTTTATTTTTTTATTTCACCTTTATTTAACCAGGTAGGTCAGTTGAGAACAAGTTCTCATTTGCAACTGCGACCTGGCCAAGACAAAGCAAAGCAGTGTGACAAATAACAACACAGAGTTACACATTAAACAAACAGTCAAAAACACAATAGAAAAATCTATATACAGAGTGCAAAATGTAGTGCAAAAATGCAGTAAGGTTAAGAGGTAGAACAATAAATAGACTATAGTGGTGACATAAATTACAGAATTATCATTATTAACACAGGAATGAAAAGTGTGCAAATTATGATGTGCAAATAGAGATACTGGAGTGCAAGAATAGTGAAAATAAACAAAAAATAAATATGGGGATGAGGTAGTAGTGTGGGCTATTTACAGAAGGGCTATATACAGGTGCAGTGATCGATAAGCAGCTTTGACAGCTGATGCTTAAAGTTATTGAGGGAGATAGGAACCTCTAGCTTCAATGATTTTTGCAATTCGTTCCAGTCATTGGCAGCAGCAAACTGGAAGGAATGGCGACCAAAGGAGGTGTTGGCTTTGGGGGTGACCAGTGAGATATACCTGCTGGAGTGCATGCTACGGGTGGGTGTTGCTATAGTGACCAGTGAGCTGAGATAGGGCGGGGATTTACCTAATAAAGACTTATAGATGACCTGGATCTGGTGATGTGGATGTTATCAAACATCCACATCACCACCCCTGACCGACCCCCCCTTACAAAACATCCACAACATCACCCCTGACCAGACCCCCCTTACAAAACATCCACAACATCACCCCTGCCAAAAGATCCACAACATCACCCCTGCCCAGACCCCCTGCTCTCCAGCGCCCGCAACATCACAATAGAGCATTTTAACGATGGGAGGATTGGTTGATTTAGACATTTAGACAATAGAGCGTTTTAACGATGGGAGGATTGGTTGATATCCAGTGTTTAAAGCTGATTGACCAGAAAAGTGTGGTCCATCCCATTGGGTATATCACTATACCCCCATATGCCATGTCTTGAAATATGCAGACAGACGGATTAAAAGTAAGTTTACATTCTAATACTTTTGGACTTCATAGCATTCCCAGAAGGCATAGATTATTGAGTCATTATTACTTACTCTGTAGAATGTAGAATGGCCTCTCGAGTGACGCGGTGGTCTCAGAGCAGGAGGCGTCACTACAGTCCCTGGTTCGATTCCAGGCTGTATCACATCCGGCCGTGATTGGGAGTCCCATAGGGCGGCTCACAATTGGCCCAGCGTCGTCCGGGTTTGGTCGGGGTAGGCTGTCATTGTTCTTAACTGACTTGCCGAGTTAAATAAAGGTAAAATTAAAATAATTTGTGAATTTTGTTTCTTGTATAATAAATTCTATACATTAGTTTATACTGGATTAAGCATACGTTTTCATTAGCTGTAATTTTGTTAGTTATGTTCCAACATTCCCGCCATCTTGATTCCAATAGTTTTTATGTATTTAGTCAGTTGGATGTTCTCTCTGCATGGTTCTGTATGTCTTACCGATCATATGACTAGGGTTGCACATTTTGGGGAATATTCAGAGGTGGAAACTTTCCATGGGAATTAACGGGAATATATGCAAATAAATTTTAATACCAGACTGTGACCACCCTAGTGGACATGCCAAATTTCTTCAGGATCCTGAGGTTGAAGAGCGTGAACCACTGCAGTTAACCATGGCAAGGTGACTGGGAATATGGCAGAATACAAACAGTGTAGTTATTCCCTCTGTAAGGCAGTCAAACAGGCAACACATCAGTACAGAGACAAAGTGGAGTTACAATTCAACGGCTCAGACACCAGACGTATGTGGCAAATTTATGCAGTAAAAAGTACATGATTTTCTTTAGGAATGTAGTGCAAAAAATGTCAAATATAAATAGTAAAGTACAGATACCCAACAAAAACTACTAAGTAAGTAGTACTTTAAAGTACTTTTACTCCACTGGTCCCGTGAGAATGCAGCCCTCTAACACAGACAACCAGACAGACAACACTATTAAACATCTTAGAATAACAGAGAAACATTAGGTCTACAGTAAACATTACAGAGAAACATTAGGTCTACAGTAAACATTACAGAGAAACATTAGGTCTACAGTAAACATTACAGAGAAACATTAGGTCTACAGTAAACATTACAGAGAAACATTAGGTCTACAGTAAACATTACAGAGAAACATTAGGTCTACAGTAAACATTACAGAGAAACATTAGGTCTACAGTAAACATTACAGAGAAACATTAGGTCTACAGTAAACATTACAGAGAAACATTAGGTCTACAGTAAACAGTACAGAGAAACATTAGGTCTACAGTAAACAGTACAGAGAAACATTAGGTCTACAGTAAACAGTACAGAGAAACATTAGGTCTACAGTAAACATTACAGAGAAACATTAGGTCTACAGTAAACATTACAGAGAAGCATTAGATCTACAGTAAACATTACAGAGAAACAGTGAAACATTAGGTCTACAGTAAACATTACAGAGAAACTGTGAAACATTAGGTCTACAGTAAACATTACAGAGAAACTGTGAAACATTAGGTCTACAGTAAACATTACAGAGAAACAGTGAAACATTAGGTCTACAGTAAACATTACAGAGAAACATTAGGTCTACAGTAAACATTACAGAGAAACATTAGGTCTACAGTAAACAGTACAGAGAAACATTAGGTCTACAGTAAACATTACAGAGAAACATTAGGTCTACAGTAAACATTACAGAGAAGCATTAGATCTACAGTAAACATTACAGAGAAACAGTGAAACATTAGGTCTACAGTAAACATTACAGAGAAACTGTGAAACATTAGGTCTACAGTAAACATTACAGAGAAACTGTGAAACATTAGGTCTACAGTAAACATTACAGAGAAACAGTGAAACATTAGGTCTACAGTAAACATTACAGAGAAACATTAGGTCTACAGTAAACATTACAGAGAAACATTAGGTCTACAGTAAACAGTACAGAGAAACATTAGGTCTACAGTAAACATTACAGAGAAACATTAGGTCTACAGTAAACATTACAGAGAAGCATTAGATCTACAGTAAACATTACAGAGAAACAGTGAAACATTAGGTCTACAGTAAACATTACAGAGAAACTGTGAAACATTAGGTCTACAGTAAACATTACAGAGAAACTGTGAAACATTAAGTCTACAGTAAACATTACAGAGAAGCATTAGATCTACAGTAAACATTACAGAGAAACAGTGAAACATTAGGTCTACAGTAAACATTACAGAGAAACTGTGAAACATTAGGTCTACAGTAAACATTACAGAGAAACTGTGAAACATTAGGTCTACAGTAAACATTACAGAGAAACATTAGGTCTACAGTAAACATTACAGAGAAGCATTAGATCTACAGTAAACATTACAGAGAAACAGTGAAACATTAGGTCTACAGTAAACATTACAGAGAAACTGTGAAACATTAGGTCTACAGTAAACATTACAGAGAAACAGTGAAACATTAGGTCTACAGTAAACATTAGAGAAACTGTGAAACATTAGGTCTACAGTAAACATTACAGAGAAACTGTGAAACATTAGGTCTACAGTAAACATTACAGAGAAACTGTGAAACATTAGGTCTACAGTAAACATTACAGAGAAACATTAGGTCTACAGTAAACATTACAGAGAAACATTAGGTCTACAGTAAACATTACAGAGAAACATTAGGTCTACAGTAAACATTACAGAGAAACAGTGAAACATTAGGTCTACAGTAAACATTACAGAGAAACAGTGAAACATTAGGTCTACAGTAAACATTACAGAGAAACTGTGAAACATTAGGTCTACAGTAAACATTACAGAGAAACTGTGAAACATTAGGTCTGCAGTAAACATTACAGATAAACATTAGGTCTACAGTAAACATTACAGAGAAACATTAGGTCTACAGTAAACATTACAGAGAAACATTAGGTCTACAGTAAACATTACAGAGAAACTGTGAAACATTAGGTCTACAGTAAACATTACAGAGAAACATTAGGTCTCAGTAAACATTACAGAGAAACTGTGAAACATTAGGTCTACAGTAAACATTACAGAGAAACTGTGAAACATTAGGTCTACAGTAAACATTACAGAGAAACAGTGCAACATTAGGTCTACAGTAAACATTAGAGAAACTGTGAAACATTAGGTCTACAGTAAACATTACAGAGAAACATTAGGTCTACAGTAAACATTACAGAGAAACAGTGCAACATTAGGTCTACAGTAAACATTACAGAGAAACTGTGAAACATTAGGTCTACAGTAAACATTAGAGAAACTGTGAAACATTAGGTCTACAGTAAACATTACAGAGAAACATTAGGTCTACAGTAAACATTACAGAGAAACATTAGGTCTACAGTAAACATTACAGAGAAACATTAGGTCTACAGTAAACATTACAGAGAAACATTAGGTCTACAGTAAACATTACAGAGAAACATTAGGTCTACAGTAAACATTACAGAGAAACATTAGGTCTACAGTAAACAGTACAGAGAAACATTAGGTCTACAGTAAACATTACAGAGAAACATTAGGTCTACAGTAAACATTACAGAGAAGCATTAGATCTACAGTAAACATTACAGAGAAACAGTGAAACATTAGGTCTACAGTAAACATTACAGAGAAACTGTGAAACATTAGGTCTACAGTAAACATTACAGAGAAACTGTGAAACATTAAGTCTACAGTAAACATTACAGAGAAGCATTAGATCTACAGTAAACATTACAGAGAAACAGTGAAACATTAGGTCTACAGTAAACATTACAGAGAAACTGTGAAACATTAGGTCTACAGTAAACATTACAGAGAAACTGTGAAACATTAGGTCTACAGTAAACATTACAGAGAAACATTAGGTCTACAGTAAACATTACAGAGAAACATTAGGTCTACAGTAAACATTACAGAGAAGCATTAGATCTACAGTAAACATTACAGAGAAACAGTGAAACATTAGGTCTACAGTAAACATTACAGAGAAACTGTGAAACATTAGGTCTACAGTAAACATTACAGAGAAACAGTGAAACATTAGGTCTACAGTAAACATTAGAGAAACTGTGAAACATTAGGTCTACAGTAAACATTACAGAGAAACTGTGAAACATTAGGTCTACAGTAAACATTACAGAGAAACTGTGAAACATTAGGTCTACAGTAAACATTACAGAGAAACATTAGGTCTCAGTAAACATTACAGAGAAACATTAGGTCTACAGTAAACATTACAGAGAAGCATTAGATCTACAGTAAACATTACAGAGAAACTGTGAAACATTAGGTCTACAGTAAACATTACAGAGAAACTGTGAAACATTAGGTCTACAGTAAACATTACAGAGAAACAGTGCAACATTAGGTCTACAGTAAACATTACAGAGAAACTGTGAAACATTAGGTCTACAGTAAACATTAGAGAAACTGTGAAACATTAGGTCTACAGTAAACATTACAGAGAAACATTAGGTCTACAGTAAACATTACAGAGAAACAGTGCAACATTAGGTCTACAGTAAACATTACAGAGAAACTGTGAAACATTAGGTCTACAGTAAACATTAGAGAAACTGTGAAACATTAGGTCTACAGTAAACATTACAGAGAAACATTAGGTCTACAGTAAACATTACAGAGAAACATTAGGTCTACAGTAAACATTACAGAGAAACATTAGGTCTACAGTAAACATTACAGAGAAACATTAGGTCTACAGTAAACATTACAGAGAAACATTAGGTCTACAGTAAACATTACAGAGAAACATTAGGTCTACAGTAAACAGTACAGAGAAACATTAGGTCTACAGTAAACATTACAGAGAAACATTAGGTCTACAGTAAACATTACAGAGAAGCATTAGATCTACAGTAAACATTACAGAGAAACAGTGAAACATTAGGTCTACAGTAAACATTACAGAGAAACTGTGAAACATTAGGTCTACAGTAAACATTACAGAGAAACTGTGAAACATTAAGTCTACAGTAAACATTACAGAGAAGCATTATATCTACAGTAAACATTACAGAGAAACAGTGAAACATTAGGTCTACAGTAAACATTACAGAGAAACTGTGAAACATTAGGTCTACAGTAAACATTACAGAGAAACTGTGAAACATTAGGTCTACAGTAAACATTACAGAGAAACATTAGGTCTACAGTAAACATTACAGAGAAACATTAGGTCTACAGTAAACATTACAGAGAAGCATTAGATCTACAGTAAACATTACAGAGAAACAGTGAAACATTAGGTCTACAGTAGACATTACAGAGAAACTGTGAAACATTAGGTCTACAGTAAACATTACAGAGAAACAGTGAAACATTAGGTCTACAGTAAACATTAGAGAAACTGTGAAACATTAGGTCTACAGTAAACATTACAGAGAAACTGTGAAACATTAGGTCTACAGTAAACATTACAGAGAAACTGTGAAACATTAGGTCTACAGTAAACATTACAGAGAAACATTAGGTCTACAGTAAACATTACAGAGAAACATTAGGTCTACAGTAAACATTACAGAGAAACATTAGGTCTACAGTAAACATTACAGAGAAACAGTGAAACATTAGGTCTACAGTAAACATTACAGAGAAACTGTGAAACATTAGGTCTACAGTAAACATTACAGAGAAACTGTGAAACATTAGGTCTGCAGTAAACATTACAGATAAACATTAGGTCTACAGTAAACATTACAGAGAAACATTAGGTCTACAGTAAACATTACAGAGAAACTGTGAAACATTAGGTCTACAGTAAACATTACAGAGAAACATTAGGTCTCAGTAAACATTACAGAGAAACATTAGGTCTACAGTAAACATTACAGAGAAGCATTAGATCTACAGTAAACATTACAGAGAAACTGTGAAACATCAGGTCTACAGTAAACATTACAGAGAAACTGTGAAACATTAGGTCTACAGTAAACATTACAGTGCAACATTAGGTCTACAGTAAACATTACAGAGAAACTGTGAAACATTAGGTCTACAGTAAACATTAGAGAAACTGTGAAACATTAGGTCTACAGTAAACATTACAGAGAAACATTAGGTCTACAGTAAACATTACAGAGAAACATTAGGTCTACAGTAAACATTACAGAGAAGCATTAGATCTACAGTAAACATTACAGAGAAACTGTGAAACATCAGGTCTACAGTAAACATTACAGAGAAACTGTGAAACATTAGGTCTACAGTAAACATTACAGAGAAACAGTGCAACATTAGGTCTACAGTAAACATTACAGAGAAACTGTGAAACATTAGGTCTACAGTAAACATTAGAGAAACTGTGAAACATTAGGTCTACAGTAAACATTACAGAGAAACATTAGGTCTACAGTAAACATTACAGAGAAACATTAGGTCTACAGTAAACATTACAGAGAAACATTAGGTCTACAGTAAACATTACAGAGAAACATTAGGTCTACAGTAAACATTACAGAGAAACATTAGGTCTACAGTAAACATTACAGAGAAACTGTGAAACATTAGGTCTACAGTAAACATTACAGAGAAACTGTGAAACATTAGGTCTGCAGTAAACATTACAGATAAACATTAGGTCTACAGTAAACATTACAGAGAAACATTAGGTCTAAAGTAAACATTACAGAGAAACATTAGGTCTACAGTAAACATTACAGAGAAACATTAGGTCTACAGTAAACATTACAGAGAAACTGTGAAACATTAGGTCTACAGTAAACATTACAGAGAAACATTAGGTCTCAGTAAACATTACAGAGAAACATTAGGTCTCAGTAAACATTACAGAGAAACATTAGGTCTACAGTAAACATTACAGAGAAACTGTGAAACATTAGGTCTACAGTAAACATTACAGAGAAACAGTGCAACATTAGGTCTACAGTAAACATTACAGAGAAACTGTGAAACATTAGGTCTACAGTAAACATTAGAGAAACTGTGAAACATTAGGTCTACAGTAAACATTACAGAGAAACATTAGGTCTACAGTAAACATTACAGAGAAACATTAGGTCTACAGTAAACATTACAGAGAAACATTAGGTCTACAGTAAACATTACAGAGAAACATTAGGTCTACAGTAAACATTACAGAGAAACTGTGAAACATTAGGTCTAGAGTAAACATTACAGAGAAACATTAGGTCTACAGTAAACAGTATAGAGAAACATTAGGTCTACAGTAAACATTACAGAGAAACTGTGAAACATTAGGTCTACAGTAAACATTACAGAGAAACATTAGGTCTACAGTAAACAGTACAGATAAACATTAGGTCTACAGTAAACAGTACAGAGAAACATTAGGTCTACAGTAAACATTACAGAGAAACATTAGGTCTACAGTAAACATTACAGAGAAACTGTGAAACATTAGGTCTACAGTAAACATTACAGAGAAACATTAGGTCTCAGTAAACATTACAGAGAAACATTAGGTCTACAGTAAACATTACAGAGAAGCATTAGATCTACAGTAAACATTACAGAGAAACTGTGAAACATTAGGTCTACAGTAAACATTACAGAGAAACTGTGAAACATTAGGTCTACAGTAAACATTACAGAGAAACAGTGCAACATTAGGTCTACAGTAAACATTACAGAGAAACTGTGAAACATTAGGTCTACAGTAAACATTAGAGAAACTGTGAAACATTAGGTCTACAGTAAACATTACAGAGAAACATTAGGTCTACAGTAAACATTACAGAGAAACAGTGCAACATTAGGTCTACAGTAAACATTACAGAGAAACTGTGAAACATTAGGTCTACAGTAAACATTAGAGAAACTGTGAAACATTAGGTCTACAGTAAACATTACAGAGAAACATTAGGTCTACAGTAAACATTACAGAGAAACATTAGGTCTACAGTAAACATTACAGAGAAACATTAGGTCTACAGTAAACATTACAGAGAAACATTAGGTCTACAGTAAACATTACAGAGAAACTGTGAAACATTAGGTCTACAGTAAACATTACAGAGAAACTGTGAAACATTAGGTCTGCAGTAAACATTACAGAGAAACATTAGGTCTACAGTAAACATTACAGAGAAACATTAGGTCTACAGTAAACATTACAGAGAAACATTAGGTCTACAGTAAACATTACAGAGAAACTGTGAAACATTAGGTCTACAGTAAACATTACAGAGAAACATTAGGTCTCAGTAAACATTAGGTCTCAGTAAACATTACAGAGAAACATTAGGTCTACAGTAAACATTACAGAGAAACTGTGAAACATTAGGTCTACAGTAAACATTACAGAGAAACAGTGCAACATTAGGTCTACAGTAAACATTACAGAGAAACTGTGAAACATTAGGTCTACAGTAAACATTAGAGAAACTGTGAAACATTAGGTCTACAGTAAACATTACAGAGAAACATTAGGTCTACAGTAAACATTACAGAGAAACATTAGGTCTACAGTAAACATTACAGAGAAACATTAGGTCTACAGTAAACATTACAGAGAAACATTAGGTCTACAGTAAACATTACAGAGAAACATTAGGTCTACAGTAAACATTACAGAGAAACTGTGAAACATTACAGAGAAACTGTGAAACATTAGGTCTAGAGTAAACATTACAGAGAAACATTAGGTCTACAGTAAACAGTATAGAGAAACATTAGGTCTACAGTAAACATTACAGAGAAACTGTGAAACATTAGGTCTACAGTAAACATTACAGAGAAACATTAGGTCTACAGTAAACAGTACAGAGAAACATTAGGTCTACAGTAAACAGTACAGAGAAACATTAGGTCTACAGTAAACAGTACAGAGAAACATTAGGTCTACAGTAAACATTAGAGAAACATTAGGTCTACAGTAAACAGTACAGAGAAACATTAGGTCTACAGTAAACATTACAGAGAAACATTAGGTCTACAGTAAACATTACAGAGAAACTGTGAAACATTAGGTCTACAGTAAACATTACAGAGAAACATTAGGTCTACAGTAAACAGTACAGAGAAACATTAGGTCTACAGTAAACAGTACAGAGAAACATTAGGTCTACAGTAAACAGTACAGAGAAACATTAGGTCTACAGTAAACAGTACAGAGAAACATTAGGTCTACAGTAAACATTACAGAGAAACTGTGAAACATTAGGTCTACAGTAAACAGTACAGAGAAACATTAGGTCTACAGTAAACATTAGAGAAACATTAGGTCTACAGTAAACAGTACAGAGAAACATTAGGTCTACAGTAAACATTACAGAGAAACATTAGGTCTACAGTAATCATTACAGAGAAACATTAGGTCTACAGTAAACAGTACAGAGAAACATTAGGTCTACAGTAAACAGTACAGAGAAACATTAGGTCTACAGTAAACAGTACAGAGAAACATTAGGTCTACAGTAAACAGTACAGAGAAACATTAGGTCTACAGTAAACAGTACAGAGAAACATTAGGTCTACAGTAAACATTACAGAGAAACTGTGAAACATTAGGTCTACAGTAAACATTAGAGAAACATTAGGTCTACAGTAAACAGTACAGAGAAACATTAGGTCTACAGTAAACATTACAGAGAAACATTAGGTCTACAGTAATCATTACAGAGAAACATTAGGTCTACAGTAAACATTACAGAGAAACATTAGGTCTACAGTAAACAGTACAGAGAAACATTAGGTCTACAGTAAACAGTACAGAGAAACATTAGGTCTACAGTAAACAGTACAGAGAAACATTAGGTCTACAGTAAACAGTACAGAGAAACATTAGGTCTACGGTAAACATTACAGAGAAACATTAGGTCTACAGTAAACATTACAGAGAAACATTAGGTCTGCAGTAAACATTACAGAGAAACATTAGGTCTACAGTAAACATTACAGAGAAACATTAGGTCTACAGTAAACATTACAGAGAAACTGTGAAACATTAGGTCTACAGTACAGAGAAACAGGACAGGAAATACCTTTTGCTTTCATGGGTAGAGGAACAATGGTGGCCATCTTAAAGCATGTGGGGACAACAGACTGGGATAGGGAGAGATTGAATATGTCCATAAACAGCTGGTCTGCGCATGCTCTGATGACGCGGCTAGGGATACCATCTGGGCCAGCAGCCTTGCGAGGGTTAACACGCTTAAAATGTCTTCCTCACGTCGGCCACGGAGAAGGAGAGCCCGCAGGCCCTGTTGGTGGAACTGTGTTATCCTCAAAGTGGGCGAAGAAGGTGTTCAGCTTGTCCGGGAGAAAGACTTCGGTGTCCGCAGCATGGCTGGTTTTCACTTTTTAATCCTTACATGGGGACAAAGATTGTACTTTTTGGAGAAATGTCCTCTGGTTTGATGAAACAAAAAAAGAACTGTTTGCAAGCCATAGAACACCATCCCAACCGTGAAGCACGGGGGTGGCAGCATCATGTTGTGGGGGTGCTTTGCTGCAGGAGGGACTGGTGCACTTCACAAAATAGATGGCATCATGAGGAAGGATTATTATGTGGATATATTGAAGCAACATCTCAAGACATCAGTCAGGAAGTTAAAGCTTGGTCGCAAATGGGTCTTTCAAATGGACAATGACCCCAAGCATACTTCCAAAGTTGTGGCAAAATGGCTTAAGGACAACAAAGTCAAGGTATTGGAGTGGCCATCACAAAGCCCTGACCTCAATCCTATAGAACATTTGTGGGCAGAACTGAAAAAGCGTGTGTGATCAAGGAGGCCTACAAACCTGACTCAGTTACACCAGTTCTGTCAGGAGGAATGGGCCAACATTCACCCAGATTATTGTGGGAAGTTTGTGGAAGGCTACCTGAAACGTTTGACCCAAGTTAAACAATTTAAAGGCAATGCTACCAAATACTAATTGAGTGTATGTAAACTTCTGACCCACTGGGAATGTGATGAAAGAAATAAAAGCTGAAAGAAATAATTCTCTACTATTATTCTGACATTTCACATTCTTAAAATAAAGTGGTGATCCTAACTGACCTAAAACAGGGAATATTTACTAGTCAGGAATTGTGAAAATCTGAGTTTAAATGTATTTGGCTAAGGTGTATGTAAACTTCCGACAACTGTATACAACACAAAATCCATGTGTACATGTGCGTATGTTATCGCGTGTGTGTATGCATTTTTCTATGTTTCTGTTGCTTCACAGTCCCCGCTGTTCCAAAAGGTCTATTTTTATCAGTTTTTTTTTTTTTTAATCTTGTTGGTTGAGGAAAGGTACATTTGGGCAGTTATTCTAATGTCTTCAAAGTGCACATCAGAATTTGTTAAGAAGGATCACGCATCGTTGCATTCTCGACTTCTGTTAATAAGATTTACCATAATCTAAAAGGGATTTCTGTCTTTCTGAGCACCGTGGGTAACCATCAGGTTACGCACTGAATGCATATGGGTGGCCCCAGGCAAAATTTCTCAAATTTCTGTAACTTTAAAATGTTGCAGGTCAAATGTGCTAATTTTACTAACGGAAACCCTGGTCTAGTTATAGAGCCTCAAAGTGAATATGTAATTATCTTTACGCCCACTCACATATCAGTTGTACTTCTATTAAGCCAGCCAGCCAGTCAGAGCACAGCTACCTCAGACCTCTATTCGTTTTACTTCTGCTTGCTCCATCTCTGTCCTCTCCTCCATGGGCTCCATTTCTCCATCTCTGTCCTCTCCTCCATGGGCTCCATCTCTCCATCTCTGTCCTCTCCTCCATGGGCTCCATCTCTCCATCTCTGTCCTCTCCTCCATGGGCTCCATCTCTCCATCTCTGTCCTCTCCTCCATGGGCTCCATCTCTCCATCTCTGTCCTCTCCTCCATGGGCTCCATCTCTCCATCTCTGTCCTCTCCTCCATGGGCTCCATCTCTCCATCTCTGTCCTCTCCTCCATGCGCTCCATCTCTCCATCTCTGTCCTCTCCTCCATGGGCTCCATCTCTCCATCTCTGTCCTCTCCTCCATGGGCTCCATCTCTCCATCTCTGTCCTCCTCCATGGGCTCCATCTCTGTCCTCTCCTCCATGGGCTCCATCTCTCCATCTCTGTCCTCTCCTCCATGGGCTCCATCTCTCCATCTGTCCTCTCCTCCATGGGCTCCATCTCTCCATCTCTGTCCTCTCCTCCATGGGCTCCATCTCTCCATCTCTGTCCTCTCCTCCATGCGCTCCATCTCTCCATCTCTGTCCTCTCCTCCATGGGCTCCATCTCTCCATCTCTGTCCTCTCCTCCATGGGCTCCATCTCTCCATCTCTGTCCTCTCCTCCATGGGCTCCATCTCTCCATCTCTGTCCTCTCCTCCATGGGCTCCATCTCTCCATCTCTGTCCTCTCCTCCATGGGCTCCATCTCTCCATCTCTGTCCTCTCCTCCATGGGCTCCATCTCTCCATCTCTGTCCTCTCCTCCATGGGCTCCATCTCTCCATCTCTGTCCTCTCCTCCATGGGCTCCATCTCTCCATCTCTGTCCTCTCCTCCATGGGCTCCATCTCTCCATCTCTGTCCTCTCCTCCATGCGCTCCATCTCTCCATCTCTGTCCTCTCCTCCATGGGCTCCATCTCTCCATCTCTGTCCTCTCCTCCATGGGCTCCATCTCTCCATCTCTGTCCACTCCTCCATGGGCTCCATCTCTCCATCTCTGTCCTCTCCTCCATGGGCTCCATCTCTCCATCTCTGTCCTCTCCTCCATGGGCTCCATCTCTCCATCTCTGTCCTCTCCTCCATGGGCTCCATCTCTCCATCTCTGACTGTCTTTCTCACCGTGACCACCACGTTAACAGACACATTCACTGTGACATAGTAAACCAAGGCTGAAACATGGAGCATGAGACGTTTTGGGAATCTTCAACCTGTCTGTCTTACTGACCCAACCCCCTCCTCTCTCTGACCTCACCTGACCCAACTGGCCTGACCATCCCTCCCTCCCTCTCTCTCTCCCTCCTCTCTCTGTTATAGTATTTCAACAATGAGAAGTACGAAGCAGAGAAGTATGATGGCTATCTGAAGACCTACGAGTCGTCCTCTCTGAAGACCACCTCTACCCTGGCCATGCTCAACTTTGGACAGAGTGCTATCTTTAGTGTTGGCCTCACTGGTATCATGGTGTTAGCTAGCAAGGGGATCATGGCAGGTCAGTATAACCCTGACCCCTACACCTTAACTAACCCTAACCCTGCCAAGGGCATCATGACAGTGTAGTAATACCCTAACCCTGCCAAGGGCATCATGACAGTGTAGTAATACCCTAACCCTGCCAAGGGCATCATGACAGTGTAGTAATACCCTAACCCTGCCAAGGGCATCATGACCGGTGAGGAGAGGGCCCACAAATTGAATGATAGAGAATCCTTTAATCTGTGCTCTGATTGGTTTGTTGACAGGCTCTATGACAGTAGGAGACCTGGTAATGGTGAATGGTCTGCTGTTCCAGCTCTCTCTGCCTCTTAACTTCCTGGGCACCGTGTACAGAGAGACACGCCAAGCCCTGATCGACATGAATACACTCTTCACACTGCTCAGCGTTGACACCAAGATCAAGGTAACACACACTAACTGCACCCTATTCCCTATGTAGTGCACTTATTTAGGCCCAGAGCCCCGTTGTGCTGGGACTTTACATACACTTAGGTTGAAGTCATTAAAACTCAAGTTGGTTAGGACATCTGTCCACAGATCTACTTTGTGCATGACAAGTAATTCTTCCAACAATTGTTTACAGACAGATTATTTAACTTATA
Organism: Thymallus thymallus; assembly: GCA_023634145.1. NCBI lineage: Eukaryota > Metazoa > Chordata > Actinopteri > Salmoniformes > Salmonidae > Thymallus > Thymallus thymallus. The sequence continues at coordinate 32,922,545 of CM042384.1, forward strand.
ATTCACTATATCACAATTCCAGTGGGTCAGAAGTTTACATACACTAAGTTGACTGTGCCTTTAAACAGCTTGGAAAATTCCAGAAAATGTCATGGCTTTAGAAGCTTCTGATAGGCTAATTGACATAATTTGAGTCAATTGGAGGTGTACCTGTTAATGTATTTCACGGCCTACCTTCAAACTCAGTGCTCTTTGCTCGACATCATGGGAAAATCAAAAGAAGTCATCCAAGACTTCCACAAGTCTGTTTTTTCAAACGCCTGAAGGTACCACGTTCATCTGTACAAACAATAGTATGCAAGTATAAACACCATGGGACCACACAGCTTTCATACCGCTCAGGAAGGAGACTCGTTCTGTCTCCTAGAGATGAACGTACTTTGGTGCGAAAAGTGCAAATCAATCCCAGAACAACAGCAAAGGACCTTGTGAAGATGCTGGAGGAAACAGGTACAAAAGTATCTATATCCACAGTAAAACTAGTCCTATATCGACATAACCTGAAAGGCTGCTCAGCAAGGAAGAAGCCACTGCTCCAAAACCACCATAAAAAAGCCAGACTACGGTTTGCAACTGCACAGAACTGAAAAAGCGTGTTTGAGCAAGGAGGCCTACAAACCTAACTCAGTTACACCAGTTCTGTCAGGAGGAATGGGCCAAAATTCACCCAACGTATTGTGGGAAGCTTGTGGAAGGCTACCTGAAACGTTTGACCCAAGTTAAACAATTTAAAGGCAATGCTACCAAATCCTAATTGAGTTTATGTAAACTTCTGACCCACTGGGAATGTGATGAAAGAAATAAAAGCTGAAATAAATCATTGTCTCTACTATTCTAGAAGACTAATTACTGACTAGCTGCACAGTCTTCCTAAGGGTCAGGTTCTATAATTATAGTCCAGGAGGGTTAGGGTTAGTCTATAGTAACTAGTCTATCCTGTCTCTCCAGGAGGGTTAGGGTTAGTCTATAGTAACTAGTCTATCCTGTCTCTCCAGGAGGGTTAGGGTTAGTCTATAGTAACTAGTCTATCCTGTCTCTCCTGTCTTTCTCTGTCTCTCTGCTCTAGGAGAGAGAGCTGGCCCCTCCTCTCTCTGTAACCCCTCAAGAAGCCACCATCAGGTTTGAGGATGTCTACTTTGAGTACCTGGAAGGACAGAAGGTTCTAGAGGGTGTCTCCTTCGAGGTGCCGGCTGGGAAAAAGGTGGCCATCGTAGGAGGGAGTGGATCAGGGTAGGTCCTCGTTTAGAAAGTCCTTGACATGTCTGAAATTGAAAACATTTGTGCACTGGTGAACAGTAGGGTTGTACAATTCTGGTAGCTTTCTCAAAGTTCCTGGAATTGGGGGGGAATAAGCAGGACATGCAGGATTTCTGGAGAACCAGGACATTCAGCAGTGTTCATCTGTAACATCCTGGTCTGGACTGTCTAATTGACCACGTTTACATTCTCACAGTACAGGGGAGTGTTGCCTGTTTGACTGCCTTACGGAGGGAATAACTACACTGTTTGTATTCTGCCATATTCCCAGTCACCTTGCCCTGGTTAATGCTGCCATCTATCCATGGTTGCTGGTTTGGGTAGGTTTTATTAGTTAGTTGGAACAACATCCCCCATACACTTCCTGATGAACTCAGTCACCGTGTCAGCGTTTACGCCAATGTTATTCTCAGAGGCAACCCGTAACATATCCCAGTCTGCGTGATAAAACAATCTTGAAGTATGGATTCCGATTGGTCAGACCAGCGTTGAATAGACCTTAGCCCTGGTTAAGGGTTTGTAAGTAAGCATTTCATTGTAAGGTCTACACCTGTTGTATTGTTGGTTAAGGGCTTCTTAGTCAGCATTTCACTGTAAGGTCTACACCTGTTGTATTGTTGGTTAAGGGCTTGTTAGTAAGCATTTCACTGTAAGGTCTACACCTGTTGTATTGTTGGTTAAGGGCTTGTTAGTCAGCATTTCACTGTAAGGTCTACACCTGTTGTATTGTTGGTTAAGGGCTTGTTAGTAAGCATTTCACTGTAAGGTCTACACCTGTTGTATTGTTGGTTAAGGGCTTGTCAGTAAGCATTTCACTGTAAGGTCTACACCTGTTGTATTGTTGGTTAAGGGCTTGTCAGTAAGCATTTCACTGTAAGGTCTACACCTGTTGTATTGTTGGTTAAGGGCTTGTTAGTAAGCATTTCACTGTAAGGTCTACACCTGTTGTATTGTTGGTTAAGGGCTTGTCAGTAAGCATTTCACTGTAAGGTCTACACCTGTTGTATTGTTGGTTAAGGGCTTGTCAGTAAGCATTTCACTGTAAGGTCTACACCTGTTGTATTGTTGGTTAAGGGCTTGTTAGTAAGCATTTCACTGTAAGGTCTACACCTGTTGTATTTGGCACATGTGACAAATGCAATTTGATTTGATTTGACTTCCTGTTTGAGTTCCTGCCTATAGGAAGGGAGGAGCAGGATGGATTTGTGATCTGATTTGGCGAAGGGAGGACGGGGAGTAACAATGGTCGAGAGTTTTTGAAGCACGAGTAATACAGACAATGTGTTAATAAACTTTGGTAGCATTTTCATCAAATCTGCTTTGTTAAAGGCCTCTGCTACAATAAATGTGGCCTCAGGATATGTGGTTTCCAGATTGCATAAAGTCCAGTGTAGTTCCTTGGTGCGTCATGGTATCAGTTTGAGTAGGATTATACACGGCTGTGACTATAACCAGAGAATTCTCTTGGGAGAGAATACGGTCAGCATTTGATTGTGAGGTATTCTAGATCAGGTGAACAAAATGACTTGAGTTCCTGTACGTTATCACAATCACACCATGAGTAGTTAATCATGAAACAAACACCCCCGCTTTTCTTCTTCCCGGAGAGTTCTTTATTCCTGTCTGAGCGATGTACTGAGAACCCAGCTGGCTGTATGGACGGGGACAGTAGAGCCATGATTCCGTGAAACAGAGTATGTTACAATCCCTGATGTCTCTCTGGAAGGAGATCCTCGCCCTGAGCTTGTCTACTTTACTGTCCAGGGACAGAACAGAGAGTAATATATTTGGAAGTGTTGTTTCAGGAAGAGCACCATAGTAATAATGGTTCTGTGTTGTTTCAGGAGGAGCATCATAGTAATAAGGGTTCTGTGTTGTTTCAGGAGGAGCACCATAGTAATAAGGGTTCTGTGTTGTTTCAGGAGGAGCACCATAGTAATAAGGGTTCTGTGTTTCAGGAGGAGCACCATAGTAATAAGGGTTCTGTGTTGTTTCAGGAGGAGCACTATAGTAATAAGGGTTCTGTGTTTCAGGAAGAGCACTATAGTAATAAGGGTTCTGTGTTGTTTCAGTTTGAGCACCATAGTAATAAGGGTTCTGTGTTGTTTCAGGAGGAGCACCATAGTAATAAGGGTTCTGTGTTGTTTCAGGAGGAGCACTATAGTAATAAGGGTTGTGTGTTTCAGGAAGAGCACCATAGTAATAAGGGTTCGGTGTTTCAGGAAGAGCACTATAGTAATAAGGGTTCTGTGTTGTTTCAGGAGGAGCACCATAGTAATAAGGGTTCTGTGTTGTTTCAGGAAGAGCACCATAGTAATAAGGGTTCTGTGTTGTTTCAGGAGGAGCACCATAGTAATAAGGGTTCTGTGTTGTTTCAGGAAGAGCACCATAGTAATAAGGGTTCTGTGTTGTTTCAGGAAGAGCACCATAGTAATAAGGGTTCTGTGTTGTTTCAGGAGGAGCACTATAGTAATAAGGGTTCTGTGTTTCAGGAAGAGCACCATAGTAATAAGGGTTCAGTGTTTCAGGAAGAGCACCATAGTAATAAGGGTTCTGTGTTTCAGGAGGAGCACCATAGTAATAAGGGTTCTGTGTTGTTTCAGGAAGAGCACCATAGTAATATGGGTTCTGTGTTTCAGGAAGAGCACCATAGTAATAAGGGTTCTGTGTTTCAGGAAGAGCACCATAGTAATAAGGGTTCTGTGTTTCAGGAAGAGCACCATAGTAATAAGGGTTCTGTGTTGTTTCAGGAGGAGCACCATAGTAATAAGGGTTCTGTGTTTCAGGAAGAGCACCATAGTAATAAGGGTTCTGTGTTGTTTCAGGAAGAGCACCATAGTAATAAGGGTTCTGTGTTGTTTCAGGAAGAGCACCATAGTAATAATGGTTCTGTGTTGTTTCAGGAGGAGCATCATAGTAATAAGGGTTCTGTGTTGTTTCAGGAGGAGCACCATAGTAATAAGGGTTCTGTGTTTCAGGAGGAGCACCATAGTAATAAGGGTTCTGTGTTGTTTCAGGAGGAGCACTATAGTAATAAGGGTTCTGTGTTTCAGGAAGAGCACTATAGTAATAAGGGTTCTGTGTTGTTTCAGGAGGAGCACCATAGTAATAAGGGTTCTGTGTTGTTTCAGGAGGAGCACCATAGTAATAAGGGTTCTGTGTTGTTTCAGGAGGAGCACCATAGTAATAAGGGTTCTGTGTTGTTTCAGGAAGAGCACTATAGTAATAAGGGTTCTGTGTTGTTTCAGGAGGAGCACTATAGTAATAAGGGTTCTGTGTTGTTTCAGGAGGAGCACCATAGTAATAAGGGTTCTGTGTTGTTTCAGGAAGAGCACCATAGTAATAAGGGTTCTGTGTTGTTTCAGGAGGAGCACCATAGTAATAAGGGTTCTGTGTTGTTTCAGGAAGAGCACCATAGTAATAAGGGTTCTGTGTTGTTTCAGGAAGAGCACCATAGTAATAAGGGTTCTGTGTTGTTTCAGGAAGAGCACCATAGTAATAAGGGTTCTGTGTTGTTTCAGGAGGAGCACTATAGTAATAAGGGTTCAGTGTTTCAGGAAGAGCACTATAGTAATAAGGGTTCTGTGTTTCAGGAAGAGCACCATAGTAATAAGGGTTCAGTGTTTCAGGAAGAGCACCATAGTAATAAGGGTTCTGTGTTTCAGGAGGAGCACCATAGTAATAAGGGTTCTGTGTTGTTTCAGGAAGAGCACCATAGTAATATGGGTTCTGTGTTTCAGGAAGAGCACCATAGTAATAAGGGTTCTGTGTTTCAGGAAGAGCACCATAGTAATAAGGGTTCTGTGTTTCAGGAAGAGCACCATAGTAATAAGGGTTCTGTGTTGTTTCAGGAGGAGCACCATAGTAATAAGGGTTCTGTGTTTCAGGAAGAGCACCATAGTAATAAGGGTTCTGTGTTGTTTCAGGAAGAGCACCATAGTAATAAGGGTTCTATGTTGTTTCAGGAAGAGCACCATAGTAATAATGGTTCTGTGTTGTTTCAGGAGGAGCATCATAGTAATAAGGGTTCTGTGTTGTTTCAGGAGGAGCACCATAGTAATAAGGGTTCTGTGTTGTTTCAGGAGGAGCACCATAGTAATAAGGGTTCTGTGTTTCAGGAGGAGCACCATAGTAATAAGGGTTCTGTGTTGTTTCAGGAGGAGCACTATAGTAATAAGGGTTCTGTGTTTCAGGAAGAGCACTATAGTAATAAGGGTTCTGTGTTGTTTCAGGAGGAGCACTATAGTAATAAGGGTTCAGTGTTTCAGGAAGAGCACCATAGTAATAAGGGTTCTGTGTTTCAGGAGGAGCACCATAGTAATAAGGGTTCTGTGTTGTTTCAGGAAGAGCACCATAGTAATATGGGTTCTGTGTTTCAGGAAGAGCACCATAGTAATAAGGGTTCTGTGTTTCAGGAAGAGCACCATAGTAATAAGGGTTCTGTGTTTCAGGAAGAGCACCATAGTAATAAGGGTTCTGTGTTGTTTCAGGAGGAGCACCATAGTAATAAGGGTTCTGTGTTTCAGGAAGAGCACCATAGTAATAAGGGTTCTGTGTTGTTTCAGGAAGAGCACCATAGTAATAAGGGTTCTATGTTGTTTCAGGAAGAGCACCATAGTAATAATGGTTCTGTGTTGTTTCAGGAGGAGCATCATAGTAATAAGGGTTCTGTGTTGTTTCAGGAGGAGCACCATAGTAATAAGGGTTCTGTGTTGTTTCAGGAGGAGCACCATAGTAATAAGGGTTCTGTGTTGTTTCAGGAGGAGCACCATAGTAATAAGGGTTCTGTGTTGTTTCAGGAGGAGCACCATAGTAATAAGGGTTCTGTGTTGTTTCAGGAGGAGCACTATAGTAATAAGGGTTCTGTGTTTCAGGAAGAGCACCATAGTAATAAGGGTTCGGTGTTTCAGGAAGAGCACTATAGTAATAAGGGTTCTGTGTTGTTTCAGGAGGAGCACCATAGTAATAAGGGTTCTGTGTTGTTTCAGGAGGAGCACCATAGTAATAAGGGTTCTGTGTTGTTTCAGGAGGAGCACCATAGTAATAAGGGTTCTGTGTTGTTTCAGGAAGAGCACCATAGTAATAAGGGTTCTGTGTTGTTTCAGGAAGAGCACCATAGTAATAAGGGTTCTGTGTTGTTTCAGGAGGAGCACTATAGTAATAAGGGTTCTGTGTTTCAGGAAGAGCACCATAGTAATAAGGGTTCAGTGTTTCAGGAAGAGCACCATAGTAATAAGGGTTCTGTGTTTCAGGAGGAGCACCATAGTAATAAGGGTTCTGTGTTGTTTCAGGAAGAGCACCATAGTAATATGGGTTCTGTGTTTCAGGAAGAGCACCATAGTAATAAGGGGTCTGTGTTTCAGGAAGAGCACCATAGTAATAAGGGTTCTGTGTTGTTTCAGGAGGAGCACCATAGTAATAAGGGTTCTGTGTTTCAGGAAGAGCACCATAGTAATATGGGTTCTGTGTTGTTTCAGGAAGAGCACCATAGTAATATGGGTTCTGTGTTGTTTCAGGAAGAGCACCATAGTAATAAGGGTTCTGTGTTGTTTCAGGAAGAGCACCATAGTAATAAGGGTTCTGTGTTGTTTCAGGAAGAGCACCATAGTAATAAGGTTTCTGTGTTGTTTCAGGAAGCTCACCATAGTAATAAGGGTTCTGTGTTGTTTCAGGAGGAGCACCATAGTAATAAGGGTTATGTGTTGTTTCAGGAAGAGCACCATAGTAATAAGGGTTCTGTGTTGTTTCAGGAAGAGCACCATAGTAATAAGGGTTCTGTGTTGTTTCAGGAAGAGCACCATAGTAATAAGGGTTCTGTGTTGTTTCAGGAGGAGCACCATAGTAATAAGGGTTCTGTGTTGTTTCAGGAAGAGCACCATAGTGATAAGGGTTCTGTGTTGTTTCAGGAAGAGCACCATAGTGATAAGGGTTCTGTGTTGTTTCAGGAAGAGCACCATAGTAATAAGGGTTATGTGTTGTTTCAGGAGGAGCACCATAGTAATAAGGGTTATGTGTTGTTTCAGGAAGAGCACCATAGTGATAAGGGTTCTGTGTTGTTTCAGGAAGAGCACCATAGTAATAAGGGTTCTGTGTTGTTTCAGGAAGAGCACCATAGTGCGTATGTTGTTCCGGTTTTATGAGCCCCAGAAGGGAAACATCTACATCGCTGGACAGAACATCAGAGACGTTGGACTGGACAGTCTGCGACGGACCGTAGGGGTGGTACCACAGGTAAAACTAACTTGATTTGATGCGTATAAAAACTGCAGGTTCTTTCCTTCAGATTTTGAAATAAGTTTGTTTCTTTATTCAGTGTGTTTCTACACGTTTCTACACTTTATTTTGTCCTGATGTTTCCTCTCCAAGTTGAGCTGAAGGTATTGACTGACTGTACCCCTCTTGCCCTACCCAGGATGCAGTGCTCTTCCACAACACCATCTTCTACAACATTCAGTATGGGAACATCAACGCCACGCCAGAGGAGGTGTACCAGGTGGCACGGCTGGCAGGGATACACGATGCCATCCTCAGGATGCCACATGGATATGACACTCAGGTCGGGGAGAGGGGACTCAAACTGTCAGGTAGGTCAGACACACTCAGGTCGGGGAGAGGACTCAAACTGTCAGGTAGGTCAGACACACTCAGGTCGGGGAGAGGACTCAAACTGTCAGGTAGGTCAGACACACTCAGGTCGGGGAGAGGACTCAAACTGTCAGGTAGGTCAGACACACTCAGGTCGGGGAGAGGACTCAAACTGTCAGGTAGATCAGACACACTCAGGTCGGGGAGAGGACTCAAACTGTCAGGTAGGTCAGACACACTCAGGTCGGGGAGAGGACTCAAACTGTCAGGTAGGTCAGACACACTCAGGTCGGGGAGAGGACTCAAACTGTCAGGTAGGTCAGACACACTCAGGTCGGGGAGAGGACTCAAACTGTCAGGTAGGTCAGACACACTCAGGTCGGGGAGAGGACTCAAACTGTCAGGTAGGTCAGACACACTCAGGTCGGGGAGAGGACTCAAACTGTCAGGTAGGTCAGACACACTCAGGTCGGGGAGAGGACTCAAACTGTCAGGTAGGTCAGACACACTCAGGTCGGGGAGAAGGGTACTGTTGTCTTTGGACAGATGGCGTGGTAATAAACTGCTTGTAAAGCCGTAATAATCTTTGTTTAAAAAAGATCTTCAACCTTGATAATCTTCAAAGCAACATTCAAAGACATTGAATTACATCCAGTGCTTTAGCGAAAACAGGGCTCCAGCCTGGTATCTAGTGTTTATAAGGATGTGAGGCTAGTTGTCTAGTGGAGAATATCTACCAGCCTGACTGGTATAGCTCCTACTGTTACTACTGGGGCTTGGTATGTCTACCAGCCTGACTGGTATAGCTCCTACTGTTACTACTGGGGCTTGGTATGTCTACCAGCCTGACTGGTATAGCTCCTACTGTTACTACTGGGGCTTGGTATGTCTACCAGCCTGACTGGTATAGCTCCTACTGTTACTACTGGGGCTTGGTATGTCTACCAGCCTGACTGGTATAGCTCCTACTGTTACTACTGGGGCTTGGTATGTCTACCAGCCTGACTGGTATAGCTCCTACTGTTACTACTGGTTTTCCATAGCACTTCTACAGTCAGTCAGGACAGAGAGAATGACAAACCTCTTCAGGTGCATGACTTCTTTGTGACCTGACCTGGCTCTAGAAATGGGTATGCTTTCTGTCCTGTCTCTGTTGCCTTGTGTATCAAGTCACTTTATTTACTTCCTGTCCTGTCTCTGTTGCCTTGTGTATCAAGTCACTTTATTTACTTCCTGTCCTGTCTCTGTTGCCTTGTGTATCAAGTCACTTTATTTACTTCCTGTCCTGTCTCTGTTGCCTTGTGTATCAAGACTACATTATGACTTGGTGTGTGTGTTTCAGGTGGGGAGAAGCAGCGTGTGGCCATAGCCAGGGCCATCCTGAAGAACCCTCCTATCCTGCTGTATGATGAAGCTACGTCCTCACTGGACTCGATCACTGAGGAGGTAACCCACACACTTCAGAATCACCTGTTGTCTCTTCTGCAGCTCAACCAACCAATCAGCTCAGTAGATGTTCAAGGATAGAAAGAGCACACTGTGCCCTGAACTTGGAGAGAATAGGCCACATGTCATATTATAGTTTCATACTGAATTACAGTGGCAATAAAATCTGATCTTCATTTAAGTCACAACAATAGACAAACACAGTGTGCTTAAACGAATAACTCACAAACAATTCTATGTTTTCATGTCTTTATTGAACCACATTGTGCGCCTGTTACAATACATAATTTATGACGGATTTTTAGAATATCCACTTTGTTAGATTAGATTTGTTGAATGTGCCTCAATCTGGTCAATGGAATGTCTGTGTTCCATTAGAACTCCTTAACCACATCTATATCTGGTCAATGGAATGTCTGTGTTCCATTAGAACTCCTTAACCACATCTATATCTGGTCAATGGAATGTCTGTGTTCCATTAGAACTCCTTAACCACATCTATACTGCTTCTGGGCATCAGAACAGCCATTATTCACCTAGAACTAGACAAAAATGTTTTCTTTAATGAGTCCGATACAAAGGATCTACTGCTTCTCCGAGACCAGGCCGTCATTTGCCTGAAGAAAAGGCGGAGATACAGCTGGTGCGCAATGTCTAATATTAAGGAAGTCTTGAGGTATTGCTTGCCTGAGGTAGAGTACCTTATGATAAGCTGTAGACCACACTATCTACAGTTGAAGTCGGAAGTTTACATGCATCTTAGCCAAACACATTTAAACTCAGTTTTTCACAATTCCTGACATTTAATCCTAGTAACAATTCCCTGTTTTAGGTCAGTTAGGATCACCACTTTATTTGAAGAATGTGAAATGTCAGAAATAATTATTTATTTATTTCAGCTTTTATTTCTTTCATCACATTCCCAGTGGGTCAGAAGTTTACATAAACTTAATTAGTATTTGGTAGCGTTGCCTTTAAATTGTTTAACTTGGGTCAAACGTTTCAGGTAGCCTTCCACAAGCTTCCCACAATAAGTTGGGTGAATTTTGGCCCATTCCTCCTGACAGAACTGGTGTAACTGAGTCAGGTTTGTAGGCATCCTTGCTCGCACACACTTTTTCAGTTCTGCCCACAAATTTGTATAGGATTGAGGTCAGGGCTTTGTGATGGCCACTCCAATACCTTGACTTTGTTGTCCTGAAGCCATTTTGCCACAACTTTGGAAGTATGCTTGGGGTCATTGTCCATTTGAAAGACCCATTTGCGACCAAGCTTTAACTTCCTGACTGATGTCTTGAGATGTTGCTTCAATATATCCACATAATTTTCCTTCCTCATGATGCCATCTATTTTGTGAAGTGCTCCAGTCCCTCCTGCAGCAAAGCACCCCCACAACATGATGCTGCCACCCCCGTGCTTCAAGGTTGGGATGGTCTTCTTCGGCTTCCAATCCTCCCCCTTTTTCCTCCAAACATAACGATGGTCATTATGGCCAAACAGTTCTATTTTTGTTTCATCAGACCAGAGGACATTTCTCCAAAAGGTTATGGCGGTTTTGGAGCAGTGGCTTCTTCCTTGCTGAGTGGCCTTTCAGGTTATGTCGATATAGGACTCGTTTTACTGTGGATATAGATACTTTTGTACCTGTTTCCTCCAGCATTGTTGTTCTAGGATTGATTTGCACCTTTCGCACCAAAGTACATTCATCTCTAGGAGACAGAATGTATGACGGCTGCGTGGTCCCATGGTATTTATACATGCATACTATTGTTTGTACAGATGAACGTGGTACCTTCAGGCGTTTGCAAAATTGCTCACAAGGATGAACCAGACTTGTGGAGGTATACAATTTTTTTATTTTCCCATGATGCAAAGAGGCACTGAGTTTGAAGGTAGACCTTGAAATGCATCCACGGGTACACCTCCATTTGACTCAAATTATGTCAATTAGCCTATCAGAAGCTTCTAAAGCCATGAAATCATTTTCTGGAATTTTCCAGGCTGTTTAAAGGCACAGTCAACTTAGTGTATGTAAACTTCTGACCCACTGGAATTGTGATATAGTGAATTATAAGTGAAATAATCTGTCTGTAAACAATTGTTGAAATAATTACTTGTGTCATGCACAAAGTAGATGTCCTAACCGACTTGCCAAAACTATAGTTTGTTAACATGAAATCTGTGGAGTTTTAATGACTTCAACCTAAGTGTGTAAACTTCCGACTTCAACTGTACCAAGATTGAATCCTACTACATCAGCTCTGACAGTTGTCGGATGTGGCAGGGCTTGCAAACTATTACGGACTACAAAGGGAAACCCAGCCGCGAGCTGCCCATTGACGCAAGCCTACCAGATGAGCTAAATGCCTTTTATGCTCGCTTCGAGGTAAGCAACACTGAAGCATGCATGAGAGCACCAGCTGTTCCGGACGACTGTGTGATCAAGCTCTCTGTAGCCGATGTGAGCAAGACCTTTAAACATGTCAACATTCACAAGGCTGTGGGCCCAGACGGATTACCAGGGCGTGTTCTCAGATCATGCGCGGACCAACTGGCAAATGTCTTTACTGACATTTTCAACCTCTCCCTGACCGATTCTGTATTACCTACATGTTTCAAGCAGACCACCATAGTCCCTGTGCCCAAGGAAGCGAAGGTAACCTGCCTAAATGACTACAGACCCGTAGCACTCACGTCGGTAGCCATGAAGTGCTTTGAAAGGCTGGTCATGGCTCACATCAACACCATCATCCCAGAAACCCTAGACCCACTCCAATTTGCAGATCAGGCGGCAGGTAGCCTAGTTGTTAGTGTTGGGCCAGTAACTGAAAGGTCGCTGGTTTGAATACCCGAGCCGACAAGGTGAAAACCTTTCAATGTGTCCTTGAGCAAGGCACTTAACCCTAATTTGCTCCAGGGGCGCCGTACTACTATGGCTGACCCTGTAGGTAGGCCGTCATTGTAAATAAGAATTTGTTCTTAACTGACTTGTTAAATATAATCAACAGACTCAATCTCAATCACACTCCACACTGTTTAAACATTGAAACATGTTAACTTACTACATTTAATGAAGATGATACCTGTCAGTCTTGTTGGTTCACTCTACAGTGTACAGTACTGTTAACTCTGATCATGTTTACTTTATGAATTGAATTAGAATGTTTAATTTAGTTTCTGAATTTCGATGTGATGGGATGTGACTGTGTCTTGTATTAACGTGATTCAGATTGATGTCCTCAATGAGGAAATTCATTTTGCCGCAATCACAATACAGATGAAATCACATATATAAAAAATAACAACAAGAGCCTACCAGACGAGCTAAATTACTTCTATGCTCGCTTCGAGGCAAGTAGCACTGAAACATGCATGAGAGAACCAGCTGTTCTGAATGACTGTGAGCACGCTCTCGGTTGCTGATGTGAGTAAGACCTTTAAACAGGTCAACATTCATAAGGTCACAGGGATGACCAACTGGCAAGTGTTTTCACTGACATTTTCAACCTGTCCCTGACTGAGTCTGTAATACCAACATGTTTCAGCAGACCACCATAGTCCCTGTGCCCAAGAACACTAAGGTAACCTGCCTAAATGACTACAGACCCGTAGCCTCACGTCTGTAGCCATGAAGTGCTTTGAAAGTCTGGTCATGGCTCACATCAACACCATTATCCCAGAAACCCTAGACCCACTCCAATTTGCATACCGCCCCAAAATATCCACAGATGATGCAATCTCTACTGCACTCCACACAGCCCTTTCCCACCTCGACAAAAGGAACACCTACATGAGAATGCTGTTCATTGACTGCAGCTCAGCCTTCAACACCATAGTGCCCTCAAAGCGCATTACTAAGCTAAGGACCCTGGGACTAAACACCGCCCTCTGCAACTGGATCCTGGACTTCCTGACGGGCCACCCCCAGGTGGTGAGGGTAGGCAACATCACATCTGCCACGCTGATCCTCAACACTGGGGCCCCTCAGGGGTGTGTGCTCAGTCCCCTCCTGTATTCCGACAACGATGAGACATTCTAGAGGGAGGTTGTCGGAGACCTGGCAGTGAGTTGCCAGGACAACAACCTCTCCCTCAACGTGAGCAAGACAAAGGAGCTGATCGTGGACTACAGGAAAAGGCGTGCCGAACACGCCCTATTAACATAAACAGGGCTGTAGTGGAGCAGGTTGAGAGCTTCAAGTACCTTGGTGTCCACGTCACCAACAAACTATCATTGTCCAAACACTCCAAGACAGTCGTGAAGAGGGCACGACAAAGCCTATTTCCCCCTCAGGAGACTGAAAAGATTTTGCATGGGTCCCCAGATCCTCAAAACGTTCTACAGCTGCACCATTGAGAGCATCCTGACCGGTTGCATCACCGCCTGGTATGGCACCTGCTTGGCATCCGTCCGTAAGGCGCTAGAGAGGGCAGTGTGTACGGCCCAGTACTCACTGGGGTCAAGCTTCCTGCCATCCAGGACCTCTATACTACGTGCTCAGAAGTACCATTTAGAATACATGTTTCTGTGTTGTAGATCGATCTAGAACCATTTCTAATACTTCATGGTGATTCTGTGTATTTCTAGAACATTCTTAGTTCCATGAAGGGTCTGGTCCAGGACCGGACGTCCGTGTTCATCGCTCACAGACTGTCCACCATCGTAGACGCAGACGAGATCATCGTACTCAACAAGGTAAGAAGACCTTCTCATAGTGATTCTTCAAGGGAGGGAGCTTTGTTTTTTGTTACTTTTCCTGTTGAAAAGTAATATCCCAAGTATAAATACAGTAAATTATACTCAGTAAAATATTGTTTTCAAGGAGTGGTACTTTACTGTAATTATATACTTGGGATATCACTTTTCAACAGGAAATGTTCAAGAATCACTGGATGTGTTTAAGAATTTTGGCTAGTAGACCACGATATCTTCTACCCCGAACATTCAGGTCCCAAATCTGTGCTATGCCAAAATGTCTCTGGCCTGGTGCATTTGGTTATCTTAATTTCCATCCACCAGAACAATCTGCAACACACACACACACACACACACACACACACACACCAGAACAGACCCTGAGACCGGCACAGTATCAGCATTGAGATGTTTAATGGCCTAAGACACAGGAAGGAATACTACTTAGTACATACTGTGGTAGGCCTGCTTTCCCAAAGTCATCTTAAGGTAGGAGCATCATTAAAACCATGGTTAGTAAAGTTGATAACACTCGTTATGTACTGACCACTAGAACAGCTTCATTACCCTTTAGACACAGAATAACTCCACTGTCTCAATGTGACCGCTGATAACTTCAGAACTAAGTTGACTACAAAGTTCCCAATTGTTACAAACAAGCAAAGCATAAAAATATGCTTCAAATGAAAACCCAGATGACTGCAGGATAGAGTATAGGCTGCAGAGGCCTTTACATTATATTTAAAGAATATTGAAATAAATGTTCATTCAACTGAGGTCTATTCTGCTAATTGTAGGCTACTGTCTGTAATTTGTACCCTTTTGGTATCTACTGGAGAGCTCTTCTTTGTCTCCACCTATTCAGCATCGTTCACACCCTCTAAAGCCTTAGCCCCACCCACCTCTTTAAGGATTCACAGTGATTACGGTCATGTACTAAACAACCAAAGATGAAGACTAAAGGCTGGTTTATACTACATCTCTATATAGTTGTCATTCATTATTACATGAAAATAAACTCACAACAAGATCATTATTTATAAGTTGATGGTGAGCTAATTACGGAAAATAGCTTGCGGTTGTGAGTGTGATAATTAAAGCAGTGCATTCTATACAGCTGAGAGGAAAGTGAGGTTTGGTTTGCATGTCGTGTAGTGCGTCCTAGCGGTCTAAAAGCTGTTGGTGATGTTTCCCATGTTCCTCCAGTAGCATAGACAGAGCGTCAGATGGAGAGATCAGAAGGTGGTCGAGGCGTGTTATGTCATGTCACCAAGGTGTCTGCTTCTCCCCCTCTCCCCCTCTGTCCTTCTCTCCTTCTCCCCCTCTGTCCTTCTCTCCTCCCCCTCTGTCTTTCTCCCTCTTTCCCCATCACTCTGTCTGTCTCCCCTCCTCCTCCAGGGTAAGATAGCAGAGCGAGGGGACCACCACTCTCTCCTGGCTACTCCAGGCTCTCTGTATGCTGACCTGTGGAACACTCAGAACAATAAGATACTGAACGGTAGGAACAGGCCAGTGGAGCCGCGGCCGGAGAGACTCAGCCAGAAGGAGGACGAGAGGAAGAAACTACAGGAGGAGATCATGAACAGTGTCAAGGGCTGTGGGAACTGCTCCTGTTGAGGAGAGACAAGGACAGGAGGTGTCACCTCCCTCAATACCTCCCTGCTTCCTTCCTTCACTGACAGCCTGCCCTCAGTATTTTAGTCTGTCTCAGGGGAGGATACACCTACACCTCTCTCCAAACCCTGTAACCCACCCCCGCTGACTGCCCCTCCCCCTGCTCCTCCTGAGAAGGCGATTGGTGGCCAAAGAGGAGACTGAGAAGGAAGGCTGTCTGCCATTGGCTGATGTCTACAGAGAGGCAGTGTTCATCTGCCAATCAGCTCAGCCAAACCACGCATAAGAGATCTTCTATATGATGACATCATGTTGTATATGATGACATCATGTTGTATATGACTGAGTCAGAAAATGACTGTCTGAACGTTAGAGATTATTGGTCAGATCAGTGCCCATGTTGCATGATATCATCGTGTACAGTTTGTTAGAACAGAGCATGTTGTACAAATTCACTTTCATGTCCAACAGAAATGTCATATAAATAATTATATAAAAGCACTGGAGAAAGAACATGGGGTTTTTGTGTGATAACCTGAATAAAGAGCAGTGAAACTCTAGTGCTTATAGTAGACTGTTACTATGATCTGTCAGTCTGATGAAGGGGAGGTCTTTCTTAATGCTGTCTGAGGTCAGTCTGATGAAGGGGAGGTCTTAATGCTGTCTGAGGTCAGTCTGATGAAGGGGAGGTCTTAATGCTGTCTGAGGTCAGTCTGATGAAGGGGAGGTCTTTCTTAATGCTGTCTGAGGTCAGTCTGATGAAGGGGAGGTCTTTCTTAATGCTGTCTGAGGTCAGTCTGATGAAGGGGAGGTCTTTCTTAATGCTGTCTGAGGTCAGTCTGATGAAGGGGAGGTCTTTCTTAATGCTGTCTGAGGTCAGTCTGATGAAGGGGAGGTCTTTCTTAATGCTGTCTGAGGTCAGTCTGATGAAGGGGAGGTCTTTCTTAATGCTGTCTGAGGTCAGTCTGATGAAGGGGATGTAGGATTTCTGTCAGTTTGGTCAGGCGACATCAAGCTGCTTGCCTAATGTCCTGTAGCCCATCCCAGCCTTGTTTAGGTCTACAATGTTATCCCTGATGTCCTTACACAGCTCTCTGGTCTTGGCCATTGTGGAGAGGTTGGAGTCTGTTTGATTGAGTGTGTGGACAGGTGTCTTTTATACAGGTAACGAGTTCAAACAGGTGCAGTTAATACAGGTAATGAGTGGAGAACAGGAGGGCTTCTTAAAGAAAAACTAACAGGTCTGTGAGAGCCGGAATTCTTACTGGTTGGTAGGTGATCAAATACTTATGTCATGCAATAAAATGCAAATTAATTATTTAAAAATCATACAATGTGATTTTCTGGATTTTTTTAGATTCCGTCTCTCACAGTTGAAGAGTACCTATGATAAAAATTACAGACCTCTACATGCTTTGTAAGTAGGAAACACTGCCGATTTTTGCAGGTTATCAAATACTTGTTCTCCCCACTGTATAGATAGATAGATAGATAGATAGATAGATAGATAGATAGATAGATAGGTAGGTACTTTATTGATCCCCGGGGGGGAAATTTCATTGTCAAGCAGCTACAACAAAACACAGGGCAGGTGCAAAATGCCACAACGAAAGAACACAAAAGACAGATACACGGTACATGATACATAGAGCGGCAGTATGAAAAAGTATAGAAATACAAGATATCTGGAGTGCAAAAAAAAGCTATAAAAAGACATTGCATAGTATGGGTGGTTGGCTGAATATGTACAGAGGCGTGTTATGTCATGTCACCAAGGTGTCTGCTTCTCCCCCTCTCCCCCTCTGTCCTTCTCTCCTTCTCCCCCTCTGTCCTTCTCTCCTCCCCCTCTGTCTTTCTCCCTCTTTCCCCATCACTCTGTCTGTCTCCCCTCCTCCTCCAGGGTAAGATAGCAGAGCGAGGGGACCACCACTCTCTCCTGGCTACTCCAGGCTCTCTGTATGCTGACCTGTGGAACACTCAGAACAATAAGATACTGAACGGTAGGAACAGGCCAGTGGAGCCGCGGCCGGAGAGACTCAGCCAGAAGGAGGACGAGAGGAAGAAACTACAGGAGGAGATCATGAACAGTGTCAAGGGCTGTGGGAACTGCTCCTGTTGAGGAGAGACAAGGACAGGAGGTGTCACCTCCCTCAATACCTCCCTGCTTCCTTCCTTCACTGACAGCCTGCCCTCAGTATTTTAGTCTGTCTCAGGGGAGGATACACCTACACCTCTCTCCAAACCCTGTAACCCACCCCCGCTGACTGCCCCTCCCCCTGCTCCTCCTGAGAAGGCGATTGGTGGCCAAAGAGGAGACTGAGAAGGAAGGCTGTCTGCCATTGGCTGATGTCTACAGAGAGGCAGTGTTCATCTGCCAATCAGCTCAGCCAAACCACGCATAAGAGATCTTCTATATGATGACATCATGTTGTACATCATGACAACGAAAGAACACAAAAGACAGATACACGGTACATGATACATAGAGCGGCAGTATGAAAAAGTATAGAAATACAAGATATCTGGAGTGCAAAAAAAAGCTATAAAAAGACATTGCATAGTATGGGTGGTTGGCTGAATATGTACACTATACATTGGTGGATGTTGGATGGTTAACTATACTATACAGGTCGATGGCAGAGAAATACTTCAGTAGCTAAAAATGCGTATGATATGAGCGAGGGTAATAATAGTTTACTTAATAGACAGACTGGTTAAATGAACAGGTAAGTTAATATTTTGCATGGTTAAATTAGCTGTACAGGTAAATATACAGTTATATTTACAGATAAGTGAATACTTGCATGTTTACACAAACTGTACAGGTAAATGACAGGAAGAGATACTTTAATAGCTAAATGTGTGTATGATATCATTTGGGGTAATAATAGTAATTCCCTTAAAATACAGTCCTTAGTGCGCAGGGTTTAATTAATTATTGCACATTCGATATACTAAAAGCAATGAGAAAAGATGCAACTGGCAGGATACTAATATGCATTCCTGAGTGAATGCCTACGTAGGTATATAATGCTGCCTTTACTTTGCTCTCAATGTAAATAGTCTGGGTGGTCATTTGATTAATTGTTCAGCAGTCTTATGGCTTAGGGGTAGAAGCTGCTAAGAAGCCTTTTTGCTCTAGACTTGGCACTCCGGTACTGCTTGCTGTGCGGTAGCTGAGAGAACAGTCTGACTTGGGTGACTGGAGTCGATTTTGAAAAAATATTGGGCTTTCCTCTGACACCACCTGGTATATAGGTCCTGAATGGCAGGAAGCTTGGCCCGAGTGATGTACTGGGCTGTACGCACTAGCCTCTGTAGTGCCATACGGTCAGATGATGAGCAGTTTCCATACCAGGCGGTGATGCAACCGGTCAGGATGCTCTCGATGGTGCAACTGTAGAGCTCTTTGAGGATCTGGGGACCCATGCCAAATTTTGTCTCCTGAGGGGGAAAAGGTGTTGTCGTGCCCTCTTCACTACTGTCTTGGTGTGTTTGGACCATAATAGTTTGTTGTTGATGTGGGGGCCTGTTCGGCCTGCCTTTTCCTGTAGTCCACGATCAGCTCCTTTGTCTTACTCACATTGAGGGAGAGGTTGTTATCCCGACACCACACTGCCAGGTCTCTGACCTCCTCTCTATAGGCTGTCTCGTTGTCGGTGATCAGGCCTACCACTGTAATTTTGTCAGCAAACTTAATGATGGTATTGGAGTCGTGTTTGGCCACGCAGTCGTGGGTGAACAGGGAGTACAGGAGGGGCCTGAGCACGCACCCCTGAGGGGCCCCAGTGTTGGCAGATGTTTTGTTGCCTACCTTTACCAACTGGGGGCGGCCCGTCAGGAAGTCCAGGATCCAGTTGCAGAGGGCGGTGTTTAGTCCCAGGGTCCTTAGCTTGGTGATGAGCTTTGAGGGCACTATGGTGTTGAACGCTGAGCTGTAGTCAATGAACAGCATTCTCACGTAGGTGTTCCTTTTGTTGAGGTGGGAAAGGGCTGTGTGGAGTGCGATTGAGATTGCATCACCTGTGAATCTGTTGGGGCGGTATGCGAATTGGAATGTGTCTAGGGAATCCGGGATGATGTTGATGTGAACCATGACCAGCCTATCAAAGCACTTCATGGCTACAGACGTGAGTGCTACAGGGCGGTAATCATTTAGGCAGGTTACCTTCGCTTCCTTGGGCACAGGGACTATGGTGGTCTGCTTGAAACATGTAGGTATTACAGACTCTGTCAGGGAGAGGTTGTAAATGTCAGTAAAGACACTTGCCAGTTAGTCCGCGTATGCTTTGTCCTGGTAATCCTTCTGGGCCCTGTGGCTTTGTGAATGTTGACCTGTTTAAAGGTCTTGCTCACATCAGCTACCGAGAGCGTTATCATTGTCGTCTGGAACAGCTGGTGCTCTCATGCATGCTTCAGTGTTGCTTGCCTCAAAGCGAGCATAAAAGGCATTTCGCTCGTCTGGTAGGCTCGCGTCACTGGGCAGCTCGCGGATGGGTTTCCCTTTGTAGTCCGTAATAGTTTTCAAGCGCTAACACATTAGACGAGTGTCAGAGCAGGTGTAGTAGGACTCAATCTTAATCCTGTATTGACGCTTTGCGTGTTTGATGGTTCGTCTGAGGGAGTATCGAGATTTCTTATAAGCGTCCGGATTAGTGTCCCGCTCCTTGAAAGCTGCAGCTCTAGCCTTTAGCTTGATGTGGATGTTGCCTGTAATCCATGGATCTGGGGACCCAGATCACTGTGGGGACGACGTCGTCAGTGTATTTATTGATGAAGCCGATGACTGATGTGGTGTACTCCTCAATGCCATTGGATGAATCCCGGAACATATTCCAGTCTGTGCAGCAAAACAGTCCTGTAGCTCAGCATCCACACCATCTGACCCCCCCGCCAGTAATTGCTGTTCTAATGTAGCAGAAACATTATGTTCACAATAAGTAAAAAAATAAGTTACAAACAACGCGAAAATAACTAACATAATAACATAGTTGGTTAAGAGGCTGTAAAACGGCAGCCTTCCCCTCCGGCGCCATTTCTCCATAGCCAGTCCTATAGAAAACCTCCTCATATCCAGCCAGTCCTATAGAAAACCTCCTCATATCCAGCCAGTCCTATAGAAAACCTCCTCATATCCAGCCAGTCCTATAGAAAACCTCCTCATATCCAGCCAGTCCTATAGAAAACCTCTTAACCAGCCAGTCCTATAGAAAACCTCTTAACCAGCCAGTCCTATAGAAAACCTCCTCTTAACCAGCCAGTCCTATAGAAAACCTCCTCTTAACCAGCCAGTCCTATAGAAAATCTCCTCTTAACCAGCCAGTCCTATAGAAAATCTCCTCTTAACCAGCCAGTCCTATAGAAAACCTCCTCTTAACCAGCCAGTCCTATAGAAAACCTCCTCTTAACCAGCCAGTCCTATAGAAAATCTCCTCTTAACCAGCCAGTCCTATAGAAAACCTCCTCTTAACTAGCCAGTCCTATAGAAAACCTCCTCTTAACCAGCCAGTCCTATAGAAAACCTCCTCTTAACCAGCCAGTCCTATAGAAAACCTCTTAACCAGCCAGTCCTATAGAAAATCTCCTCTTAACCAGCCAGTCCTATAGAAAACCTCCTCTTAACTAGCCAGTCCTATAGAAAACCTCCTCTTAACCAGCCAGTCCTATAGAAAACCTCCTCTTAACCAGCCAGTCCTATAGAAAACCTCCTCTTAACCAGCCAGTCCTATAGAAAATCTCCTCTTAACCAGCCAGTCCTATAGAAAACCTCCTCTTAACCAGCCAGTCCTATAGAAAACCTCCTCTTAACCAGCCAGTCCTATAGAAAACCTCCTCTTAACCAGCCAGTCCTATAGAAAACCTCCTCTTAACCAGCCAGTCCTATAGAAAACCTCCTCTTAACCAGCCAGTCCTATAGAAAACCTCCTCTTAACCAGCCAGTCCTATAGAAAACCTCCTCTTAACCAGCCAGTCCTATAGAAAACCTCCTCTTAACCAGCCAGTCCTATAGAAAACCTCCTCTTAACCAGCCAGTCCTATAGAAAACCTCCTCTTAACCAGCCAGTCCTATAGAAAACCTCCTCTTAACCAGCCAGTCCTATAGAAAACCTCCTCTTAACCAGCCAGTCCTATAGAAAACCTCCTCTTAACCAGCCAGTCCTATAGAAAACCTCCTCTTAACCAGCCAGTCCTATAGAAAACCTCCTCTTAACCAGCCAGTCCTATAGAAAACCTCCTCTTAACCAGCCAGTCCTATAGAAAACCTCCTCTTAACCAGCCAGTCCTATAGAAAACCTCCTCTTAACCAGCCAGTCCTATAGAAAACCTCCTCTTAACCAGCCAGTCCTATAGAAAACCTCCTCTTAACCAGCCAGTCCTATAGAAAACCTCCTCTTAACCAGCCAGTCCTATAGAAAACCTCCTCTTAACCAGTCATGAGGTCATACTGCCTCAGGGGTCAGCCTCTGACTCAACAAGGGGCTGTGTCCCAAATGGCACCCTATTCCTTAAATAGTGCCCTGGGCTCTGGTGAAAAGTATTGCACTATAGGCCTATAGGTTATAGGGTCCCATTTGGGACATCTCCAAGGACCTTAGCCAAATACATTTACGTTTTTCACAAATCCTCACATTTAATCCTAGTAAATATTCCCTGTCTTAGGTCAGTTAGGATCACCACTTTATTTTAAGAATGTGAAATGTCAGAATAATAGTAGAGAGAATTATTTATTTCAGCTTTTATTTCTTTCATCACATTCCCAGTGGGTCAGAAGTTTACATACACTCAATTAGTATTTGGTAGCATTGCCTTCAAATTGTTTAACTTGGGTCAAACGTTTCAGGTAGCCTTCCACAAGCTTCCCACAATAAGTTGGGTGAATTTTGGCCCATTCCTCCTGACAGAACTGGTGTAACTGAGTCAGGTTTGTAGGCCTCCTTGCTCACACACGCTTTTTCAGTTCTGCCCACAACTTTTCTATAGGATTGAGGTCAGCACTTTGTGATGGCCACTCCAATACCTTGACTTTGTTGTCCTTAAGCCATTTTGCCACAACTTTGGAAGTATGCTTGGGGTCATTGTCCATTTGGAAGACCCATTTGCGACCAAGCTTTAACTTCCTGACTGATGTCTTGAGATGTTGCTTCAATATATCCACATAATTTTCCTTCCTCATGATGCCATCTATTTTGTGAAGTGCACCAGTCCCTCCTGCAGCAAAGCACCCCCACAACATGATGTTGCCACCCCCGTGCTTCAAGGTTGGGATGGTGTTCTTCAGCTTGCAAGCCTCTCCCTTTTTCCTCCAAACATAACAAGGGCCATTATGGTCAAACAGTTCTATTTTTTGTTTCATCAGACCAGAGGACATTTCTCCAAAAAGTACGATCTTTGTCCCCATGTACAGTTGCAAACCGTAGTCTGTTTTTTTTATAGCGGTTTTGGAGCAGTGGCTTCTTCCTTGCTGAGCGGCCTTTCAGGTTATGTCGATATAGGACTCGTTTTACTGTGGATATAGATACTTTTGTACCTGTTTCCTCCAGCATCTTCACAAGGTCCTTTGCTGTTGTTCTGGGATTGATTTGCACTTTTCACACCAAAGTATGTTCATCTCTAGGAGTCAGAACGAGTCTCCTTCCTGAGCGGTATGACGGCTGCGTTGTCCAATGGTGTTTATACTTGCATACTATTGTTTGTACAGATGAATGTGGTACCTTCAGGCGTTTGGAAATTGCTCCCAAGGATGAACCAGACTTGTGGAGGTCTACAATTTTCTTTCTGAGGTCTTGGCTGATTTCTTTTGATTTTCCCATGATGTTGAGCAAAGAGGCACTGAGTTTGAAGGTAGGCCTTGAAATACATCCACAGGTACACCTCCACTTGACACAAATTATGTCAATTAGACTATCAGAAGCTTCTAAAGCCAGGATATCATTTTCTGCAATTTTCCAAGCTGTTTAAAGGCACAGTCAACTTAGTGTATGTAAATGTCTGACTCACTGGAATTGTGATATAGTGAATTATAAGTGAAATAATATGTCTGTGAACAATTGGGACAATTACTTGTGTCATGCACAAAGTAGATGTCCTAACTGACTTGCCAAAACTATAGTTTGTTAACATGAAATCTGTGGAGTGGTTGAAAAATGAGTTTGAATGACTTCAACCTAAGTGTATGTTAACTTCTGACTTCAACTGTATAGTGTAGGCGTTCGTGTTAATTTGTGTGGAAGTGAGGCTACGTTAGTGTATGATTCCATATGCAGTGACTATGATATACTGTAGGTGATTATATCATGTATTAATGCTACTATGTAATAATACATGAGTATTTATTATTCATGTCATTGCAGTGTCCAAGTGTAATTACGATACAGTATTTAGACCGGTCGGTCGCCCTGCTCTGGGCTGGTACCTCATTTACCGCACGCCCGCCGCGCGTCCAGTGAGCCTTGCTTGCGTCGACTCAACTGGTGCGCGTGCCACGCTCTCATTATAGAGCGGAGGAGCAGAGCAGGAGGGCGCCTAGGTATTACACTGCGCCCGGCAAGGACGGGGATTGGTCCAGTTGAAGGAAAAAAGGAAGAAGAAGAAAGGTCCATCGCCGCGGTGACAACGGCAGCATTAGCTCCTCATAGAGGTACAGACCCGCCAGGGTTACAGCCCGCCTGACCGGGCGGTCTTATCCAGTCACACGGAGGTTTTCCATTTTACATGGCACACTGCTGACCGACATCCCTAGATGTCCCTAGCTCCGTTCCTGGAATACCAACCATTGTGTAGCCTAATTGAAAATGGAGCGGCAGGGGAGAGGAGGATCTCTCGGCCTTCACATCCATCGCTAAGAGAGAGGCGCGTCCACCTGCCTCTACGGAGGCCCGGTGTTCTGCTGGTGGCGGCGGCAGAACACGGGATCATGCCGCGGACCTGTCCGTGTTTCCGGAGAAAGACACATCTCTGATATCGGTCTAAAAGTCGACAGAGAGATCCCTTCACGACGGGGAAAAACGCATTTTGTTTGCAACCAGGAGCTGAAGGTAGGAAGTACATTCAATTATTATGCCCTTATTCACAGGCTCACAGCGCCTTATTAGACTGTACGCCTTATTATGGAAGGCTGTATTTGTGCAAATTGGCTACAGCTCTGTGTATGCGTAAAATAAATATATAAACGTTATATTTGTCAATAAAACAGCCTTATTATTGGAAGACTACATGCGCTGCTCCTCCTTAGCTCCGGACAACAGTCAGTTATTATCCATCAGTCAGTCGTCACTGCTACATACTGTATATTACCACATTATCTCTCTCTTTCGCTCTCTTGCGTTAAAAACACATTATATTCACAGCAGAGAGGAACCGTCATAGCCTACACACACTAGGTAGCATGTTAACAGCACGTTAAGAGATGCCACGTGGGACGTCACACACACTCCACACCTGCACTGAGAGGTTCCCAGCTCCACAATCAGATACATCCTTTATACATTATTGATAGATTATTTATGTAAAGAAATCGTCCCTATGGAATAAACATGGGCCTGTCTTGACTTCAGGTTTAACTATTATTTATAAACAAAAAATCTGATCTCTTAAAAGTTTGTGTTCTATTATCTATAAAATAGGCCATAATTGATTTTGGCATAATTCCACTTTCAAGTAGCTTTCTGTTTTGATTGGGTTATTTTGCCTTAAAGCCAACCTATAGAAAACAACTCTGCATCTCTGCCCAGCCTGTCAAGAGTGGCCAGAAGGCTGTTTAACATCCCCAGTGGCTCTGCAAGTGTGGAGAGGATGTTCCCCACTGCTGGCCTGCTTTCTAGGCCAAACTCCTGTTTCTAAAAATGATTTCGAAGGCACTGTAGACTGAGCCTAATAAGGCATTTTTCGTTGAATTTGTTTTTCATTCTAAGTCATAGCCTATATGCGAAATTTTTATAGACTATAATGATTTAATCCAATTGAATGTACCTCTACAGGATCGGGATGGTTGAGATAACGTGCGCTAATGGGATTAGCATGACTTTGTAAGTAACAAGAACATTTCCCAGGACATAGACATGTCTTATATGGGCAGAAAGCTTAAATTCTTGTTAATCTAACTGCACTGTCTAATTTACAGTAGCTATTACAGTGAAATAATACCATGCTATTGTTTGAGGAGAGTGAACAGTTTTGTACTTGAAAATGTATCAATAAACCAATAGGCACATTTGGGCAGACTTGATACAACATTTTGAACAATAATGCAGTGGCTCATTGGATCGGTCTAAAACTTTGCATATACACTTCTGCCATCTAGTGGCCAAAATCTAAATTGCGCCTAGACTCCTAAGTGATATGATGGCCTTTCTCTTGCATTTCAAAGATGATGGGACAAAAAAATCGCATGTTTTTTTCTTTGTATTATCTTTTACTAGATCTAATGTGTTATAGTTGAAGTCAGAAGTTTACCTACACCTTAGCCAAACACATTTAAACTCAGTTTTTCACAATTCCTGACATTTAATCCTAGTAAAAATTCCCTGTCTTAGGTCAGTTAGGATCACCACTTTATTTTAAGAATGTGAAATGTCAGAATAATAGTAGAGAGAGTGATTTATTTCAGCTTTTATTTCTTTCATCACATTTCCAGTTGGTCAGAAGTTTACATACACTCAATTAGTATTTGGTAGCATTGCCTTTAAATTGTTTAACTTGGGTCAAACGTTTCGGGTGTCATCAACCTTTTCAAAATGGTTGACGAAGTCATCCACAGAGAGGGAGGGGGAGGAGGAGGATTCAACAGGGAGGAAAAGGTGGCAAAGAGCTTCCAAGGGTTAGAGGTCGAGGCTTGAAATGTAGAGCGGTAGAAAGTGTCTTTAGCAGCAGAAACAGAGGAAGAAAAAGTAGAGAGGAGAGAGTGAGAAGATGACCGGTCCACAGGGAGTTTAGTTTCCCTCCGTTTCCACTCGGCTGAGGGAAGAGATGATGGAAAAGGAGAGAGTAGCAGGAGAGAGAGAGAGAGAGAGCATTACCATCTGAGTAGGGGCAGAGTGAGTAGTGTTGGAGGAGAGCATTACCATCTGAGTAGGGGCAGAGTGAGTAGTGTTGGAGGAGAGCATTACCATCTGAGTAGGGGCAGAGTGAGTAGTGTTGGAGGAGAGCATTACCATCTGAGTAGGGGCAGAGTGAGTAGTGTTGGAGGAGAGCATTACCATCTGAGTAGGGCCAGAGTGAGTAGTGTTGGAGGAGAGCATTACCATCTGAGTAGGGGCAGAGTGAGTAGTGTTGGAGGAGAGCATTACCATCTGAGTAGGGGCAGAGTGAGTAGTGTTGGAGGAGAGCATTACCATCTGAGTAGGGGCAGAGTGAGTAGTGTTGGAGGAGAGCATTACCATCTGAGTAGGGGCAGAGTGAGTAGTGTTGGAGGAGAGCATTACCATCTGAGTAGGGGCAGAGTGAGTAGTGTTGGAGGAGAGCATTACCATCTGAGTAGGGGCAGAGTGAGTAGTGTTGGAGGAGAGCATTATCATCTGAGTAGGGGCAGAGTGAGTAGTGTTGGAGGAGAGCATTATCATCTGAGTAGGGGCAGAGTGAGTAGTGTTGGAGTAGAGAGAGAGAGATAGACACAACTGTAGAGAGAGAGAGAGACACAACTGTAGAGAGAGAGAGAGAGAGAGAGAGACACACAACTGTAGAGAGAGAGAGAGAGAGAGAGAGAGAGACACACAACTGTAGAGAGAGAGAGACACAACTGTAGAGAGAGAGACACAACTGTAGAGAGAGAGAGAGACACAACTGTAGAGAGACACAACTGTAGAGGGAGAGAGAGACACAACTGTAGAGACACAACTGTAGAGGGAGAGAGAGACACAACTGTAGAGACACAACTGTAGAGGGAGAGCGAGACACAACTGTAGAGACACAACTGTAGAGGGAGAGAGAGACACAACTGTAGAGAGACACAACTGTAGAGGGAGAGAGAGACACAACTGTAGAGAGAGAGAGAGACACAACTGTAGAGAGAGACAACTGTAGAGAGAGAGAGACACAACTGTAGAGGGAGAGAGAGACACAACTGTAGAGAGACACAACTGTAGAGAGACACAACTGTAGAGGGAGAGACGACTGTAGAGAGAGAGAGAGAGAGAGACACAACTGTAGAGAGAGACAGAGAATGAGAGATTAGGGGGTTAATTCCCTAGAGGGGGATATCAGAGAGACTCCTCCAACACCGCCCCCTCTCTTATTTGTTATGGATCTAAATAAATGTCACTAGAAAACAGCTTAAGCAAATACAAATGAAGTCACTTAGCTCTTATTCTGGCTGCACTCTTCGGCCTCACTGTGTCAGCTAGCAAGCAAGGGATGAGAGCGTTGCCAGCCAGCATGGCAAGGAAACATTTAGAACGAACCACTGGGTCCATAGATACTGAACAAAAAGACTTCACCATTGGGTCGCGTCCATAGATACAGAACAAAAAGACTTCACCACTGGGTTACGTCCATAGATGCAGAACAAAAAGACTTCACCACTGGGTTGCATCTCTGGCAACCTAACTCATTTGGTGTAGAGCAGACCTAACCCACTCTATTAAATTAGTCAAAACAGGGACATTTTACATCTGGCTAGAAATTCAAAAGGAAATTCTCACAGAAAAATGTCCTCCTGTGTACTACCTGAATCCCCCCACTAGAATCCCCATACTTTAATGAAGACAGCTTCTCCATCCTAGAGGGGGAGATCAACCATTTCCAGGCCCAGGGACATGTACTAGTCTGTGGCGACCTAAATGCCAGAACTGGACAAGAACCTGATACCCTCAGCACACAGGGGGACAAACATCTACCTGGAGGTGACAGCATTCCCTCCCCCATACGCCCCCCTAGACACAACTATGACAACATAACCAACAAAAACGGGTCACAACTCCTGCAGCTCTGTCGGACGCTGGGTCTGTACATAGTCAATGGTAGGCTTCCAGGAGACTCCTATGGTAGGTACACATATAGCTCATGTCTTGGCAGTAGTACTGTACTTTATCACTGACCTCAACCCAGAGTCTCTCAGAGCGTTCAGTCAGTCCACTGACACCTCTATCAGATCACAGCAAAATCACACTCTACTTGAACAGAGCAATACTCAATCATAAGGCATCAAAGCCAAAGGAACTGAATAATATTATTAAATGCTATAGATGGAAGGAAAGTAGTGTTGAAATCTACCCAAAAAACAATTAGGCAACAACCAATTCAATCCCTTCTAGACAACTTCCTGGACAAAACGTTCCACTGTAATAGTGAAGGTGTGAACCTGTCAGTAGAAAACCTCAACAGGATATTTGACCTCTCAGCTTCTCATCAAATCTAAACATTTCAAACAGAAAACTGAAGAAAATGAACAACAATGATAAATGGTTTGATGAAGAAGAAGAAACTTTACTCACAACACCTCTGTTGAGACAATCAGTGACCCCATCTCCGCCCCCATCTCCGCCCCTGCTCCCCCTGGACTGATCCTCAACACCCCCCTTCCCCCCACCTCCCCACCTGGGCTGGCTTTCACCACCAACCAAGTGAAGAGAGAGCTGGAGAGACTACATCAGTGGAAAGCGGTGGGCCCTGATGGCATCAGCCCAAGGGTGCTTAGGGTCTGTGCTGACCAACCGTGTGGAATACTCCAGCGTCCCTTCAACCTTAGCCTGAGCCTAGAAAGGGTCCCTGTGCTGTGGAAAACATCCTGCCTCGTCCCAGTGCCCAAGAAGGCACACCCCACAGTCCTGAATGACTTCAGACCTGTAGCGCTAACATCCCACATCATGAAGACCCTGGAAAGGTTAGTCCTCGCTCACCTCAGACCCCTGGTGTGTTCATCACTGGACCCCCTGCAGTTTGCATACCAGCGCAACATCGGGGTGGATGATGCAATCATCTACCTTCTGCAGAGGGCCTACTCTCACCTGGACAACGCAGGTTGCACTGTGAGGGTTATGTTTTTTGACTTCTCCAGTGCCTTCAATACCATTCAGCCCCTGCTACTGGGTGAGAAGATGAGGAGGATGAAAGTGGAAGCACCCTTAGTCTCCTGGGTCACGGACTACCTGACCGGTAGGCCACAATTTGTGCGACTACAGAGCTGTGTGTCAGAACGGGCTGTTAGCAACACAGGGGCCCCCCAGGGTACGGTCCTGTCCCCCTTCCTGTTCACCCTCTACACCTCGGACTTCAGATATAACTCTGAAACATGCCACATGCAGAAGTTCTCGGATGACTCCGCTATTGTAGGGTGCATCAGGGGTGGGCAGGAGGAGGAGTACAGGAGCACAATCAGTGACTTTGTTGTGGTGTGAGCAGAATCACCTTCAGCTCAACATCAGCAAAACAAAGGAGATGGTGGTGGACTTCAGGAGAACCAAGGCACAACTGACTGCAGTCCCTATACAGGGGATGGATGTGGAAATGGTTGGGTCATACAAGTTCCTGGGAGTCCATATGGACAACAGGCTGGAATGGGCTGGTAACACCGGGGCCCTGTACAAAAAGGGCCAGAGCCGACTCTACTTTCTGAGGAGGCTCAGGTTCTTCAACGTGTGCAGTAAACTACTGCATACCTTCTACCAGTCTGTGGTGGCCAGTGCCATCTTTTTTGCAGTGGTGTGCTGGGGAGCAAACATTAAAGCCGGTGATGCTTCTCGGGTAAATAAGCTGATCAGGAAGGCTAGCTCTGTCCTGGGGATGAGCCTTGACACTCTAGAGGAGGTGGCAGAGAGACGGATCCTGGCCATACTGCTGGCCATCATGGACAACGTCACCCACCCTCTGCATGCCATGGTTATGACGCAGAGGAGCACCTTCAGTCACAGACTGATCCCACCACGGTGTGCCAGAGAGCGCTACAGGAGGTCCTTCCTGCCGGCGGCTATTAGACTATATAA
This sequence comes from Thymallus thymallus, assembly GCA_023634145.1. Lineage (NCBI taxonomy): Eukaryota > Metazoa > Chordata > Actinopteri > Salmoniformes > Salmonidae > Thymallus > Thymallus thymallus. Next base: position 32,953,057 of record CM042384.1, read on the forward strand.
TGCCTCACCGGGGTGCCGTGCCGTCGGCAACATAGATCTGGAACTGTTGGGGTGTTAGGACCTAGTTTAACAATTATGAATCCATCCGTGAGTAACTCTGGTCTGTAATCACTCATTCACTCAGGACTTATTTATTCATACCGGTCTGTATATACATATTCATGTACAGTTGTTATATCATATCACATGCAATATTGTAAGTAATTCTTGGACTTAACTTACGTAGTCATTCACTCAGGAATGCATATTAGTATCCTGTCAGTTGTATCTTTTTTCATTGCTTTTAGTATATCGAATGTGCAATACTTGCATTTATCTGTAATTAAACCCTGCGCACTAAGGACTGTATTTTAAGGGAATTACTATTATTACCCCAAATGATATCATACACACATTTAGCTATTTAAGTATCTCTTCCTGTCATCTACCTGTACAGTTTGTGTAACCATGCAAGTATTCACTTACCTGTAAATTTAAATGTATATTTACCTGTACAGTTAATTTAACCATGCAAAATGTTCACTTACCTGTTCATTTAACCAGTATGTATATTAAGTAAACTATTATTACCCTCGCTCATATCATACGCATTTTTAGCTACTGAAGTATTTCTCTGCCATCGACCTGTATAGTATAGTTAACCATCCAACATCCACCAATGTATAGTGTACATATTCAGCCAACCACCCATACTATGCAATGTCTTTTTATAGCTTTTTATAGCTTTTTTTTTGCACTCCAGATATCTTGTATTTCTATACTTTTTCCATACTGCCATTCTATGTATCATGTACCGTGTATCTGTCTTTTGTATACTTTCGTTCTGGCATTTTTCACCTGTCCTGGGTTTTGTCTGTCTGTCTGTCTGTCTGTCTGTCTGTCTGTCTATCTGTCTATCTGTCTATCTATCTATCTAGCCTTTAACCAACAATACAACAGGTGTAGACCTTACAGTGAAATGCTTACTAACAAGTCCTTAACCAACAATACAACAGGTGTAGACCTTACAGTGAAATGCTTACTAACAAGCCCTTAACCAACAATACAACAGGTGTAGACCTTACAGTGAAATGCTTACTAACAAGCCCTTAACCAACAATACAACAGGTGTAGACCTTACAGTGAAATGCTTACTAACAAGCCCTTAACCAACAATACAACAGGTGTAGACCTTACAGTGAAATGCTTACTTACAAGCCCTTAACCAACAATACAACAGGTGTAGACCTTACAGTGAAATGCTTACTAACAAGCCCTTAACCAACAATACAACAGGTGTAGACCTTACAGTGAAATGCTTACTAACAAGCCCTTAACCAACAATACAACAGGTGTAGACCTTACAGTGAAATGCTTACTAACAAGCCCTTAACCAACAATACAACAGGTGTAGACCTTACAGTGAAATGCTTACTAACAAGCCCTTAACCAACAATACAACAGGTGTAGACCTTACAGTGAAATGCTTACTAACAAGCCCTTAACCAACAATACAACAGGTGTAGACCTTAGTGAAATGCTTACTAACAAGCCCTTAAAAAGTAAGAAAGAGGAACTTGAAACTCTCGACTCTCTCCAATACAGCCCTGTCGATGTGAATTGGGGCTCGGACCTCCGTTTCCATGATCAGCTCCTTAATTATCTGTCCCAATAAGCACGTCCTAGAGATATCCCTTATTGGGGCAGTGGTCACCATGTTCCGTGTATGTTTTGTGGGATGTTGATTGAATATTCTCCTATCCCACAGAACTGGACACGTGAATGCTCTTGCAACGTTCCCTAGAAGTGTCTAGAACATAAATATCTTAAATTCTCATTAAGGGGATGGTCTCTTGGAAACATTCATTGCACATCACAGGAACATTCCTATCTTAAGGTTATTTAATTACCTAATGAGACTCTTAAGACTGATGTTGTCTCCCTGTCTTGGGTTCTGTCTGAATCTATCTGAAGACTGATGTTGTCTCCCTGTCTTGGGTTCTGTCTGAATCTATCTGAAGACTGATGTTGTCTCCCTGTCTTGGGTTCTGTCTGAATCTATCTGAAGACTGATGTTGTCTCCCTGTCTTGGGTTCTGTCTGAATCTATCTGAAGACTGATGTTGTCTCCCTGTCTTGGGTTCTGTCTGAATCTATCTGAAGACTGATGTTGTCTCCCTGTCTTGGGTTCTGTCTGAATCTATCTGAAGACTGATGTTGTCTCCCTGTCTTGGGTTCTGTCTGAATCTATCTGAAGACTGATGTTGTCTCCCTGTCTGAATCTATCTGGTTACTGATTCCGAGACTGTTGTTTCTGTTCTGTCCCCAGGAGTGTTGCGTCAGCAGAGAGGAGACCTGAGGCTGTGTGGTGGGGCCATCCATGTTGCCGTCCTCCCTTTATCTCTCCCTCCATCCTATCCTCTCCTCTTCCTCCGCCTGCTGCAGAGAGTGGCCCAGCTCCCTCTCTCTCCTCCCAGCTCCCTCTCTCTCCTCACAGCTCCCTCTCTCTCCTCACAGCTCCCTCTCTCTCCTCACAGCTCCCTCTCTCTCCTCACAGCTCCCTCTCTCTCCTCACAGCTCCCTCTCTCTCCTCTCCCCCGCTGCAGTCGTGCATCTCTGAGTCTCTGTCCTTTCCCCTGCCTACCCCTGCCCCTGCCTGACCCCTGTCTCCTCCCTGCCCTGCCTCCTCCTGCCCCTGCCTGACCCCTGTCTCCTCCCTGCCCTACCTCCCTCTGCCCCTGCCTGACCCCTGTCTCCCCCTCCCCTGCCTCTCTCTGTCCTTGCCTGACCCCTGCCTTCCCCTGCCTGACCCCTGCCTCCCCCTGCCTGACCCCTGCCTTCCCCTGCCTGACCCCTGCCTTCCCCTGCCTGACCCCTGCCTCCCCCTGCCTCCCCACTCACCCCCCCCCCCCCCCCCCCTCTCAACATGATGGAGTTGGGGGGCGTGTCCTATCTGAAAGAGGAGTGTCTTCTACAGGTCACACCTGCCTGCCTGGGGTGCTTCATCGAGACCCTGCTCCTATCCATGACCCCAGCCCCACGACTCCTGACCTTGACCCCGAGGTGGGGCTGGTAAGCCACCAGGACTTCGAGGCCACTTCCTGCCCCATCTCTGACATCAGCAGCATCAGTATCCAGTGTCTGAGCCAGGCTGGGGAGGTCGTAGAGGTTCTCGGGGAGCAGCTCCTCAGCTTCTCCATGACCAAAACCTGCCACGCCACCGCCCTCACTACCGCCCTCGTTACCGCTAACGACAAAACAGGAGACAACGGAGAGAAGACTGAGGCAGAGGATCCCACGACCAATAACCTGTATCAGGGCCTCCTATTGGACAAAGTGAACAGGGAGGAAATGCTGCCATTGGACAAGGTCAGCGGGGGGGAAGTGTTACTATTGGACAAAGTGAACAGGGAGGAGGTGCTGCTATTGGACAAGGTCAGCGGGGGGGAAGTGTTACTATTGGACAAAGTGAACAGGGAGGAGGTGCTGCTATTGGACAAGGTCCCCAGGGAGGAAGTGCTGCTATTGGACAAGGTCAGTGGGGGGGAAGTGTTACTATTGAACAAAGTGAACAGGGAGGAGGTGCTGCTATTGGACAAGGTCAGTGTTGAGGAGGTCCATCTGGCCAATGCGGGTCAGGACTGGGGTTACTTCGAGTCGTTTATCAGTGAGTCCAAGATGGAGCTGCTGGACCTGTGTTCTAAGACCGACCTGTCAGTCAACCTGTTCTCCGAGGACGAAGTTGACAACCTGTTTGACGAAGACGACAACGAGGACTCAACTCTGAGCAGCGACGTGTGCTCTCTAAAGATCCGCTACGAGTCCTTCCAGGACAACATGAGAGAGAAGACCAACGTCCTGCAGGAGGACACACAGTTCGACTTCTTCCCCTCTGTCCTGGTCAACTGTGCCAAGAGGGAGAACGGAAGAAGAGGAGGAGGGAGGACAGGGGAGGAGGGTAAATCTGAGGAGCTGAACCTAGTGGTGGGGGAGGAGGGGGGAGGTGTTAGCCCCCTAGTGGGGTCTCCGGGATCAACCCTCTCCTTCCCTTCCGCCTCCTCTGTCAACTGCCTGCTTGAGTTCAGTAACTCAGCCGAGGAGGACGAGGAGTACAGCGACGATTCCTCCTGCACCTCCTCGGACACCCTGCAGGAGGCGCAGCAGGAGGCACGGCTGGGCCAGAGGAGGGGAGGAGGACTCAGGAGACTCCTCAGCCCCTCTAACCCTCTGAACTACGGCCTGCGCTCCATAAGGAAGGTCCGTTACAGTGATGACTACCTATACGATGTCGACTCCATCGAAAGCCACGAAAAGACAGAGAGAAACGCCACGGAGAAGAGAGAGAAGGTTCCGGTGGGACAGAGAGAGGAGGATGTGGACTTGTGCCCTAAGAAGAGACGGAAATTCTCCCGGAAGGAGCCGCCAGTCATCATTAAGTACATCATCATCAACCGCTTCAAAGGACAGAGACACATGTCTGTGAAGCTGGGCAGGCTGGACCCTGCCGAGGACGCTGCCGTGAGCCTGGACGCCGCCGCTAAGAACCATTACTCCTCTCTGTCTCCGCTAAAAGACTTCTGGCAGGAGAGGAGGAGGGAGCGAGAGGAGCAGCTACGGCTAGCGTCCACAGATAAACAACATCTGAACAGGCTCCGTCACAGTCTCTTTAGTTCCATGCACCCCAAACAGAAATACAAGATAGCCAACAGGCTGTGTGTCCAGAGGACAGCGGAGGAATCAGTAGCCAACAGGCTGTGTGTCCAGAGGACAGCGGAGGAATCAACAGCAGCACAGGACTCTGGTTCTACCCCCTCTGGATCTGGTCAGGCTGTTACTACAGAGGAGGGGGGAGGGGGAACAGCGACATTAGAACCTCAGAACATCACACACATCGTAACAGCCAAGAGGAGCCGCACTCAGGAGAGGGAGGACAGGGAGGACAGGGAGGACAGGGAGGACAGGGAGGACAGGGAGGAGAGGGAGGAGAGGGAGGACAGAGAGGAGAGGGAGGACCGAGAGGAGAGGAGGATGGGTAAAATAGTGAGGAAAGGGAAATTCAAGAGCCAAGCCAGGCTGAGGAGTAACAAGACAATGAAGGAGGGAGGAGCAGTAGGAGGAGGAGAGGAGGGGGGGAGCGTGATGAATGGAGCGGCGGGGGTTTTAACCAACCAGGAGCCTGCTGGCAGCGTGACAGAGGCAGACATCAACTCCTCTTTCTCTTCCGCTGACACCAACCTGAAGACACGCCCCTTCACCTCCTCTTCCTGCATCTCCTCCTCCGCCTGCGTCTCCTCCTCCGCCTGCGTCTCCTCCTCCGCCTGCGTCTCCTCCTCCGCCTGCGTCTCCTCCTCCGCCTGCGTCTCCTCCTCCTGCGTCTCCTCCGCCTGTGTCTCCTCCGCCTGCGTCTCCTCCTCCTCTGACAAAGCTTTACCTTCTGGGGAGAGGGAGGAGGGGGTGTCAGTGATCCCAGGGGGGTACCTGCAGACCCTACTAGATGCCTCAGACTCCTCCAGGGGGACAGGTATCACCTACTACCCCCAGCAGCCCCCCAGGCAGCACTATCACCTGCGTCTCTCTCTAGAGGAGAAACAGTTTTCCTCCCTGCATCTAGCCCAGAGATGTGTCCTCTCCCCTCCCTCTGAGTCAGAGCTCCGACAGTCCCCCCAAAACTGCCCCAGCTCTCCGCCCTCCATGTGGCACCATCAGCCCCATCTCTGCACCAGCTACCCCCACAGCCGGGGGGGCTTCGGCCCCGATACCCCTATCCTTCCCAACGGGTTCCCCGGGTCCCTGCCCTTGTCGGACGGCCTGCCTGGGTCTGGGCCTGGGTCTGGGCCTGGGTCTGGGTCTGGGCCTGGGTCGGAATACAGCCAGCAGGGATCAGAGACTGACAGACTGCTGTACGATAAGAGTTACCTGGAGGGGCTGGGGGTGGAGCTACAGGAGCTTCATTCAGGTGTGTATCTGGAGCAGGTGCAGTACCAGAGAGACTCTCTCTGCTCTGACCATGGCTGTCTAATCAGCTATGACTCTGTGGGCTCCCTGTCTGCCTGCTCCTCCAACTACAGCCTCCCGTCCTGCAGCGGTGGGGAACAGCGTGAGGGAGGAGGGGAGACGGAGGAGGGGAGAGACAGCTACCTGCAGCACTGCAGCCCCACGGTGTTGTTCCAACAGAGCCTGGAGAACATGGGTCATCCCATCACTCCTCTCAGAGAGTCCTCAGACCTCCTCGACATCTCCAACTTCACTCCCGACAAGTTCAGACACTACTCCCTGTCCGAGCTGTCGCCCCCAGAGACCCCCAACCTCTCCCCCCAGGCGACGGGGTCGAAGCTGAGGACAGGAGGCAAGGCCCCGCAGTACCAAGATCATGTGACAGGATGTGACATCAACAGGGAGATGAAGTGGAACTGTGACATCATGCAGCAGCACGGGGTTGAGTGGTGGCAGTTCCAGATACATCCCTCATTCAACGGAGAGGAGCAGGGGAGGAAGAACATCCACTCTAAGAGGAAGGCAGGTTATAAACAGGCTGCAGTGGCAGCAGTGGGACAGCAGGGGCCTAAGAAAGGCCGGGACCCCAGAGCAGCCAAGACCGAGAAGGTGAAGACGCCTAGACAGAGCCTCACGTCTAAGAAGATCAAAGCCATGCTGGAGGTGAAGGCTGCCAAGGGCCAGTCGCAGGCGGGGGGGAACCTTCAGGCCCACAGCCACGGTAGCACTGGGGACTGGTCTGGCAGCGGCACTGGGCCTAGGGGCTGGTCGGAGGGGAACACCAGCCTGGGGGGAAGGGAGGAGCAGCGGGAGTTTGAGGAGCCGTCCAACATCCTGTCCAACATCGTGTCCGGCATGGCAGAGGTCCAGAAGTTCATGATGGCGTCCATGGAGCCTCTGTGGGATCCGCTGGAGGCCGGCCTGCCGCCCGACGCCAACAGCCTCAACATGAAGACCCTTCAGATCCTCCAGGGGAGGGGGGGCAAGAAGGGGGCTGGCACCACGGGGGTTGGATGGGGCAAGAAGGCCAGGGGCAAGGCGGGAAACAACCGGGTCAAGTTTATCCCCTCCCACCCCATCTTTCCCCAGCTCGCTCTGGGCTGCAACATGTTCGACAAACCCAACTTTATTAATCCAGGCACCGCGCACAAAAAGCTGTACCGTCACAAGACCAGTGCCAAGTTCCCAAACATGGAGACTGTGAAGGATAAGCACAGAGGAGCGGAGAGGAACCCAAACAAGGACTTGGCTCTCATGGCCTCTTTTGAGAAACTGAGGTAATATTTTGTTATCTGCTGCTGTTGCCCCCCCCCTCCCCCCCACTACCTGCTCAGCACCCCTCCTCCTCCCCCCCCCCTCCCCCCCACTACCTGCTCAGCACCCCTCCTCCCTCCCCCCTCTCCCCCACTACCTGCTCAGCACCCCTCCTCCTCCCCCTCCCCCCCACTACCTGCTCAGCACCCCTCCTCCCTCCCCCCTCTCCCCCACTACCTGCTCAGCACCCCTCCCCCTCCTCCTCCTCCCTCCCCCCTCTCCCCTACCTGCTCAGCACCCCTCCTCCTCCCCCTCCCCCCCACTACCTGCTCAGCACCCCTCCTCCCTCCCCCCTCTCCCCTACCTGCTCAGCACCCCTCCTCCTCCCCCTCCCCCCCACTACCTGCTCAGCACCCCTCCTCCCTCCCCCCTCTCCCCTACCTGCTCAGCACCCCTCCCCCTCCTCCTCCTCCCTCCCCCCTCTCCACTACCTGCTCAGCACCCCTCCTCCTCCTCCTCCTCCTCCTCCTCCCTCCCCCACTACCTGCTCAGCACCCCTCCTCCTCCTCCTCCTCCTCCTCCTCCCTCCCCCCCCCTACCTGCTCAGCACCCCTCCTCCTCCTCCTCCTCCTCCCCCCCCCCACTACCTGCTCAGCACCCCTCCTCCTCCTCCTCCTCCTCCTCCCCCCCCCCACTACCTGCTCAGCACCCCTCCTCAACTACCTGCTCAGCACCCCTCCTCCTCCTCCTCCACTACCTGCTCAGCACCCCTCCTCCTCCTCCTCCTCCTCCTCCCCCCCCCCACTACCTGCTCAGCACCCCTCCTCAACTACCTGCTCAGCACCCCTCCTCCTCCTCCCCCCCCCCCACTACCTGCTCAGCACCCCTCCTCAACTACCTGCTCAGCACCCCTCCTCCTCCTCCTCCTCCTCCCCCCCCCCACTACCTGCTCAGCACCCCTCCTCAACTACCTGCTCAGCACCCCTCCTCCTCCTCCCCCCCCCATCCACTACCTGCTCAGCACCCCTCCTCAACTACCTGCTCAGCACCCCTCCTCCTCCTCCCTCCCCCCCACTACCTGCTCAGGGCATGAGACACCTTCTTGTACTTCTTTACAAACTACATATTGAGTGATTGTGTCAAGTTTATAGAGATTTTAAACAAACTACCAAGGAGTCTTTCTACTCAGTTGTTTCTTGACAGACAGCAGAGTGCTTCATTCAGTAGTGATGTTGTATCAGGACATTCAAGGTGTTGTATTAGTCACAGGAGTGAGTGGTGTTGGAGAGGGCATGCCCTCATCACATTACACTGGCAGTAGATATTAAACCTGGCATTTTCAGCAGCTACGAGTCATATTGCTATTCCATGTGAGATGTCAAGGGGTCAGCACCACTTCATCCTACCATTTATTGCATCACATTATGCCATCTCAGACATTAAATGTGTCCCAAATGGCACCATTTTCCCTATATAGTGAACCCTATGGGCCCTGGTCACAAGTAGTGTGCTACAGTGCCTTCGGAAAGGATTCAGACCCATTGACTTTATCTACATTTTGTTACGTTACAGCCTTATTCTAAAATTGATTAAATAACACATTTTTATGGACAGAAGAAGCTCTGTGCATCACAGTGTCTGTCTCTGGCTGGGTGAGTCACAAATGGCACCCAGCCTGTTCTCTATAGTGCATTACTTTTGACCAGAGCCCATAGGACCTTGGTAGTATACAGGAAACAGGGTGCTATTTGGGACATAACCTCTGTTACTCCGGACCATTCAGACTAATTACCGGCATTTAGTTTCCATCTGTCATTCTGCCTCTATCTTATTGAATGGAACCTCCTCCTCTATCTTATTGAATGGAACCTCCTCCTCTATCTTATTGAATGGAACCTCCTCCTCTGTCTTATTGAATGGAACCTCCTCCTCTGTCTTATTGAATGGAACCTCCTCCTCTATCTTATTGAATGGAACCTCCTCCTCCTCATGGTCCTATGAAACATCAACATTATCATTTAGATGTTGGTTTTGATTTACTTCTAGAAATGACAGAAAATAAATGCAATCTAAACTAATGACCCTCTGTATGAATGTGTATTATATTGTTATTATTCTGATATGTTTGATGTATTCAGTCATTATTTAAATACATTGATTGGGATTTTACTTTGTGCTTGTTTGGTTGACAGAATATGTAGTTTTATAAGATGATATGATGATACTGTCTAGTTGTTACCAGAAGGATCTCAAGGGACTCTTGACACAACAACATCTTGTATATTTTTTGTGTGCCAATTTGTAACATATTTTGTAAGTATATATTGTTAGTGTATATTTTGTAAGTGTATATTTTTCTTAGAAAGTGCTGTGAAGTGTTTGTGTGTGAGTAACCTTTTATCCCGCCTGTACAGGAAGTGGAAAGGATGTACAATGACAAGCTTCTGGCTTTAAAAACCAAAATATGGAAGATTTGACAAACATTTGAAATATCTACATTTTGATGGGAGTGTTGCAATAATAAGATATTGATCTTGTTATGAGAGTGTTGTGTTTTTGTGCAAAACACAAATAAGCAAAGAAAAGCATCTGGAAAAGATATTCAACATTTGTGAACAATTTGCCGTTTTATAGAATTTAATGTAAATTATTTTAGTTTTATTTCGTTTTTATGTTGTTAAATATTTGTGATCAAGCCTGTATGATGACAATGTAATATTGGTAAGTTGCTGAGTTTTGTAATAATGGTTTTGGAGTAAATATAAACATTTAAATAATATTTTGAATGCTGCTTTCTGAAGAGAGTTGGCTTGTTTTTCACATTGGTTTATGTCACCCATCTGAATGAGTAGTGAATCTGCTATAATCACAACAATATGCTAATAGGCAGAGGCACAAGTAATGTCTGCAGTTTTCAGTTTGGCTATTTGTTTCAAGTGTATGACCTGGCCAAGACAAAGCAAAGCAGTGCAACAAAAAACAACAGAGTTACACAAACATAGTCAATAACACAATAGAAAATCTATATACATATATACCTTACTGCAAAATGCAGTAAGGTTAGGAAGACAATAAATAGGCCATAGTGGCGAAATAATTAAGTATATACATATGAGATGGGATACCGTAGAATAGGTAAGGTGGAGGTGATATGAAGGGGTCTAGGGTGGCAGGTAAGGTGGAGGTAATATGAAGGGGTCTAGGGTGGCAGGTAAGGTGGAGGTAATATGAAGGGGTCTAGGGTGGCAGGTAAGGTGGAGGTAATATGAAGGGGTCTAGGGTGGCAGGTAAGGTGGAGGTAATATGAAGGGGTCTAGGGTGGCAGGTAAGGTGGAGGTAATATGAAGGGGTCTAGGGTGGCAGGTAAGGTGGAGGTAATATGAAGGGGTCTAGGGTGGCAGGTAAGGTGGAGGTAATATGAAGGGGTCTAGGGTGGCAGGTAAGGTGGAGGTAATATGAAGGGGTCTAGGGTGGCAGGTAAGGTGGAGGTAATATGAAGGGGTCTAGGGTGGCAGGTAAGGTGGAGGTAATATGAAGGGGTCTAGGGTGGCAGGTAAGGTGGAGGTAATATGAAGGGGTCTAGGGTGGCAGGTAAGGTGGAGGTGATATGAAGGGGTCTAGGGTGGCAGGTAAGGTGGAGGTAATATGAAGGGGTCTAGGGTGGCAGGTAAGGTGGAGGTGATATGAAGGGGTCTAGGGTGGCAGGTAAGGTGGAGGTAATATGAAGGGGTCTAGGGTGGCAGGTAAGGTGGAGGTAATATGAAGGGGTCTAGGGTGGCAGGTAAGGTGGAGGTGATATGTGCTTGTTTTGAGATTAAAGCGAGAGCTGCATGTCGCCACGTGAACATTTGTTCATATCCTTTGCTAGTTAGTGAGTTATTAGCCCAGTTCTAGATCATTAGTTGTCAGCAACAACACTACATTGAACACCACACTACTGCAGGCTGAATGATAGAACAGCTATTTCCATGTTCAAATGTTATGGGATGCATGTGCTCCATTGTTTTTGATGGTAGGCCACGCTGGTAGGCCACGCTGGTAGGCCACGCTGGTAGGCCTACATTATGATCAGATAGCCACAGTAGCCTACTTGGCCACTGTTAAAACTGTAACTTAAAGCAGGTACAGCCTCAGTGTTCACAGTAAACACAGCTGGAAGTTTCAAGTTTGCACTCAAAACATGTAGGAAAATTGGTAGAGAGACTTATAAATCATGGAGGATGGTTTATTTATATATATTTAGATGTATGTCTAGCCTATACACAGGGTTGGTAGGGTACTTTCTAAATGTATTCAGTTACTAGTTACCTGTCCAAAATTGTAATCAGTAATGTAACTTCTGTATTACCCCAAACTCAGTAACGTAATCTGATTACATTCAGTTACTTTTACTTTCCCCTTAAGAGACATTAGAAGAAGACTAACATGTATGTTACTGATTGAACAACATCTATTACAGGATAAATACATGTTAAAGTTTACATAGCTGGTCAGATATGGATGTTACATGATACTTTATGGGTTGGTTATGTACAGTCGTGGTCAAAAGTTTTGAGAATGACACAAGTATTGGTCTCCACAAAGTTTGCTGCCTCAGTGTTGATGATGGCAATTTGCATATACTCCAGAATGTCATGAAGAGTGATCAGATGAATTGCAATTAATTGCAAAGTCCCTCTTTGCCATGAAAATGAACTTAATCCCCCAAAAACATTTCCACTGCATTTCAGCCCTGCCACAAAAGGACCAGCTGCCATCATGTCAGTGATTTGTCTCGTTAACACAGGTGAGAGTGTTGACGAGGACAAGGCTGGAGATCACTCTGTCATGCTGATTGAGTCAGAATAACAGACTGGAAGCTTTAAAAGGTGCTTGAAATCATTGTTCTTCCTCTGTCAACCATGGTTACCTGCAAGGAAACATGTGCCGTCATCATTGCTTTGCACAAAAAGGGCTTCACAGGCAAGGATATTGCTGCTAGTAAGATTGCACCTAAATCAACCATTTATTGGATCATCAAGAACTTCAAGGAGAGAGGTTAAATTGTTGTGAAGGCATCAGGGCGCCCAAGAAAGTCCAGCAAGCACCAGGACCGTCTCCTAAAGTTGATTCAGCTGCGGGATCGGGGCACCACCAGTGCAGAGCTTGCTCAGGAATGGCAGCAGGCAGGTGTGAGTGCATCTGCACGCACAGTGAGGCGAAGACTTTTGGAGGATGGCCTGGTGTCAAGAAGGGCAGCAAAGAAGCCACTTCTCTCCAGGAAAAACATCAGGGACAGACTGATATTCTGCAAAAGGTACAGGGATTGGACTGCTGAGGACTGGGGTAGAGTCATTTTCTCTGATGAATCCCCTTTCCGATTGTTTGGGCCATCCGGAAAACACCTTGTCTGGAGAAGACAAGGTGAGCGCTACCATCAGTCCTGTGTCATGCCAACAGTAAAGCATCCTCAGACCATTCATGTGTGGGGTTGCTTCTCAGCCAAGGGAGTGGGCTCACTCACAATTTTGCCTAAGAACACAGCCATGAATAAAGAATGGTACCAACACATCCTCCGAGAGCAACTTCTCCCAACCATCCAAGAACAGTTTGGTGACGACCAATGCCTTTTCCAGCATGATGGAGCACCTTGCCATAAGGCAAAAGTGATAACTAAGTGGCTCGGGGAACAAAACATCAACATTTTGGGTCCATGACCAGGAAACTCCCCAGACCTTAATCCCATTGAGAACTTGTGGTCGATCCTCAAGAGGCGGGTGAACAAACAAAAACCCACAACTTCTGACAAACTCCAAGCATTGATTATGCAAGAATGGCCTGCCATCAGTCAGGATGTGGCCCAGAAGTTAATTGACAGCATGCCAGGCCGGATTGCAGAGGTAATATATATGCAAATATTGACTCTTTGCATAAACTGAATGTCATTGTCAATGAAAGCCTTTGACACTTATGGAATACTTGTAATTATACTTCAGTTTACCATAGTAACTACTGACAAAGATCTAAGAACACTGAAGCAGCAAACTTTGTGGAGACCAATACTTCTAAATTTTGAACCATTTATTAGGTTCAAAACAGATTTGTGAACAGCCATCCATAACAACCACAGAAGGCACAAATAGCTAAATGAGAGCAGCAGTGTGATTCACATCAATGTGTTATGTAGATATTAATAATAAGTGATATCCGTATCGCCGTAGACTATGCCACTGCTGTCATCCTTACCTCCAAACGTTTATTCTAGTTGGATAATCTTTGGATGCCGACAGCAGACGCACCATTGGAAGACATAGCTTGGACTGTAGCCTACAAAAGCCTATTCCTGCTCTTTTCCCGCGATCCATCAAACACATTTGGTGTGTCATCATAGTGAGGCGGCAGGTAGCCTAGCGGTTAGAGCATTGGGCCAGTAACCGAACGGTCGCTGGTTCGAATACCTGTCCTTGAGCAAGGCACTTAACCCTAATTTTCTCCAGGGGTGCCGTACTACTATGGCTGACCCTGTAGGTAGGCCGTCAATGTAAATAAGAATTTGTTTTTAACTGACTTTCCTAGTTAAATAAAAAATTAATAAATAGTGTCTCTGACTTGTGGTCAGACTCACTCAGGTGGAACAAATTTAAACTTGCTCTGTTTTTCAACGCTGATTTGAATGTCAGTGAGAAAACAGAAGTGTCAGAGATTATTTTTCAGTAAATATCCTTTCTGAATTTAAAAGTAATCCTTGAAATAATCATCTAGTTTTTCAAAAGTATCTGTAATCTGATTACAATATTTTTGCTGGTAACGTAACGGGTTACCGTTTTGTTGTAATCCCTTCCATGTAAGGGATTAATCCGTTACTCTCCAATCCTGCCTATACACATGACTCCCCTTCAGGGTTAACACTGTTTATCTGTCTGTAGCCTACTGCACAATGGGAAGTTCACAATCCACCTGTGTAGACCACATGATAGGGTTTATTAGGCCTAGGTGCATGCCACTAACTGTCATTTGGTAGGGCTACCACATGGTTGTAAAGGTGGCGGATATGGTCTTTGATTCTTTTTTCATTTACAGGTAGATCAGACATCCCTTTGATGATGAATTGTTGTAGTAGTATCAATTATTGTAGTAGTTGTATTAGAAGTATAGTAGAAGTTACAGGTGTATTAGTAGTATTCATTATAGTAGTAGCTACGTTGGTAATATTTTTTTGAATTTTAACCTTTATTTAACTAGGCAAGTCAGTTAAGAACAAATTCAAATTTACAATGACGTCTACCTTTCCGTTATTGGCCCAACGCACTAACCACTAGGCGGCCTGCATTTATTATTACACCGTTAATGTTGTATGCAATCATTTATCTGTTTTTGACAATTCCACCTCTCACCACAGCGCGGCGCTGCAGTGAAAGTACAGAACAAAAACAAACATCGTCTTTCCGTCGAATGCTCCCCCAGTTTCCGGAAGATCCCCCAGTTTCCGGAAGATCCCCGTACAATGATGGAGAAATTGGAATCCTGAGACCGTGCCCAACTATTCAAGAGAATTTATGAGAATAAAACGACCAAAGTCCAAGATAACGAATAACGACACAAATACAAGACAGGTACTGTGACAGGATGACATATTTAGATGTTGTTAACGTGTGTTTTTAAATATAAAGTGTGTTGTTAAATTGTGCTAACGTGTTAGCTTGCTGGCGGTCAACTAACGTTAGCAGGTTAGCAAGCAGCTAGCTGTAACTTTAGGAAGGACTCCGCTAGCGAGCTAACTGCTGTTGGTTACAGTTAGAGATAACGTTACTAACATATATATATATATATATATATATAGAAAGACTTTGTTAGGTAGAGAGTAAACCTTATTCGGACCTTACTGTCTTAGTGTCGTGTAACTTATTCCGTATGTCATACCGGTGACTGTTCGGTACTTAACGTTGTTCCGAGGTATTCATTCATTTACTAGCTAGTTAGCCTGTTAGCCTGTTATGAACAACAAAAACAACGTCAAGTTGCTTCCATCTTGTACATTCTTCTAACGTTATAGAGGATAACTTAATCATATCTTTTTTTAGCGTATACAGAAGGCCTCAAAAGAGCAAACTAACGTCAGATATCGAAGTAGTTCCACAAATGAGTGCAGTTGAAACGTTTCTCGTTAGTTAACGCTAACTAGCTAACTAAATGAAGTCTTGTCAATTTGAAATGGTCACAACTTGAAATGCTAAATGAATGGTGTTGTTTGTCCACTGTGAGTTTACTATGGGGTTGTCACGGTGAATAGTGATGATGTTCGTTAACGGAGTCAGACAGATGCTAAGCTTGTTAGCTAGCTAGCATGCTACTTGTTAGCTCGCCAGATTCCATTTTGTTTTTCTCGACTTTAGTCTGACTGACTAGCTGCTGATTTGGAATCAGAACAGTGGAGCCCGTTTAGATATCGCTTTAAAGGAGGTGACATTGTTGAATCGGAGTAAAGGATGACCACCAAGCCAGGGATCATTTTCCTTGATATCTGAAACGTCCTTATTAACTGTAGTTTACTGAACGCTAGCTAACTTAGTAGCTAATAAGCCAGTTAACCTGTTTTCTGCTATTTCTTGATGAATGTAATTTAGGGGTGACTAGTTCTGCTTTTTTTTGCCTTGTCAATAACATCAAAAAATGTCTGTTTTATTAACTTCTTGCATGTCATGAATCGGTTCAGTCTCCTGTCTGTGGCCTTCACACCTGCTGACTGTCAGTGTGTTGTCAAAGATGCAGCTGTGTATTTCTATTGTCGACCCTGTACAGCCAGAAGAGGATGGCGATGGCCTGCTTCCGCTCGAGGTTTCTTTCTTCGAGGGAGATTTTCCTGGCTCTTAAGCTGTTTCTGCTTTGCTTGCTCATTGGGGTCTAGGCCAGGCTACTGTAAAATCACTTTTTGACAACTGCTGATTTAAAAAAATACATTTTGATTATCCATAGCAGCTGGATCGTGGTGACTCAGCGATAGACAGCGTTTATCTCCAACTTCTCTCCCTTCGACATCTGATGGAGGGCTCTGACAGTTCTGAGCCGGGCGCCAGTGAGCAACCAGAGGCCCAGCGCAGGCGGCAGCGTGACCGGCTAGACCGGGAGGAGGCCTTCTACCAGTTTGTCAACAACCTGAGTGAGGCGGACTACCGGCTGATGAGAGATAACAACCTGCTGGGAACCCCAGGTAACTGTCTCCTTTAATACACCTGTAGTATCACCTGTTATAAACCTATAACACACCTCGTTAGATAACTACCTGCTGGGAACCCCAGGTAACTGTCTCCTTTAATACACCTGTAGTATCACCTGTTATAAACCTATAACACACCTCGTTAGATAACTACCTGCTGGGAACCCCAGGTAACTGTCTCCTTTAATACACCTGTAGTATCACCTGTTATAAACCTATAACACACCTCGTTAGATAACTACCTGCTGGGAACCCCAGGTAACTGTCTCCTTTAATACACCTGTAGTATCACCTGTTATAAACCTATAACACACCTCGTTAGATAACTACCTGCTGGGAACCCCAGGTAACTGTCTCCTTTAATACACGGGTAGTATCACCTGTTATAAACCTATAACACACCTCGTTAGATAACTACCTGCTGGGAACCCCAGGTAACTGTCTCCTTTAATACACCTGTAGTATCACCTGTTATAAACCTATAACACACCTCGTTAGATAACTACCTGCTGGGAACCCCAGGTAACTGTCTCCTTTAATACACGGGTAGTATCACCTGTTATAAACCTATAACACACCTCGTTAGATAACTACCTGCTGGGAACCCCAGGTAACTGGCTCCTTTAATACACCTGTAGTATCACCTGTTATAAACCTTCTTTAGACAACAGCCTGCAGGGAACCCTGGGTAACTGTAATACATATCTCACAGGGTTAACAGAGCTGTGTATAGATGGATTTTCAATCTCATTTAAAAGTTATTTTTAATATAGGGCCTTCTTTTTCAACTGCAGGCTGTGGGTTGAATGATTTTCGGTCCACTTTTTAGATTGGCAATCTAAGGTTGTTGTCTCAGGTTTGAGTTTTTCTTATCATGCCACATCCAGGCCAGTGGAGTGGGAGGTGGGCAGTAAGTTTGGAGCATCCGCTAGTGGAGCACCTTTCCCGGGGAGAGCAGTAAGAGGACAGGGCCTGTCCTGGTAAGTCTGGTGGTTCTCAGTACTGTCCTGTTGCTGTTTAAACGGGAGACATACTACAGATTTATGTGCAAATATTAGGGTATTTACGGTACGAAATGAATGCAGTTAGACAGTGTCTGTATACTAAATTGTAGTTTCATCCCTCCTAGGTGAGATCACAGCAGAGGAGTTGTTGATTCGGCTGCAGCAGATTAAGGATGGAGCAGAGCAGCAGCAGCCTACCATCAACACCAGTGAGACTGGAGAAGCTACAGGAGGTAAGACACTGCTGCACCTTTCATTGTCATTCAAGCATTCAAAGTTTGCTACTTTTAAACATGGAATCCCCAAAGTCACTGCAAACAACAAAACATTTTTTTTCCTCCATTAGAATGTTGACACGTTCTCTCTGTTCCATTAGAACCACCTCTAGAATGTTGACACGTTCTCTCTGTTCCATTAGAACCGCCTCTAGAATGTTGACACGTTCTCTCTGTTCCATTAGAACCGCCTCTAGAATGTTGACACGTTCTCTCTGTTCCATTAGAACCGCCTCTAGAATGTTGACACGTTCTCTCTGTTCCATTAGAACCGCCTCTAGAATGTTGACACGTTCTCTCTGTTCCATTAGAACCAGCTGATGGTCCAGAGGACCCGTCTAATGGTGACACCCTCTTGGATTGGCTGAATACCGTCAGACGGACCGGCAACACCACCCGTAGTGGTCACCGAGGCAACCAGTCGTGGCGGGCGGTAAGCCGGACCAACCCAAACAGTGGAGACTTCCGGTTCAGTCTGGAGATCAACGTTAACCGTAACCTGGCCGAGCAGCAGGCCCGCGCCGAGGTGGAGACATTGGAGGGGGAGGCTCAGGGGGAAGCCCCAGCAGGAGCACCTGGCAATGGGGTGGAGGCAGGGGTTGGAGTGGAGGTCCAGCCTGAAGCAGTGCCTGAAGCAGTGCCTGAAGCAGTGCCTGAAGCAGTGCCTGAAGCAGGGCCTGAAGCAGGGCCTGAAGCAGGGCCTGAAGCAGGGCCTGAAGCGCCCATGGAGACAGGAGAGGTGCTGGAGGAACCAGTTGTGGAGGAGCTGGCTGTCATAGTGGAACCAGAAGCGGAGATGGAGCCAGAGGCTGAAGTAGAAGCTGAGCCAGAACTAGAAGCAGAGATGGTACCAGAGTTAGTAGTAGAGGTAGTCCCACGGACCCCCAGCCCTGCCACCACCACCCCAGCCAGTCCCACGGTGCAGGCCCCTCCGGCCCCCAGCCCTCTCCCTGAGGACCCTCCGCGACGGGGCCTGAGACGAGCCCGCAGCCGTAGCCCCGATCAGCGCCGGACCAGGGCTCGCACCACACGGAGCCGTTCCCCTCTCACCCTGGACCGACTGGACGGCCTCCCCCGCCACTTACCCACCGCCGGCCATTCATACAGCCCAGCCCCCCAGGTCCCCTCAGAGGGAAGCTCACGGACTCGACAGCACGTTCTGTCCCGGCAGAGCACCGCTGAGTACGAGACCCAGTCAGCCGGAACAGGGTTTGACACAGGGTCTGGGACTGCCCCAGAGCTCCCTACCGCCCCAACCCAGGAGGGAGAGGCCGCTGGTGGGGAGGGAGCAGCAGGACGACGCCCCCCCACCATCATGCTGGACCTGCAGGTGCGTCGTGTGCGTCCAGGTGAGTACCGCCAGAGGGACAGCATTGCTAACAGAACCCGCTCACGCTCCCAGAACTCCAACAACACCTTCCTGTACGAGAGTGAGAGGGGGGGATTCCGCAGGACCTTCTCCCGGTCAGAGCGTGCGGGTGTGAGGACGTACGTCAGTACCATCAGGATCCCCATCAGGAGGATCAGTGATGCTGGCTTGGGAGAGGCCACCTCCATGGCGCTGCAGACCATGATACGACAGATCATGACCGGCTTCGGAGAGCTCAGCTACTTCATGGACTCCGACTCTGACTCCTCAGACTCAAACCGTGGAGCCGGTAACCCTACCGGCGCTGGCGACCTGGCCGAGGCGCTCAACACTCCCGAGGGGGGAGTAGCTGACGTGGGGGCGGAGCCTCCTGTATCAGTGGGCGGGCCTAGTGTGGGAGGGATCGGGGAGGCAAGGACAGAGGAGGGGGAGGACAGGGTTGGTCTAGGTCTGGCCTCAGGGATAGGTTTAGGGGTGGGGGTTACCCCCAGGGAGGGACGAGCTCGGCCCCGAGCCCCCATCAGTCTGGAGGAACCAGGGTCACTGCCCTTCCTCCGCCTCGCTCACTTCTTCCTCCTGAATGATGATGATGAGGAACAGCCCAGAGGACTCACCAAGGAGCAGATCGACAACCTCTCCACCAGGAACTTTGGAGAGAGTGATGCTCTGAAGACCTGCAGTGTGTGTATCACAGAGTATGCTGAGGGGAACAAGTTGAGGAAGTTGCCCTGTTCTCATGAATACCATGTTCACTGTATCGACCGCTGGCTGTCTGAAAACTCCACCTGTCCTATCTGCCGCAGCGCCGTGCTGGTGTCTGCTAACCGGGAGAGTGTGGTCTAACCGGCAGGGTTAGAGGTCAGGGGTCACCTGGCCAGGCGGCCAACCACTGCTCCAGTAAATAACACTGGTTCAGTTCTGCAGACCTTTCTCCTAGTCGGACCATTTACATTGTTCATGTTTCTCTTTTTAAGCCATCAGTGAGTTTTATCCAACTGACATGCCGGTGTTTGGACAGACGAGACGGACGAGACGGAGACTGACAGGAAGGAAGGTGGTGTCCTCATAGACTCTGTAGGAAGAGACATGAGAAAGAGATGCCGCTGTCCCCAGTTGACCCTGCTCTCCTCCTGAAAGACTAACTGCATTTATCAATACAGACTGTTGGTGTGTCAACGCTTGCTGAATTAGTTTTTAAGTTAAAACTGTAGAATGTTGTACAGGCTTTAATGGGGGGGAACACAAGATGTGACGGACTTGGATTCAGTTTGGAATTCTTAGCTATCAGTTTATTTGGAATTGCATCATTCAGGACATCGGACCAATAGTAGTGATTATTGATTATGAATTGTCTCGATCCGTAGTTGAGATGGCATGTGGGTCTGAGGATCTGTTATCTGATGCTAGTATGTAGTCAAACTCTAGCATAACACATGAAGCATTGATCTGTTTTCTGTTTCTTCCCTCTGACAGTGTTTCATCAGGACCTGGCCTGTATCCACCAAGCATCTCACAGTAGGAGTCAGCACGCCTACTCTGAGAAGCTTTGTGGTTCAGGCCCTGAATGACAATGACAGCCTCCTAGGGATCCTAACCCTGTGATGTCACCATGACAACCTCTTGGTTCTGCTACAATATCACCAGGAACAGACGGCTGCATAATGGCTACGTCCCAAACTCCACTAGATCTATATAGTGACCTACCCACAGGACTGTTCTATATAGTGACCTACCCACAGGACTGTTCTATATAGTGACCTACCCACAGGACTGTTCTATATAGTGACCTACCCACAGGACTGTTCTATATAGTGACCTACCCACAGGACTGTTCTATATAGTGACCTACCCACAGGACTGTTCTATATAGTGACCTACCCACAGGACTGTTTTATATAGTGACCTACCCACAGGACTGTTCTATATAGTGACCTACCCACAGGACTGTTCTATATAGTGACCTACCCACAGGACTGTTCTATATAGTGACCTACCCACAGGACTGTTCTATATAGTGACCTACCCACAGGACTGTTCTATATAGTGACCTACCCACAGGACTGTTCTATATAGTGACCTACCCACAGGACTGTTCTATATAGTGACCTACCCACAGGACTGTTCTATATAGTGACCTACCCACAGGACTGTTCTATATAGTGACCTACCCACAGGACTGTTCTATATAGTGACCTACCCACAGGACTGTTCTATATAGTGACCTACCCACAGGACTGTTCTATATAGTGACCTACCCACAGGACTGTTCTATATAGTGACCTACCCACAGGACTGTTCTATATAGTGACCTACCCACAGGACTGTTCTATATAGTGACCTACCCACAGGACTGTTCTATATAGTGACCTACCCACAGGACTGTTCTATATAGTGACCTACCCACAGGACTGTTCTATATAGTGACCTACCCACAGGACTGTTCTATATAGTGACCTACCCACAGGACTGTTCTATATAGTGACCTACCCACAGGACTGTTCTATATAGTGACCTACCCACAGGACTGTTCTATATAGTGACCTACCCACAGGACTGTTCTATATAGTGACCTACCCACAGGACTGTTCTATATAGTGACCTACCCACAGGACTGTTCTATATAGTGACCTACCCACAGGACTGTTCTATATAGTGACCTACCCACAGGACTGTTCTATATAGTGACCTACCCACAGGACTGTTCTATATAGTGACCTACCCACAGGACTGTTCTATATAGTGACCTACCCACAGGACTCTGGTCAAAAGTAGTGCTCTATATAGGGAATAGTGTCATTTGGGGGTCGCATTTATGAGTTCCATGTGTTGTTGCATGAAGGATCTGGATTTAGACGCCAGCCAGGCCAGGTTAGACGCCTGCCAGGCCAGGTTGCTGTCTTTGTCCTGTGTACAGGCCTAGAACTTCTACCACCAAGAGAAATCTTCATGTCTGGAACACTAGTGCAATAACTACAAAGTGGGAAAACTGTAAAAAAGAAATTGGAAAAAGAAAGCGTCATTCTAAACTTGTATATTATTTCTAAAATATTGTAGACTGAATATTCACACTTAAAATGAAGACTTGTTCCCTTTTAAAAATGTGTTAAGCTTTTTATTTTCCAGCTTGATTCTTTCTGTACATTCTGATAACACGGTGGGACTGTAGGAGGCTGTACACACACACACACACACACACACACACGGTGGAACTGTAGGATGCTGTACACACACACACACACGGTGGGACTGTAGGAGGCTGTACACACACACACACACACACGGTGGGACTGTAGGATGCTGTACACACACACACACACACACACACACACACACGGTGGGACTGTAGGATGCTGTACACACACACACACACACGGTGGAACTGTAGGAGGCTGTACACACACACACACACACACAGTGGAACTGTAGGAGGCTGTACACACACACACACACACACACGGTGGAACTGTAGGAGGCTGTACACACACACACACACACGGTGGAACTGTAGGATGCTGTACACACACACACACACACGGTGGAACTGTAGGAGGCTGTACACACACACACACACACGGTGGAACTGTAGGAGGCTGTACACACACACACACACGGTGGAACTGTAGGAGGCTGTACACACACACACACACACATGGTGGGACTGTAGGATGCTGTACACACACACACACACACACACGGTGGGACTGTAGGATGCTGTACACACACACACACACACACGGTGGGACTGTAGGATGCTGTACACACACACACGGTGGGACTGTAGGATGCTGTACACACACACACACACACGGTGGGACTGTAGGATGCTGTACACACACACACACACACACACACGGTGGGACTGTAGGATGCTGTACACACACACACACACGGTGGGACTGTAGGATGCTGTACACACACACACACACACACACACAGTGGGACTGTAGGATGCTGTACACACACACACACACGGTGGGACTGTAGGATGCTGTACACACACACACACACAGTGGGACTGTAGGATGCTGTACACACACACACACACGGTGGGACTGTAGGATGCTGTACACACACACACACCGAGGGAGGGAGTGTTCTATGCCTTGATGACATCACATTATTCTATAGGTTCCATGTGTTGTCACGGTTGCCGTCTATATCTCCTCCCTGTATAAATAAAGTTTTGGGTGGTTGAAGCTCTGTTATTGTTGATAATTATCAGTTGCTTCCCAACTAGCCAGGCTGTCTTCATCATGGCCTCCTACTGCAGTATGTTAGATGGGTCCTAACTGGCACTCTATTTCCTACAGTTCACTACTTATGACCAGAGCCCTATGGGACACCCTATGGGACACCCTATGGGACACCCTATGGGACACCCTATGGGACACCCTATGGGACACCCTATGGGACACCCTATGGGACACCCTATGGGACACCCTATGGGACACCCTATGGGACACCCTATGGGCTCTGGTCAAAAGAAGGGCACTATATAGGGAATAGGGGGCCATTTTGGGACAGGAGCCAGTCCTGTATTTGAACAGGCTGTAGTTTAATATCCATAAGGTCACTAAGGTCACCCCTCTTGATCATGAAATACAGAGCCTTCGAAAGTATTCAGACCCTTTGACCTCTTCCACATTTTGTTTCATTACATCATTATTCTAAATTGAGAAGAACACAATACCCCATAATGACCCAATACCCCATAATGACACAATACCCCATAATGACACAATACCCCATAATGACACAATACCCCATAATGACCCAATACCCCATAATGACACAATACCCATAATGACCCAATACCCCATAATGACCCAATACCCCATAATGACCCAATACCCCATAATGACCCAATACCCCATAATGACCCAATACCCCATAATGACCCAATACCCCATAATGACCCAATACCCCATAATGACCCAATACCCCATAATGACCCAATACCCCATAATGACCCAATACCCCATAATGACCCAATACCCCATAATGACCCAATACCCCATAATGACCCAATACCCCATAATGACAAAGCATAAGCTGATTTTTTTTTTAGACATTTTTGCACATTTATTAAAATAACTAAAGTATTCAGAGTCTTTGCTATGAGACTCTAAATTGAGCTCAGGTTCATCCTGTTTCCATGGATCATCCTTGAGATGTTTCTACAACTTGATTGGAGTCCACCTGTGGTAAAGTCAATTGATTGGACATAATTTGGAAAATCACACAAGGTCCCACAGTTGACAGTGCAGGTCAGAGCAAAAACCAAGCCTTGAACTTGAAGGAATTGTCTGTAGAGCTCCGAGGCAGGATTGTGTTGAAGCACAGATCTCGGGAAGGATACCAAAACATGTCTGCAGCATTGAAGGTCCAGAAGAACACTGTGGCCTCCATCATTCTTAAATGAAAGAAGTTTGGCACCTCCAAGACTCTACCTAGAGCTGGCCACGTATGTCCTTCAACGGCCCAGCCAGAGCCCGGAATTGAACCCGATCTAACATTTCTGGAGAGACCTGAAAATAGCTGTGCAGCAACGCTCCCCATCCAACCTGACAGAGCTTGAGAGGATCTGTAGAGAAGAATGGGAGAAACTCCCCAAATACAGGTGTGTCAAGAAGACTCAATGCTGTAATCGCTGCCAAAGGTGTTTCAACAAAGTACTGAGTAAAAGGTCTGAATACTTATGTAAATGTGATATTTCTGTTTTTAAAAATAAATTTATTTTGTAGGTGATGTCAAAGGTCAGCATATGAGAGCTGATGGAGTTTCCCACAAGTAAGTGCCAGTTGGGGAGTTCAAGTGGATTTTTTCCCCCCAGTTATATACGTGATAAATACCGTCTTCCTACTTGGTTATGAACGCAGCATATTTCCGTCAAGGAACGCCTACTCTGAGAAATGTGCAATAACTCAATGTGCCTCTGCACTCCTAAACAACGCACTTTAAAAATAAAAATAATGTTGGCAAAGGTTGAAGTATACAAAACTTAGTCCACTCTGTTCGTTACATATTTTAGTTTTGTGAACTGAAAACTGTATTGAGATCAAATGTGGATACGACTTAGTTTGGGGAAACTCTTTTGGGCTCCCAAGTGGTGCATCTCAGTGCTAGAGGCGTCACTACAGACAACCTGGTTCGAATCCAGACTGTATAACAACCAGCCGTGATTGGGAGTCCCATAGGGTGGCGCACGTTTGGCCGTCATTGTAAATAATAATGTGTTCTTAAATGACTTGCCTAGTTAAATAAAGGTTAATAAAAACAAAAAACTGCCAAGGTGATCCGTCCCGACTCGCCGGATGCCATGCTGTGTCTGACGTTTTGTATGTTTATTATTCCAATACAGATAGATGCGTCAAAACCTCCATGGATCACTTCAACATCTATACCCATGTTTTTACACCAAGATGATGTTAATACATCAAGCCGCCCATAATGTGGTAGGCAAAATACTCTAGGAATTATAGTCAAGGGAATAAGAAGGAAGTGAAGGGTGAAAGTTCATCCATTTGTTTTCAACCCTACAAAGGAACGATGTCGCTCCGGACTTTCGGTCGTTTTCAAGGGATTTATCGCCAGGTAAGACCTGTAGAATAAAACGAAGCTACAGAATAGTTCCTTGTCTTTTGAGAGAACTTTTATTAACGAGGGGCATGTGTAGTCGTCTACAGTACTGTATAACGTCTGTATTAAATAGTCAACTATTAACCTGCACTCCAGATATCTTGTATTTCTATACTTTTTCATACTGCCGCTCTATGTATCATGTACCGTGTATCTGTCTTTTGTGTATTTTCGTTGTGGCATTTTGCACCTGCCCTGTGTTGTGTTGTAGCTGCTTGACAAAGACATCTCCCCCCCGGATCAATAAAGTATCTATCTATCTATCTATCTATCTATCTATCTATCTATCTATCTATCTATCTATCTATCTATCTATCTATCTATCTATCTATCTATCTATCTATCTATCTATCTATCTATCTATCTATCTATCTATCTATCTATCTATCTATCTATCTATCTATCTATCTATCTATCTATCTATCTATCTATCTATCTATCTATCTATCTATCTATCTATCTATCTATCTATCTATCTATCTATCTATCTATCTATCTATCTATCTATCTATCTATCTATCTATCTATCTATCTATCTATCTATCTATCTATCTATCTATCTAATCTAGACTCGAGGAAATGATACTGACGGTTCAGTTTACCGATTTACCGTAATTACCCGAATACAGTGTAACCTAGATGTTGGTTGACTTGATCATAGTACTACTTAATTTGACCACTCAGGGACGCTGTCTACAGGTTCACGTGAATAGTTTTTTTTTTTTTTTACACATGCATGATTTTTTACACGCCTACATTCACCAACCTGTCTCTGGCCATGCTGTCCCAGCTACAGCTCCGGTCCTGTGGGCTGCCTGTGTTGGGGGTGCTGGGGCTACCTGTGGTGTCGGTGGGTGTGAGGAGGTGTGAGAGCTCCGGCCCTGTACAGGTGAGTCACCTGGACCACCTGGTGTTGACCGTGAAGAGTGTTCCAGACACCTGTACCTTCTACTCCTCTGTCCTGGGCATGGAGGTCATCACCTTTAAGGTACTGACACAGAATGTACTGCATAATCAATGATTAGTCTATTGATAATTTTTACTGAGACATGAATTATTCTACTTTGGATAAAACATGGGTTGTCAAACGTTTTCTACTGTTCTGCCCATGGTAGTTTAGGCAGAACAGTAACAAGGTTATTAAATAAATCACAGATTAACTCTCCAACTGGACTGTGTAACTCTGGAAAAACTCCAGCAGATGGTAGCTTTTACCAGTCTCTCTCTTCTTCTTTACCCCAGGGTGACCGTAAGGCACTATGTTTTGGGCAGCAGAAGTTGAACCTGCACCAGGTGGGTCAGGAGTTTGAACCCAAGGCTCTGAGACCCACCTCAGGATCAGCTGACCTCTGTCTCATCACCACCACCCCTCTGGCTGCTGTAGCCACACACCTAAAGGTGATCACACAGATACAGATACACACACACAGATACACACACACAGATACACACAGTGGACACAGCCGCTACGTCTTCATGTTATCTACTACTTGGTTTCAGTCCTCCACCTGAACCAACTTCCAGTAAGTTTCTGTTCTGCCATATCCTGCAAGTCCCTGTGTGACTGTCCATCTAACTGTCACCTGCAGGCGTGTGGTGTGGAGATAGAGGAGGGTCCGGTGGAGAGGAGTGGAGCGGTGGGACCCATCACCTCTCTCTACTTCCGAGACCCAGACCACAACCTGATAGAGGTCTCTAACTACAACAGAACAACAGACTGAGGAATTCTTATATTTTGTGGTTTTTGCTTTAGACAATTTATTTGTAATTTGGCAGGAAGATAACAGCAGCAATTGGTAAACTGAAGAGTTAGGGACAGTGTTAAGGTAACCCTTAGTGTTAAGGTAACCCTTAGTGTTAAGGTAACCCTTAGTGTTAAGGTAACCCTTAGTGTTAAGGTAACCCTTAGGAGGACAACATCAATGTAGTTCCTACATATGTTTTAGCCCAGACAGATTTGTATGTTAGCCAATTCCTTAGTTGTTTGGTGTGATGACAGCGGCAAAATGGTTGTTTGAAGCAGAACCATATCTACAGTAGTCAGCGTTGATTCAGTATCTAGTTAAATAAAATAAATAAAATCTACATGGAATATTATCATCTCTGGCCAGTCAGTGTTGATTCAGTATCTACATGGAATATTATCATCTGGTCAGTCAGTGTTGATTCAGTATCTACATGGAATATTATCATCTCTGGTCAGTCAGCGTTGATTCAGTATCTACATGGAATATTATCATCTCTGGCCAGTCAGTGTTGATTCAGTATCTACATGGAATATTATCATCTCTGGCCAGTCAGTGTTGATTCAGTATCTACATAGAATATTATCATCTCTGGTCAGTCAGTGTTGATTCAGTATCTACATGGAATATTATCATCTCTGGCCAGTCAGTGTTGATTTCAGTATCTACATGGAATATTATCATCTCTGGCCAGTCAGTGTTGATTTCAGTATCTACATGGAATATTATCATCTCTGGCCAGTCAGTGTTGATTCAGTATCTACATGGAATATTATCATCTCTGGTCAGTCAGTGTTGATTCAGTATCTACATGGAATATTATCATCTCTGGCCAGTCAGTGTTGATTCAGTATCTACATGGAATATTATCATCTGGACAGTCAGTGTTGATTCAGTATCTACATGGAATATTATCATCTCTGGCCAGTCAGTGTTGATTCAGTATCTACATGGAATATTATCATCTCTGGCCAGTCAGTGTTGATTCAGTATCTACATGGAATATTATCATCTCTGGCCAGTCAGTGTTGATTCAGTATCTACATGGAATATTATCATCTCTGGCCAGTCAGTGTTGATTCAGTATCTACATGGAATATTATCATCTCTGGTCAGTCAGCGTTGATTCAGTATCTACATGGAATATTATCATCTCTGGCCAGTCAGTGTTGATTCAGTATCTACATGGAATATTATCATCTCTGGCCAGTCAGTGTTGATTCAGTATCTACATGGAATATTATCATCTCTGGCCAGTCAGTGTTGATTCAGTATCTACATGGAATATTATCATCTCTGGTCAGTCAGCGTTGATTCAGTATCTACATGGAATATTATCATCTCTGGCCAGTCAGTGTTGATTCAGTATCTACATGGAATATTATCATCTCTGGCCAGTCAGTGTTGATTCAGTATCTACATGGAATATTATCATCTGGACAGTCAGTGTTGATTCAGTATCTACATGGAATATTATCATCTCTGGTCAGTCAGTGTTGATTCAGTATCTACATGGAATATTATCATCTCTGGTCAGTCAGTGTTGATTCAACAAACCAAAGCCTATTTAAGATGTAAAAGTCTGCACTAACTGGAAGTCACTCTGGATAAGTGTCTGCTAAATG
The DNA here is from genome assembly GCA_023634145.1 of Thymallus thymallus. Classification (NCBI taxonomy): domain Eukaryota; kingdom Metazoa; phylum Chordata; class Actinopteri; order Salmoniformes; family Salmonidae; genus Thymallus; species Thymallus thymallus. The sequence goes on from CM042384.1 coordinate 32,982,133, forward strand.
ACTGAAATGTAAATATACAAATGTCTGGCTGCTGGTCTGTACATGCCCCCCTGGTCTGGCTGCTGGTCTGTAGATGTCCCCCTGGTCTGGCTGCTGGTCTGTACATGTCCCCCTGGTCTGGCTGCTGGTCTGTACATGTCCCCCTGGTCTGGCTGCTGGTCTGTACATGTCCCCCTGGTCTGGCTGCTGGTCTGTACATGTCCCCCTGGTCTGGCTGCTGGTCTGTACATGTCCCCCTGGTCTGGCTGCTGGTCTGTACATGTCCCCCTGGTCTGGCTGCTGGTCTGTACATGTCCCCCTGGTCTGGCTGCTGGTGTTAAAGTCTGTATGGCTGATGAATGTACATCATGTCTCCATGGTCTGGCTGCTGGTGTTAAGGTCTGTATGGCTGATGAAGGCAATACAGAAAACAAGCCTTTTTATGACACAGTGTAACTGGTGTGTTCCAATGTAAGTTAACACGTTACTGTGAGTGTAGAGGTTGGCTCAGAGAGTCAGTCTTATAACACAGCTTGGGAGATGTTGGTCTTCATATTACTGTTAACTGGTCCATGGAATACTGACAGACTGACACACACACAAAACAGACATGGGGTGCTGGAGGAGGGGAACAAACTTCCTGTTACTGCCCATCCATCCATCAGGTCTAGGTCCCAACTTCCTGTTACTGCCCATCCATCAGGTCTAGGTCCTAACTTCCTGTTCTTACTGCCCATCCATCCATCAGGTCTAGGTCCTAACTTCCTGTTCTTACTGCCCATCCATCAGGTCTAGGTCCTAACTTCCTGTTACTGCCCATCCATCAGGTCTAGGTCCTAACTTCCTGTTCTTACTGCCCATCCATCCATCAGGTCTAGGTCCTAACTTCCTGTTCTTACTCCCCATCCGTCCATCAGGTCTAGGTCCTAACTTCCTGTTCTTACTCCCCATCCGTCCATCAGGTCTAGGTCCTAACTTCCTGTTCTTACTGCCCATCCGTCCATCAGGTCTAGGTCCTAACTTCCTGTTCTTACTGCCCATCCGTCCATCAGGTCTAGGTCCTAACTTCCTGTTCTTACTCCCCATCCGTCCATCAGGTCTAGGTCCTAACTTCCTGTTCTTACTGCCCATCCGTCCATCAGGTCTAGGTCCTAACTTCCTGTTCTTACTGCCCATCCGTCCATCCGTCAGCCCAGGGGAGAACGACTACCTCCTGTCATCGAAGCCAACTGCGATACTGCAGGCATTGTTATCAGAAAACAGGATCCCTTTTATAGGAAATGGACATTTTCGTTGTCAATCTTTGTGTAAAAAAACAACAAACAATTGAAGACAGTCATGGTACCAATAATAGCTTCTAAAACACCAGAAATGTCCTGGAACAGATAACTGTAAAAGTGTATTCAGAAGGATAAAAGTAGTATTAACCGTGTCACAACCGGCCGTGATTGGGAGTCCCATAGGGCAGCCGGTGGAATCTGTTCTTAACTGACTTGCTTAGTTCAATAAAGGTTCAATAATGGTTCAATTAAAAGTATAAGGATAATTGAGTTTCTAACAGCAGCCATTTAAAGCTGTGAATATGTACAGTATGGAAGATAGATGATGAGGAGGAGGAATGTGAGGAGGAGGAATGTAAGGAGGAGGAGGAGGGATGTGAGGAGGAGGAATGTGAGGAGGAGGAGGAGGGATAGGAGGAGGAGGAGGAAGAGGAGAGGGGGGATGTGAGGAAAAGAGGGATAGGAGGAGGAGGAGGAGGAGGTGGTGGTGGTGGAGGGATAGGAGGAGGAGGAGAGGGGGGATGTGAGGAGAAGAGGGATAGGAGGAGGTGGTGGTGGTGGTGGTAGTGGAGGAGGGATGTGAGGAGGAGAGGTTTCCAGGAAAAGCACTTTGTGGTTTATTACATGGAACATACAGTGCCTTCAGAAAGTATTCACACCCCTTGACTTAAAATGAATTGAATTGTCTTTTTTTTTTTTTACAATCTACACAAAATACTTTTTTTTAAAGATTCATGAAAAATACAACACTAAAATATCTTGATTAGATAAGTATTCAACCCCCTGAGTCATTAAATGTTACAATCACCTTTGTCAGCAATTACAGCTGTAAAGGAAAGGTCTCCATAAGAGCTTTGCTCACCTGGATTGTACAATATTTGCCCATTATTATTTTTTAAATTCTTAAATCTCTGTCAAATCGGTCGTTTATCATTGCTAGACAGCCATTTTCAAGTCTTGCCATAGATTTTCAAACCGATTTAAGTCAAAACTGTAACTACGCCACTCAGGAACATTCAATGTCGTCTTGGTAACCAACTCCAGTGTATATTTGGCCTTGGGTTTTAGGTTATTGTCCTGAAAGGTGAATTTGTCCATGACAAGCATACTCATAACATGATGCAGCCAAAACCATGCTTGAACATATAAAGAGTGGTACTCAGTGATGTGTTGTGTTGGATTTGCCACAAACATAACACTAAAATAAATTTTTTGCCAAATTTTTTGCAGTATTACTTTAAGACTTTAGGACGTACATATTCTGTGATAGAAATGTTAAGATAATTTCCGAGTGAACCAAAATATGAAGCATTTACCGTGAATGTAGTTTCCATTAAAGCGGGAACATTGCCTTTAAATTTCAATCACGTTGTAAAGCTGAACTTGCGCGTTGCGGATTAACAAGAGGCCTTAGTGCCTTATTGTAAACAGGAAGCATGTTTTGTAATATTTGTATTCTGTACAGGCTTCCTTCTTTTCACTCTGTCATTTAGGTTAGTATTGTGGAATAGCTACACTGTTGTTGATCCATCCTCTGTTTTCTCATCACAGCCATTAAACTGTGTAACTGTTACTGGGTGTATTGATACACCATCCAAAGTGTACTTAATAACTTCAGCATGTGCAAGGTGATATTCAGAGTCTGTCCTTCTGTGAGGCATTGAAAACCTCCCTGGTCTTTGGTTGAATCTGTGTTCGAAATTCACTGCTGGACTGATGGACTTTTTATTGACTAAAGACATGTCAGCTTTTAATATTTTATTAATTTGTAAACATTTCTCAAAACAAATTTCCACTTTGACGTTTCCTAACATTGGAATTGTTTTCACTTAATAACCAGGTAACAAAGAAAGGCTTGGTCTTTTAACTGTAATAGGCGTTATTTCCAGTAACTTCCACTGTTGCCAAGCTAGTCTGACTGTCTCCATACTGGGTTTAGAGCTAGTTTTAAAAATAGCTCCAGCCTTCCTGGTTTCAGTCTTCAAGATCTCTGATATTTACAGATCAGTCATCCATTGTGTAGAATCATGGCTCAGCTGGGATAAAGGAGTTACTGGAAGACAGAGCTTATGTTTTATGGGCGTCTGTGCTTCCTCAAAGGTAGTCAAGAGAAACATCAGGGTCATAGTCTCTGGACATTACCTGGTTTGAGTTCTCTCCTTAAGTTAGATCTTGAGCCAAGACGACATGCTGCATCTTAAATGCCACCATGTTCCCTATAGAGTATACTACTTTTGACCAGGGCACTATTGATGGGTAGATGGTATATGGTAGATGAGTAGATGGGTACTGGGTAGATGTCTGTCTGTCTGTCTGTCTGTCTGTCTGACATCAAAACTATGACATAACACATATGGAATCATGTAGTAACCAAAAAAGTGTTTAACAAATCAAAATATATTTCATATTTGAGATTTTTCGAATAGCCACCCTTTGCCTTGATGACAGCTTTGCACACTCATGGCATCATTCTTAAATACTAGTTAATGTAGGTCCTGATATGGCTATGTCATATGGCTGTGGGCTACACTAGTGAATGTAGGTCCTGATTTGGCTATGTCATATGGCTGTGGGCTACACTAGTTAATGTAGGTCCTGATATGGCTATGTCATATGGCTGTGGGCTACACTAGTTAATGTAGGTCCTGATATGGCTATGTCATATGGCTGTGGGCTACACTAGTTAATGTAGGTCCTGATATGGCTATGTCATATGGCTGTGGGCTACACTAGTTAATGTAGGTCCTGATATGGCTATGTCATATGGCTGTGGGCTACACTAGTTAATGTAGGTCCTGATATGGCTATGTCATATGGCTGTGGGCTACACTAGTTAATGTAGGTCCTGATATGGCTATGTCATATGGCTGTGGGCTACACTAGTTAATTTAACAGACAAGATGTGCTTAGAATTCCGTGGAATTATTTTATAGTATGAAGAATACAATTGAACAAAGCTGAATAAAATATAAATATTTTCTCTAAACGATTTGAGGGAGTGTTAACATGCTGCTAGTCTGTGTTGAGGTTAACATAGTAACAGGTTCTCCTATATGCTTTATTTAGTTATTAATGTATCTTTAGTTGTTCTACAAATGTTGGGCTAAATGTTTAGATTTGTAATACATTGTAAGGTTGCATGATGCGACTAATGATGATTTGAAGAAAAGTAGCTTGAAAGGCATGAGCTCTGCTTAGTTTTTTTTGCGCAGGCTGCACACACTTCATCAGTCTCTCATTAACAATTTGACAAGCATTTGATAATGCCTCGAATTTCGTGGCGGCATCCCCTTTGTGGCCGTAATACACCCTAATAAATGTATGCCTTTTGCGGCCAGTGGCCGTAGTGCCCTTCTCCCCGAGTCAGGTAGCCTAGCAGTTAGAGCGTTTGGCCAGTAACTGAAATGTTGCTCCTTCGAATACCCTAGCAGACAAGGTGATTAAACCGGTCGATGGGTCCTTGCACAAGGCACTTAACCCTCATTTTCTCCAGGGACTGACCCTGTAGGTTTTTTTTTTGCAATGTGGCTGACGCAATAGATTAGAACATTTAGCTTAAAATGTTGAAAAACTATTAGGCTATTTCTTCACATTATAGGCGCAGTAATGCGCACATAGCAGTAGGCTATAAACGGGAATGTTCCATAAGCCTGAAAACACTTATCTAAAGTGGCGCAACTGCGATTATGCATGTAATGGTTTTATTATGATTTTAATGGTGAAATATATCTTCCCCAAACTTGAAACTCACGCGCTTCTTATGTATGCAAGTTAGGCTCTAATACCCTTTTAAAGCAGATTAATGGGCTTCATTCACAAGTGATGGGCTAATAGTGATGGGCTAATATTGATGGGCTAATATTGATGGGCTAATATTGATGGGCTAATATTGTCACCCATCAGACTATTCCTGATTGAATCTTGAATTTACATAAACTAAATAAGATATGTGTGAAATTAGTTTTGATTTAGAATGGATCATTATCATGCACCTGTATCGAAACAGTGGCAGCAGGGAAAAATACATGTCATCTAAGCACTTAAATAGCAAATGGAGGACACTTTTCCCGTGGTTCATTTTCATGCCAGCCAGCTAGGATATACTCCTGTTGTAAAGAGAAGCAATGTGCTTAATATTAGGAAAGTTGAGAAATAAATCTAGTAGGCCCAGTCTATAGAAAGCTGATGGAATCCTCCTCTTTTTATTAGAGGCCATCACTCTTGTTTTCTCATGCAATTACAGCCTATAGAAATGTTGCGCAACATGAGCTCTCATGAAGTGTGCTTCAACAAAGTACTGATCAAAGAGTCTGAATACTGATGTAAATGTCATATTTCTGTTTTTTTTGTTTTGTTTTTTTGTAATACATTTTCTAGAAGTTTAAAACCTGTTTTAATTTGTCATTATGGGGTATTGTATGTAGATTGATGAGGGGGAAAAACGATTTAATTAATTTTAGAATAAGGCTGGAACCCTGATTTGGACGGTCTACTCTGAATCTACCCTTACTGGAAATAATAATAATATACTGTGTATATCTGGTTACCAGGTCCTGTCTCACTGAGACCTCTGTGTATATCTGGTTACCAGGTCCTGTCTCACTGATTGTTTCTTAGTCTCACTCTGCAGTTGGATGGAAGAGTTTCAGAAAGACATGTAATGTTCTGATGTAACAGTTGTTTTAAACTTCACAATGAAACGCCTCCTACTGTACTGTCTTTATACTGTATGTGGTTAAACATCATTCAGTTAATGTCCACAGCCCCTACAACCACCAGACCTGAGCTTTGTGTGTCTCTAAGTGGAGGAGAAGTAAAAAGATGAAACGTTTCCTCATCCCCTGCTGTTCCTTGTTATTTGAAGTGGAACTAAGTCAATCCTACCCCGGCCAACAGCTCTGTACCCCCCGCAGCAACCTGCCCAAGCCCCCCCCCCCCCGCTTCTCCTTCACCCAAATCCAGACAGCTGATGTTCTGAAAGAGCTGCTAAATCTGGACCCCTACAAATCTGCTGGGCTAGACAATCTGGACCCTCTCTTTCTAAAATTATCAGCCAAAATTGTTGCAACACCTATTACTAGCCTGTTCAACCTCTCTTTCGTATCGTCTGAGATCCCTAGAGATTGGAAAGCTGCCGCGGTCATCCCCCTCTTCAAAGGGGGAGACACTCTGGACCCAAACTGTTATAGACCAATATCCATCCTGCCCTGCCTTTCTAAAGTCTTCGAAAGCCAAGTTAACAAACAGATAACTGACCACTTCGAATCCCACCGTACCTTCTCTGCTATGCAATCTGGTTTCCGAGCTGGTCATGGGTGCACCTCAGCTACGCTCAAGGTACTGAACGATATAATAACCGCCATCGATAGAAGACAGTACTGTGCAGCCGTCTTCATCGACCTGGCCAAGGCTTTCGACTCTGTTAATCACCGCATTCTTATTGGCAGACTCAACTGCCTTGGTTTCTCAAGTGACTGCCTTGCCTGGTTCTCCAACTACTTCTCAGACAGAGTTCAGTGTGTCAAATCAGAGGGCCTATTGTCCGATCCTCTGGCAGTTTCTATGGGGGTGCCACAGGGTTCAATTCTTGGGCCAACCCTTTTCTCTATATACATCAACGATGTCGCTCTCGCTGCAGGTGACTCTGATCCATCTCTACGCAGACGACACCATTCTGTATACATCTGGCCCCTCTTTGGACACTGTGTTAACTAACCTTCAAACAAGCTTCAATGCCATACAACACTCCTTCCGTGCCTCCAACTGCTCTTAAATGCTAGTAAAACTAAATGCATGCTTTTCTATCGAACGCTGCCAGCACCCGCCCACCGGACTATCATCACTACTCCCGACGGGTCCGACTTAGAATACGTGGACTCCTACAAATACCTAGGCGTCTGGTTAGACTGTAAACTCAACTTCCAGACTCACATTAACCATCTCCAATCCAAAATTCGCAACAAAGCCTCCTTCACTCATGCTGCCAAACATGCCCTTGTAAAACTGACTATCCTACCGATCCTTGACTTCGGCGATGTCATTTACAAAATAGCCTCCAACACTCTGCTCAGCAAATTGGATGTAGTCTATCACAGTGCCATCTGTTTTGTTACCAAAGCCCCATATACTACCCACCACTGCGACCTGTATGCTCTCATTGGCTGGCCCTCATTACATATTCGTCGCCAAACCCACTGGCTCCAGGTCATCTATAAGTCTTTATTAGGTAAATCCCCGCCCTATCTCAGCTCGCTGGTCACCATAGCAACACCCACCCGTAGCATGCGCTCCAGCAGGTATATCTCACTGGTCATCCCCAAAGCCAACACCTCCTTTGGCCGCCATTCCTTCCAGTTCTCTGCTGCCAATGACTGGAACGAATTGCAAAAATCCTTGAAGCTAGAGGTTCCTATCTCCCTCACTAACTTTAAGCATCAGCTGTCAAAGCTGCTTATCGATCACTGCACCTGTATACAGCCCTTCTGTAAATAGCCCACCCTACTACCTCATCCACATATTTATTTTATTATTTTAGCTAATTTTGCACTCCAGTATCTCTATTTGCACATCATAATTTGCACATCCATCATTCCAGTGTTAATGCTTATTTCACCACTATGGCCTATTTATTGTCTTCCTAACCTTACTGCATTTTGCACTACATTTGCACTCTGTATATAGATTTTCTATTGTGTTATTGACTGTACGTTTGTTTATTTCCCATGTGTAACTCTGTGTTTTTTTTTGTCGCACTGCCTTGCTTTGTCTTGGCCAGGTCACAGTTGTAAATGAGAACCTGTTCTCAACTGGCCTACCTGGTTAAATACAGGTGAAAAAAAATAAAATAATAATAATTTTTAAAAAATGTGGCTGAGAGGAAACAGGTTGGACAGGGGAGCTGTTGGCAGTCCGGAGGCCCAGAGGCGGGCTCAGCCCTGTGTGTTTGCCCAGCTCAGCCCTACCCTGGCTGGGGGAAAATGTCCTCCTCTCACTGCTGGCCCTGGTCCAGTCTAGCAGTGTTGGAACAGTTGGATCAACAGAGAGGAGTGAGGAGTCTGTTGTCTCTACTTCATATTCATACAACTGTAAAGAGGTAAAGAGGGCTTTTATGAATGTTGAGAGAACAAACTGTGCTTTGCCAGTGTATTCCTCCCTTGATTCCTCTCTCCTTCCCTCTCTCCCTCCACCCCTCAGTCATCAAGATGTGATAGATTAGCCAGTCTTATTCAGTCTCTGTCATGATGACAGCCTCCTCTTTCTCAGGAGAATGGAATGAGGGGCTGAGAGACTAAGGCCTCGATTCAATTAGATTTGCATTAGCCGACACCCGCATAGCTGGTATCTTGACTGTCTTAGAGATGGAACCGTTGATAGAGCTGTCAAATGGCGTTATACCTATAGTGGTATTCCATTGGCTACACGGAGCTGCATGTCCCTAACACATACAGCACAGTAAAGTATTGTTCGTGCCATGACTTCATTAATGTAATAACTGTTATTTATCGAATCAACTAACTATGTTTAATTGTTACCCGATTCAATTAATCATGTGACAATTAACTCATTAGGAATTTGGGGCACCACGGAATAAGTTGTTTATAGAGTTTCAATCTTCCGAATATAGAATAAATTTCCCCCCCGGGGGATCAGTAAAGTACCTATCTATCCTATCTATCTATAAGTTATATATCGATAACAGTCACTTATTAATTATTTGTCATTTTGAACGGTCGCAGATATGGATCCGCAAGAACAGCAGCTTTACTTATGATTCAGCACTACACAAATTAGTTAAATGACTTATTTACTAGCTAACAAAATAATAACACATAATACATACACACTTAACACATGAGAAAAAGTCCCTAGTGGACTAAGAACACGTGGCTGCTTGGCTACCAAAAGAAATAGAGGGAGACAAAGAGAGTTTCAAACTTATCGTACATACATTTGGAAACTTCCCTCAAAGTAATAATTTACTTTACACAATGTCTAGGTCACAGAGGATCACGTTGAGAAGCTGAAAGGTAGTTGAGAGCTCAGAGAATAATGCTGCGTTCCCAGAAAGTGGAACTGGAGCTCGCTTCTTCCTGCTTACGGTATAGTTGTCTGCTCTCTCTCCAAATTCACTTGTGCTTGATATGATCTGTGTGCTCGCAAATCTACAATGACATGTTACTCAAATATGACTGGCAGCTTTATTGACCAATGAAAGCACAGCTTTGCTTTTTGTTACAATGCAACTGATTGGCTGGTTAAATGGAAGGCGCTTCTTCTCAGCTAGAAAGCTAGCTAGCCAATTCAGCCTAATACCATTTGTAGATAGATAGATAGATAGATAGATAGGTACTTTATTGATCCCCCGGGGGGGGAATTTCTTTGTCAAGCAGATACAACAAAACACAGGCCAGGTGCAAAATGCCACAACGAAAGTACACAAAAGACAGATACACGGTACATGATACATAGAGCGGCAGTATGAAAAAGTATAGAAATACAAGAGTGCAAAGAGTGAAATCTGGAGTGCAAAAAAAAGCTTTAAAAAGACATTGCATAGTATGGGTGGTTGGCTGAATATGTACACTATACATTGGTGAATGTTGGATGGTTAACTATACTATACAGGTCGAGAAATACTTCAGTAGCTAAAAATGAGTATGATATGAGCGAGGGTAATAATAGTTTACTTAATAGACAGACTGGCTAAATGAACAGGTAAGTGAATATTTTGCATGGTTAAATTAGCTGTACAGGTAAATATACACTAATATTTACAGATAAGTGAATACTTGCATGGTTACACAAACTGTACAGGTAAATGACAGGAAGAGATACTTAAATAGCTAAATGTGTGTATGATATAATTTAGGGTAATAATAGTAATTCCCTTAAAATACAGTCCTTAGTGCGCAGGGTTTAATTACAGATAAATGCACGTAATGCACATTCAATATACTAAAAGCAATGAAAACAGATACAACTGACAGGATACTAATATGCATTCCTGAGTGAATGACTACGTAAGTTAAGTCCAAGAATTACTAGCGATATTGCACATGATATGATAAACAACTGTACATGAATATGTGTATATATATATATACAGTCCTGAATTAATAAATAGGTCCTGAGTGAATGAGTGATTACAGACCAGAGTTACTCACGGATGGATTCATAATTGTTAAACTAGGTCCTGACACACCAACAGTTCCAGATCTATGTTGTCGACGGCACGGCACCCCGGTGAGGCATTATATAGTCTAATATCCGCCGGCAGGAAGGACCTCCTGTAGCGCTCTCTGGCTCACCGTGGTGGGATCAGTCTGTGACTGAAGGTGCTCCTCTGCGTCATAACCATGGCATGCAGAGGGTGGGTGACGTTGTCCATGATGGCCAGCAGTTTGGCCAGGATCTGTCTCTCCGCCACCTCCTCTAGTGTCAAGGCTCATCTCCAGGACAGAGCTAGCCTTCCTGATCAGCTTATTTAACCGAGAAGCATCACCGGCTTTTATGTTGGCGCCCCAGCACACCACTGCAAAAAAGATGGCACTGGCCACCACAGACTGGTAGAAGGTATGCAGTAGTTTACTGCACACGTTGAAGGACCTGAGCCTCCTCAGAAAGTAGAGTCGGCTCTGGCCCTTTTTGTACAGGGCCCCGGTGTTACCAGCCCATTCCAGCCTGTTGTCCATATGGACTCCCAGGAACTTGTATGACCCAACCATTTCCACATCCATCCCCTGTATAGGGACTGCAGTCAGTTGGGCCTTGGTTCTCCTGAAGTCCACCACCATCTCCTTTGTTTTGCTGATGTTGAGCTGAAGGTGGTTCTGCTCACACCACAACACAAAGTCATTGATTGTGCTCCTGTACTCCTCCTCCTGCCCACACCAGATGCACCCTACAATTGCGGAGTCATCCGAGAACTTCTGCAGGTGGCATGTTTCAGAGTTATATCTGAAGTCCGAGGTGTAGAGGGTGAACAGGAAGGGTGACAGGACCGTTCCCTGGGGGGCCCCTGTGTTGCTCACTGCCCGTTCTGACACACAGCTCTGTAGTCGCACAAATTGTGGCCTACCAGTCAGGTAGTCCGTGACCCAGGAGACTAAGGGTGCTTCCACTTTCATCCTCTTCATCTTCTCACCCAGTAGCAGGGGCTGAATGGCGTTGAAGGCACTGGAGAAGTCAAAAAACATAACCCTCACAGTGCAACCTGCGTTGTCCAGGTGAGAGTAGGCCCTCTGCAGAAGGTAGATGATTGCATCATCCACCCCGATGTTGCGCTGATATGCGAACTGCAGGGGGTCCAGTGATGTACACACCAGGGGTCTGAGGTGAGCGAGGACTAACCTTTCCAGGGTCTTCATGATGTGGGATGTTAGCGCTACAGGTCTGAAGTCATTCAGGACAGTGGGGTGTGCCTTCTTGGGCACTGGGACGAGGCAGGATGTTTTCCACAGCACAGGGACCCTTTCTAGGCTCATGCTAAGGTTGAAGGGACGCTGGAGTGTTCCGCACAGTTGGTCAGCACAGACCCTAAGCACCCTTGGGCTGATGCCATCAGGGCCCGCCGCTTTCCACTGATGTAGTCTCTCCAGCTCTCTCTTCACTTGGTTGGTGGTGAAAGCCAGCCCAGGTGGGGAGGTGGGGGGAAGGGGGGTGTTGAGGATCAGTCCAGGGGGAGCAGGTGTGGAGGTGGGGTCACTGATTGTCTCAGCAGAGGTGCTGTGAGCAAAGTGGGGGTGGGACAGCCGTGAGGGTGTGTGGTCTGGGGAGCTGGAGGGGAGGTGGACAGGGCCAGTATCAAACCTGTTAAAAAATTGGTTCAGCTCATTGGCTCTGTCCTGGGTCCCCTCCGTCTGCCCACTGTTTGACTTTTTGAAGCCAGTGATATTTCTCATACCCTTCCACACCTTTCTCACCTGGCTCTGTCTCAGCTTGTCCTCCATCTTCTCCTTATACTCTCTCTTCCCCTCAGCAATCCGCAACTTCAGCTGCCTCTGGACCAGGGGTGTCAGACTCATTAGGTAGTGGGTCGGATTTGTTCAAATGGGACCTCATGGGGGCACGATAATGTTTTGCTAAAATCAATTTGACTCTACACATGGTTATTTAGACTGCTGGAGGATTTATCTGAAATCTTTCAAGAAGGCCTACAGATACCAATCAATGCATTGGCACATGAAAAAAACACTTTGTAGTATTACATGAAGCAATCAGAAAAATACAGGTTGAACAGAAAGCCTTTTTCTAAGCAACATTGACAAGAAGACATTTCAAGTACAGACGAGAGAAGTGAAACAAATTGCCAATTAATTATAAGCGCCATAGAAATCATGTTTTCTATTCATGTTAACTATTAATAATTACATATTATGTTTGAATATCTGTGTTATTTATTGATTATACATTTGAAAGAATGCAGGTTATTGTTGTTAAACTCCAAATGTCGGTTCAGAATAGCTGTACAAATCAATCAGAATAGCTGTACCAATCAATCAGAAACCCCAAAATGTTAAATATTAATAGAGAATGCAATAAATGTCTTAACTTTGTCTTTTAGTTGACTGTTCAAATCTCCGGAAAGTTCCCCGATTCTCTCTGCCACAGTATTTCTGGACAAGCTAATGTTAGCTAAAGCTTGTGGTTTCTCAGGGAACACCAGCTCAGCTGCCTTTAGCATGCAGGTTTTCACTAATTCTCCCTCTGAGAACGGTTTGGATTCTGCAGCGATTTCACTGGCAATGATATAGCTGGCTTTAACTGCTCCATCATGTCTCTCTACATTTGGAAAATACAGATAGTTGTTTTTTTAGAGATGATGCTAGCTCATTCACCTTTTCGGTTGGCAGTTGCCCAGTGTACTTGTCATATTTTTCTGCGTGGGTCTCATAGTGTCGTTTGATGTTATACTCCTCCTCTTTACTACAGACACTTTTTGTGACCAGATAAGGCATATAGGTTTTCCATGCTCCTCCCAGAAGAACAACGGCTCTCTCCATCACATGTCAACCTTTCTCTTTTTAAATAGTATTTTTTGCTAAGATAGCTTAACCGTTAAGATAAAAAGCCAGTTGCTGCGTGATTGTCAGGGCGGTTTTTACTACTTCCTGCGGATAGATAGTAGTGCAAGCTTTAATTAACGTATGAAATGTGATTTATTTACAATCTATGATCATATGTTAGAAACCTATTACTTAACTCAGATAGTTAATAATAACTGTATGCAAACGTGTTGCCTTTGGTTTTTTACCCATAACATCTCGGGCCGGGTGAACCCTGCTGGCGGGCCGGGTGAACCCTGCTGGCGGGCCGGGTGAACCCTGCTGGCGGGCCGGGTCTGGCCCGCGGGCCGTGTCTCTGACATCACTGCTCTGGACGCATTTCAGTTTGTCCTTGTCCCCCTCCAGTGAAAACACTGAGGTAAATGAGGAGGATTACACAGATCAATGCTATATGTTTTTATTTAATGAAGATTAAAGTACAGAACTAGAATAATATACGTTTGAATAAAATACCATTTAACAAAATAGAAAATAAGAAAATAAACAAGTAGCAGTATTTTTTAGGACTGTAGAGATACATTGTCACATAACGTAGGCACCCTATTGGTCACATAACGTAGGCACCCTATTGGTCACATAACGTAGGCACCCTATTGGTCACATTAGGGTTTAACTCAGCTTTGATTCTTTAAATCATTTAAATGTATCTTCCTTCAGATTGGAAGTAGATTCTTCTTCATTGTAACTCGGATCACAGTATAAAGTGTTAACATCATGCTGTAAAACGCAGAAACATCAGCTGGTCAGGAGTGCTGTGAGGTGTGTGTGTTCAGTGTAGCTCTGTGTGTGTGTTCAGTGTAGCTCTGTTTGTGTGTTCAGTGTAGCTCTGTGTGTGTGTGTGTGTGTTCAGTGTAGCTCTGTGTGTGTGTGTTCATTGTAGCTCTGTTTGTGGGTTCAGTTTAGCTGCTCCAGGAGAGGAGAGCAGTCCTCCAGTCTGTCCAGTCCCTCTACGGCCTCTATCAGACCCTCCACCTTCTCTCTGGGAAGGACTGCCCCCGCGTTGTTACGAAACTTCTTCCTCAGGCTCTTATTGGTCAACGGGTTACGCCAGTGACCATAAAACGTATCACAGCGTCCCTTCAGGATGTCCCCGCCCAACAGTGTCACCTGCACCTCGCAGTACATGAGGTCAAAGTTAGCGGGGTTGTCATGGGGATGCTCGACGTGGACACGACCTAGCAGGGAGTGGAGGTCGGGGCGCTGCAGTGCGTCCTGGGAGAATGAGTCCACAGTGACCTCTCCGTCCAGCAGGGCAGAGCAGGCGTTGAACTGGAAGGAGTGTCTGGCCTCATGCTCCGACTCCGGGAATGGACGATCAATGTACTTGGAGCGGGGAACCTTAAGCAGGATGTCCTGGACCTGACCTACGAACCCCTCCCCCCTTCCCCCTGCCCCCTGCTCCGCCAGAATCAGTTTGTGTACGGAGGCAGCAGCGTTGGCCACCCAGTGCATCCCCAGGTGGGCTGGGAACCTCTTGAAGGCTATATCCTGGTCCTCTAGGAGGAACTGCAACCCCTCCTCTGGGGAGGCCAAAGGTCGTGGGGCATAGTCCTCGTAGAAGGCGCTGAACCCTGCCACCCCTTTGGTGCTATCCAGGACCCTGGGTGAGGCCTCCAGACCTCTAGAGGCCAGTAGAGCCGCCTCCAGCCCCAGTCGCGCCGCGTTGCCGATGTGAAGGGGTTTGGACTGGGTGGCAGCGTTAGCCATGGGGGCTCCTGATAGACTGGCAGCGATGGCCAGGGCGTGGCTACACTGGGAGCGTTCCAGAGAAAGGAGGCGGGCGCAGGCTGCTGCACTACCCAGAGTACCCACAACAGTAGGGGGGTGGAACCTGGAGGGAGGTGGGGGGAGAGGGAGGAGAGAGAGGTCAGATATTATGAAGCACAGGTCTGATTATGAAAATAAAGCTAAACATGTCTGTTATAGGAACAAGTAACCTTGTCAGTGAGTACAGGTGTCTGTCTACAGAACAGAATACTACATGACAGGTTTATAGAGGCTATGTAGGGAGGAGAACCTGAGAGTCTACTTCAGTGGTCTTGAGGGAAATGACAGATTGTAAATCATTTCAGCATATTGTCACAGTGGTGAGACAGCAGAGAGGGTGTACTGTTGTATAAACACCTGTATGTCTGTGGAATCCACCACCTGATGCACTCTATTAAACTAAACCAATTCCACTTCCCAGCGAACCTCTCCTAGTACTGGTAGAATTCCACACAAACAGGCTCAATCACTTCCACTTAACATCCCAGTTAAAATATGGCTTTAGAGGTGACCATCCTCTTCAAATCAAATAACATTTTATTTGTCACATGCGGCGAATACAACCTTACTTATAAGCCCTTAACCCACAATACAACAGGTGTAGACCTTACTTATAAGCCCTTAACCCACAATACAACAGGTGTAGACCTTACTTATAAGCCATTTGAAGGGGTCTGGTGGCCCTTTGATTAACTGTTCAGGATTCTTATGGCTTGGAGGTAGAAGCTGTTAAGAAGCCTTTTGGACCTAGACTTGGTACTGCTTGCCGTGCGGTAGCAGAGAGAACAGTCTATGACTGGGTAGCGCGTATACTGCCTTGTATAGGTCCTGGATGGCAGGAAGCTTGCTTGGCCCCAGTGATGTACTGGGCCGTACACACTACCCTCTGTAGTGCCTTGCGGTCGGAGGCTGAGCAGGTGCCGTACCAGGCAGTGATGCAACCAGTCAGGATGCTCTCTATGGTGCAGCTGTAGAACCTTTTGAGGATCTGAGGTCCCATGACAAATCTTTTCAGTCTCCTGAGGGGGAATAGGCTTTGTCGTGCCCTCTTCACAACTGTCTTTGTGTGTTTGGACCATGATAGTTTGTTGGTGACGTGGACACCAAGGAACTTGAAGCTCTCAACCTGCTCCACCACAGCCCTGTCGATGAGAATGGGGGCGTGCTCGGTCCTCCTTTTCCTGTAGTCCACAATCAGCTCCTTTGTCTTGATCACGTTGAGGGAAAGGTTGCCAGGTCTCACGTTGTCGGTGATCAGGCCTACCACTGTTGTGTTGTCAGCAAACTTAATGATGGTGTTGGAGTCGTGCCTGGCCATGCACGGGTGAACTCCCTGGGTGAACAGGGAGTACAGGAGGGGACTGAACACACACCCCTGAGGGAACCTTGTGTTGAGGATCAGCGTGGCAGATGTGTTGTTACCTACCCTTACCACTTGGGGGCGGCCCGTCAGGAAGTCCAGGATCCAGTTGCAGAGGGAGGTGTTAGTGATTATTATTTTAGTGATGAGCTTTGAGGGCACTATGGTGTTGAAGGCTGAGCTGTAGTCAATTAATAGCATTCTCACATAAGTGTTCATTTTGTCCAGGTGGGAAAGGGCAGTGTGGAGTGTAATAGAGATTGCATGATCTGTTGGGGCGGTATGCAAATTGGAATGGGTCTAGGGTTTCTGGGATAATGGTGTTGATTTGAGCCATGACCAGCCTTTCAAAGCACTTCATTGCTACAGACGTGAGTGCTACAGGTCTGTAGTCATTTAGGCAGGTTACCTTAGTGTTCTTGGGCACAGGGACTATGGTGGTCTACAGACTCAGTCAGGGACGTCCCCGATATAGTCTCTTTTTCCTGTGAATGACAGGGATTTGGGCCTTGTCAGGTGGCTGTTTTTCGTAGCTGCTTGATAAAGTAATTTCCCCATGGGGATCAATAAAGTATCTGTCTCTCTGTCTATCTGCGAACCACAGCGAGACGATCCAATTCCTGCTTATTAAGTCTCCTCAGGTTCCCGTGGTATTGGGATTCTCTTGGCTCCAGCAACACAATTCCTCTATTGACTGGTCTACTAGTGCCATTGTGGGCTGGAGCCCGTTCTGCCTAGCTCATTGCCTGAAGTCAGCTCTGCCTGCCCCGGGACGTCTTCCTGGGGGCTTGTAAGTTGCCCCGGACCTCTCCACCATTCCCACGGAGTACCAGGACCTCCAGGAAGGGTTCAGTAAGGCCCGGGCCACTTCATTCCCGCAGCACTGACCGGTATCCAAGAATGTCAAGTCTGATGCGCTAGCACGCCGCTATAGTCCCGCGGCTACACCCCCAGAAGCCGAGACCATTCACCCCAGCTCCAAAATCATTAGCCCCTCTGCTGTTCGTCTTCTGTTGCTTTGTACCCTCCGGAGACATCCTACTTTTCATGTGTCTAGAATGTCCCACTTCTTTTTGTCTCCTGTTTCCAGGCCCACCCCTCCTCCCTGTGTCATCGATGGCCATCCGGTTTACACGGTGAGACGCCTACTGAGTGTCTGTTGCCAGTTCGTTTTGCTTCGTCAAGCCTACCAGCGTTTTTCCCTGCTCCTATCTATCTAATAGAACTCAAAGCGGTTTCTTTAAGCTTCTCTAATATTAAACATGTAAAGTGTGGTGTACCACAGGGCAGCTCTCTAGGCCCTCTACTCTGTTATATTGTTACCAATGACCTGCCACTGGCATTAAACAAAGCATGTGTGTCCATGTATGCTGATGATTCAACCATATACACATCAGCAACCACAGCTAATGAAGTCACTGAAGCCCTTAACAAAGAGTTGCAGTCTGTTGTGGAATGGGTGGCCAGTAATAAACTGGTCCTGAACATCTCTAAAACTAAGAACATTGTATTTGGTACAAATCATTCCCTAAGTTCCAGACCTCAGCTGAATCTGGTAATGAATGGTGTGGCCGTTGAACAAGTTGAGGTGACTACATTTCTTGGTGTTATCTTAGATTGTAAACTGTCATGGTCAAAACATATTGATTCAATGGTTGTAAAGATGGGGAGAGGTCTGTCTGTAATAAAGAGACGCTCAGCTTTTTTGACACCAGACTCCACAAAGCAAGTTCTGCAGGCTCTAGTTGTATCTTATCTTGATTATTGTCCAGTCGTGTGGTCCAGTGCTGCAAACAAATACCTAGTTAAGCTGCAGCTGGACCAGAACAGAGCGGCATGTCTTGCTCTTCATTGTAATCAGAGGGCTGATATTAATACTCTGCATGCCAGTCTCTCTTGGCTAAGAGTTGAGGAAAGACTGACTGCATCACTTCTTCTTTCTATAAGAAACATTGTGTTGAAAATCCCAAATTGTTTGCATTGTCAACTTACTCAGCTCTGACACACACACTTACCCCACCAGACATGCCACCAAGGGTCTTTTCACAGTCACCCCACCAGACATGCCACCAAGGGTCTTTTCACAGTCACCCCACCAGACATGCCACCAAGGGTCTTTTCACAGTCCCTAAATACAGAACAAATTCAAGAAAGCTTACAGTATTATATAGAGCCATTATTGAGTGGAACTCCATTCCATCTCATATTGCTCAAATAAACAGCAAACCTGGTTTCAAAACCCAGATAAAGCAACACCTCACGACACAACACCTCTCCTCTATTAGACCTGGATAGTTAGTGTGTGTATTGATATGTAGGATACGTGTACCTTTTACATTCTTAATGTTCTGTATTATGTCATGTTATATGTTCTGTGTGGAACCCAGGAAGAGTAACTGCTGCTTTGGCAACAGGTAATGGGGATCCTAATCAAATACCAAATAGTGCCAGCGTTAGGTATAGGTTAGGGGTCAGGGTCCTCACCTCTTGGGAACTTTGTGGGTTAGGTTTAGGGGTCAAGGTCAGGGGTCAGGGTTCTCACCTCTTGGGAACTTTGTGGGTTAGTACTAGGTTTAGTGGTCAAGATCAGGGGTCAGGGTCCTCACCTCTTGGGGATGTTGTGAGCCTCGTTGGAGAACCTCATCAGTCGTCCCTGGACCTCTAGCCCCACGTTGAACGCAAGTAGGAAGTCCCGCCCACTAGGCTTGCTGTTATTGGGAAGCATGTCGCTGACCGCCAGCAGTGCAGGAAGGACCGCCCCCGACGGGTGAGTGGCAGGGTGCCAGGTGTCATCAAAATCCATGGAGTGGGCCTGGAGTACAGACACACAACGGACACATAACAGACACAGTTAGCCAGGCCACAGACACAGTTAGCCAGGACAGCAGACGCAGTTAGCCTGAACAACAGACGCAGTTAGCCAGGACAACAGACACAGTTAGCCTGGACAACAGACACAGTTAGCCAGGACAACAGCCACAGTTAGCCTGGACAACAGACACAGTTAGCCAGCACAACTGACGCTGTTAGCTTGGACAACAGACGCAGTTAGCCAGGACAACAGACACAGTTAGCCTGGACAACAGACACAGTTAGCCAGGACAACAGGCACAGTTAGCCTGGACAACAGACACAGTTAGCCAGCATAACTGACGCTGTTAGCCTGGACAACTGACGCTGTTAGCCTGGACAACAGGCACAGTTAGCCAGGACAACTGATGCTGTTAGCCTAGACAACAGGCACAGTTAGCCTGGACAACAGACACAGTTAGCCTGGACAACAGACACAGTTAGCCAGGACAACTGGCGCTGTTAGCCAGGACAACAGACACAGTTAGCCTGGACAACAGACACAGTTAGCCTGGACAACAGACACAGTTAGCCTGTACAGGCCCAGGAATATAATAACTGAATCAGGTCTGTCAGAGTGACTCTGTAGTGACTGTACAGGCCCAGGAATATAATAACTGTATCAGGTCTGTCAGAGTGACTCTGTAGTGACTGTACAGGCCCAAGAATATAATAACTGTATCAGGTCTGTCAGAGTGACTCTGTAGTGACTGTACAGGCCCAGGAATATCAATTTTTATAAAGTGGGTTGTTTCAGCCATTAATGCTGATTGGCTGACAGCCGTGGTATATAAGACTGACAAAACATGTATTTTTACTGCTCTAATTCCGTTGGTAACCAGTTTATAATAGCAATAAGGCATGAATGGCTGTGGTATATGGCTAATATACCACGGCTAAGGTTCTACCTGACCTATAGCTAGCAACGGTCATCAAAATTGTTAAAAGGTTTAAAAAACAATTGTAATTAATGCAACAGTTAGACAATGGATGAAGATGTTTATAATCCATCAGATATTGACTGAATTATAACACATAAAACATTTTACTGACAAGTAATGAACAGAGTTCAAGGATTTACAGGTATTCAATTTATTGTTAAAATAACGACAATTATATGTGCCTCATTTGCATAAATGAAAGTATTCACATTTTGTTACGTTACAGCCATATTCTAAAATGGATTAAATTGTTGTTGGCACCTATATACACCTGTATTTGGGGAGTTCCTCCCATTCTCCTCTCAAGTGTAAATATATTTACTCAACGTGTATCTGTGCAGAATGTGTAAATATATCTACTCAACATGTGTCTCTGCAGAACTAGTGTAAATATATTTACTCAACATGTGTCTCTGCAGAACTAGTGTAAATATATTTACTCAACATGTGTCTCTGCAGAACTAGTGTAAATATATCTACTCAACGTGTGTCTGTGCAGAACTAGTGTAAATATATCTACTCAACGTGTGTCTGTGCAGATCTAGTGTAAATATATCTACTCAACGTGTGTCTGTGCAGATCTAGTGTAAATATATCTACTCACAGCCACTCCGTTGACGAAGGCAGCCAGGGTTGGGGAGAGTCTGGTTCCTCTGCGTCCGTACACCCTACTGATGTCATCAGGACCGTACATGTGCTGCAGAGACAGAGGATAGACAGTAGGGGTGTGTGTGTCAAAACAGGTTGTTTCTGTGCCATGGTCTATACACAGTACTACAACACAGGACCCTAAGCTCAACGTTAGGACAGGACTCAGAGGTTAATGCTGGGTTTCAACGCGTGTGTGTGTGTGTGTGTGTATCTGGGGGTTTCAATGTGTGTGTGCGTGTGTATCTGGGGGTTTCAACGAGTGTGTGTGTGTATCTGGGGGTTTCAGTGTGTGTGTGCGTGTGTATCTGGGGGTTTCAACGTGTGTGTGTGTGTCTGTGTGTATCTGGGGGTTTCAACGTGTGTGTGTGTGTGTGTATCTGGGGGTTTCAACGTGTATGTGTGTGTGTGCGTGTGTATCTGGGGGATTCAACGTGTGTGTGTCTGTATCTGGGGGTGTCAAAGTGTGTGTGTATATGTGGGGGATTCAAAGTGTGTGTGTGTGTATCTGGGGGTTTCAGTGTATGTTGTGTGTGTGTGTGTGTGTGTGTGTGTGTGTGTGTATCTGGGGGATTCAATGTGTGTGTGTGTGTATCTGGGGCATTCAACGTGTGTGTGTGTATTCTAACCAATGGACAATACATTTGTATTCTGTTCTCTCACCTGACAGTGTTGCAGGGCCAGTTGGAAAACTTGTGTGGTGCTGCCCAGTAGCCCCACTCCGATGGAGTCCAGAACCATCCTCTTACTGCGGTGGAGCAGGGTGGGGGTTAGGTGGTGGTGCTGGACACCCTGGATGAACCTGCCAAAACTGTCCGTCACACTGTCCTCTGGGGCTGGATGCTCTACCACTGGAGGGGTGATGGAGAGGAGGAGAGGAGGAGAGAAGGGGTGATGGAGAGGAGAGGAGAGGAGAGGAGGAGTGTAGGAGAGGAG
Source organism: Thymallus thymallus (assembly GCA_023634145.1). Taxonomy (NCBI): domain Eukaryota; kingdom Metazoa; phylum Chordata; class Actinopteri; order Salmoniformes; family Salmonidae; genus Thymallus; species Thymallus thymallus. Next base: position 33,003,959 of record CM042384.1, read on the forward strand.
GAGAGGAGGAGTGGAGGGAGGAGGAGAGGAGGAGGAGTGGAGGAGAGGAGGAGAGGAGGAGAAGAGGGAGGAGGAGAGGAGGAGGAGGAGTGGTGGGAGGAAGAGAGGAGTGGAGGAGGAGAGGAGGAGTGGAGGAGAGGAGGGAGGATGAGGAGGGAGGAGGAGAGGGAGACAAGGAGGAGGGGAGGAGAGGAGGAGAGGAGGGAGGAGGAGGGGAGGAGAGGAGGAGGAGGGAGGAGGGAGGAGGAGGGGAGGAGGAGGAGGAGGAGGAGGAGGAGGGAGGAGGGAGGAGGAGGGGAGGAGAGGAGGAGGAGGGAGGAGGAGGGGAGGAGAGGAGGAGGAGGAGGGAGATGAGGAGAGATGACAGGAATGTTTAAAACCTCTCCAGTATGTTCTAAGCTCAGTTTACTTAGACAGAGGAGAGGTTGGTATAGAACCAACACAGACAGCCTATATCTATGAAGGTCTATGTAGCCTAGTTCTATGTAAGTATAGATAATCCATCACAGCCTCTATAGATAGACACAACAGACCCAGATTTGCTACTGTCAGAGCTCAGCTTCCTCACATCCCAATGGGTGTGTTTGTCTATGAGGCTAGCAGTGTGATAAAGGACAGTCCTAACCGGATGGAGACAGACAGCAGAGAGGAGACAGTAAAGACAGGAGAGATCAAGCTGAGCTGTTACTGACCGTTCAGGGCTGATTGGTGGAGTCGTCTCAGTGTAACAGACACAGGTCTGAAGGATCTCTGACAAAGAGAAACACAGGAACAGACAGAAAACAGCATGCTATCAATCCACAGCTTACTGTTGCATATGAGATACTGAAGGACAGATTCACAGTGTGAATCAAAACATTAACAATACTATACCAGATACTGAGCCAGAGGGTTCTTAACAATACTATGCCAGATACTGAGCCAGAGGGTTCTTAACAATACTATGCCAGATACTGAGCCAGAGGGTTCTTAACAATACTATGCCAGATACTGAGCCAGAGGGTTCTTAACAATACTATGCCAGATACTGAGCCAGAGGGTTCTTAACAATACTATGCCAGATACTGAGCCAGAGGGTTCTTAACAATACTATGCCAGATACTGAGCCAGAGGGTTCTTAACAATACTATGCCAGATACTGAGCCAGAGGGTTCTTAACAATACTATGCCAGATACTGAGCCAGAGGGTTCTTAACAATACTATGCCAGATACTGAGCCAGAGGGTTCTTAACAATACTGAGCCATCAACATGGTAGCAGCACAAAACATGGTACAAACATTATTGGGCACAGACAACAGCACAAAGGGCAAGAAGGTAGAGATGACAATACATCACACAAAGCAGCCACAACTGTCAGTAAGAGTGTCCATGATTGAGTCTTTGAATGAAGAGATTGAGATAAAACTGTCCAGTTTGAGTGTTTGTTGCAGCTCGTTCCAGTCGCTAGCTGCAGGAACTGAAAAGACCAGCGACCCAGGGATGTGTGTGCTTTGGGGACCTTTAACAGAATGTGACTGGCAGAACGGGTGTTGTATGTGGAGGATGAGGGCTGCAGTAGATATCTCAGAACGGGTGTTGTATATGGAGGATGAGGGCTGCAGTAGATATCTCAGAACGGGTGTTGTATGTGGAGGATGAGGGCTGCAGTAGATATCTCAGATAGGGTGTTGTATGTGGAGGATGAGGGCTGCAGTAGATATCTCAGATAGGGCGTTGTATGTGGAGGATGAGGGCTG